>CM041642.1:44995803-45016887 GCA_023333625.1 Bothriochloa decipiens | reverse complement strand
ATCGAGACCGTAACCCCTCGAGAGCATACCCCTCGAGACCTTACCCTCGAAATTGTAACCCTCGAGACCGTAACCCCTCGAGACCGTAACACCTCGAGACCGTAACCATCGAGACCTTACCCTCGAGCCCTTTTTCTTTTCAGAAAATGGTTAAATCTTTGAAAATTCATATCTAATTCATATGAGCTCAGAAAATTATGATCCACATATCCAAATTTTCTATAAATCGAGCCCTATCTATCTAGGCTATGTTTGAGTGTATTTGGATCTTCTATTTTGCATTCGTTCTTTGTGCTAATCTATAGGGGTCGCTTCCACGACTGTTAAATCTCGTTACAGGCTCGAGCGAGGACAAGCTTGACGACAGTGACTACCAGAAGAAGTCCGACAGCTACGTCAGTGAAGGTGCCACACACCATCCAACCTCGTAGATCCCATTACGCATGACAACTATAGTATGGCTAGTGCTTTAAATTCATGTTGCTATAATGCTATGCCTGTGCTAGGACTGCATGATAGAGTATTTATTTGATGAGCCCTACCTTGTTGTAAACTATCACCTGCTTACCCGCTGTTATGATAGCCACCCGCTTATCTGCTATACTTATATTTCTATACTTCACTCGCTTACATTTTGATGCGACGTGATGAACCCGGGGAAGGCCTGGAGGGTGCCAGGCTGGATGTGTGAGTTGATGTTTCAGATGGTCATGTGAGATGATGATGTTGTATCCGGGTTTGGGGTGGAGCTTACGGTAGGGAGTAGGGTGAGGGTTGAGTCGATCGAGCCGGGGTCTACGACGAGCTTTTAGAGCAAGTCTTGCCAGGGAATGGTTCTGGACATTCCCGTGAGAGGAGCCTATGGCGGGCTAACTGAGATGTGATGGTGGTCCTTGGGTGTGATCCTCTGAGAGGTGGAGCCCGGGATGAAGGTGCCGTGGTAGCACGTTAAAGATAAACCCTGATGAAGGTATCCCGGTTTGGTCAAATCTAGGAACTGTTGCACTGGTATCCGGACCTAGGAATCTCTTGCTTTCCACTCGCTCTCCATGGGGGGAGACGGCCGAACCGCTGGATAGGTCGATGCCACTACTGCTAGGCGAGAAGTGATAGGGAGGTATATGCATGGGTGGAGCTAACACCCTACCGAGACGATCATGGCACCCCCTTCGGGAGTGGGTACATGGCATGGCATCCTCTACGGGAGTGGATACATGCTCTCTTCACAGTTCCAGTGATCCAGTGCTGGATGGTAGAGTGGCATCGCCTATGGCAGTAGGCGCCCGAAATCTGCCTAGATGCGCGCGTGCATCGATGATGGTTATCTGGTGGATTAGTGAAACCTCTGCAGAGTGTATGGTTGATCGATTGATACATATGCCGAATCCTCGGCTATGGACCTTTCCTATGTTTCGCATGCACCGGACTAGTGAGTGGAGTGTTCTACCTTCCTCTGAGTGTGATTTTTGGCCGTGAGCCAGTTTGAGGGCTGCGGGCCGCTGAGGCAAGCCAAGAGAGAGTTGGCTTGTCGACCAGAGTCTGAGAGGGTGTTGGAGGAAGATGAGATGATGTTACAGATATGGATGGAGATGAGATGATGCTACAGATATGGATGAAGATAGATGATGGGAATGGGTTTGTGTTTAAAACTTGTTTATTATACTTTTGTTTTATATACTTGAACAATTCATAGGAAACCCCAGCCTTATAGGTTCCTTTTGAGATACCCTTATTTTTGCATCCATTTCCACAAAACAATGCATAGGGTGGGAGTGTGGCTAGTAAAAATCGTACTGAAAATTTGGTTTCAGGTTCAAGGAGTGAGTACTCATCTGGGGAGTACAGCGATTGAGGGTTTCGTGCCTACGCTCAAGTTGGAGAGAAGAAGATAGCTTCCGCACCTCAAGCTTTTATTGTTATGCTGCATGAACTCTGATTCCGCCCCTATGGCGATGTAATAAGTTATTGTAACTCCCTCTATTTGCTCTCTTTTGTTCGATGTATGGATTATGGATTCAACTGTTATCGGGTAATGTGATTTAAATGGTCATATTACACTCCGACACTGTGGATTTCCCTTCGTGGAAATCAAGGTCGTTTTAGCTTTCTTTTGCCCGAACCAGGTTAAACCTTGTGTTCTTCTTGCATCACCATCCGGATTAGGGAGCACGCAACACATATTCACTCATTGGTGCTAGGCCCCCGGGGTCGAAACACCGACACCCCCCGTCCACCCCTCTGCATGGTCCTGGGCGAGGTCGCATGCAACCACCATCACGCCATGTGCCTCGCCCTTCGGCCTTCGCCTGCCGCGCTCGCCGGCCCCGCGCCTCACCCTCCGCCGTGCGTGCGATGTGCTCTGCGAGCTGGGCCACGCCGGTGCGGGAGCTCGCCCCGCGAGCTAGAGGTGAGAGGATAGAGATGAGAAGACGTGGTATGCCGACGTGGCGTCATGTGCGTCAGTACCGGGCTCAAAACCGACAAAGGAGGAAAAGTAAACTTTACAGAAAGCTGAGGGAGCTTTTCTATCCGGTTTTACGGTTAAGGGAAGAGAATGGAACTTTGCCGATAGTTGAGGGAGGGAAATAGGACTTTTTCCAAATTAAAAAAAATGCTGCTGCTCCGCTGTCGCAGCCTTTTGGTTGGCTTGGCCCCAAGAGGAATAAAGCTTTTCCTTATATATTCTCCTTAATTATCAAATGGTTTTAACATTTCTAATTTCAAATTTGAACATGAAAGTGATATTCAGAAGTTAGGGGAGTTTGTTGTCTGTCTTGCACATTCTGGTTAGTCTTGTGATTCTTGCTCTTCCATTCGACATGTGTCATTTAGATTGTTGCTTAGCCCATTAATTCAGCTCTTGCGTTTTCTTGTTTCCTTGCCACAGATCCGTATAAAACGGGCTATGATCAATCGCAAAAAATGCCACACATCCGTATAGATTTTTTTTTGAATTTGTTTTCTTGCAAAAACTATTTTTCTCCATCAGAAATTTGCAAAAGTATATACTACATCCGATTGAAGTGGTAGGACTTCCCTTGCCGCCAATTAATTGGCGGGATTTCATTTTTCACCATAAACTATACTATGTTCATCAAGCATGAGATATACAATCTATCTGTCTATACTTAAAAAAAACGAAGAAATTGATAAATACAAGTTATCTGAAAATTTATACTCACATTATATTTTAACCGTTAGATACAACTTTACATCTTGATCTAAGGGATATTCTAATAGATGGGCCACCCGTAAGATGTAAGATTTGTTTGCGTTTTTGCTATTCAATTATCTGGCTTATCATGTTTTTTATTCACCTAGAATTCTACCCGCCTGATATATGCGTGGTGGGCCCACGTAATGATGCCTACATTGAGCAATTGTTTGGCCATGGAAACTGCGCTACCCGCCGGCCACGGATTACGGCAACGGGACCTATCGTGACACTGCAAAATTCAAATAGGGCATACAACAAACATGCAAGCCAAATAGATCTTGGCTTCTCCCATGTACATATATGTATATGCATTGCCTTGCTCGAGCATGCATACCACGTCCAGATCTGTTACGGTGCCAACATACGGGAAGATCATCTCGTACCTGAATCAACCTCGTCAGTGACCGAGCTCAAGAATTACGACTACGACCAAGACTCCATGGCGCACCGATTCTTTCATCACCAGCCAACATCGAGACTCGACCGAGTACTCGACGGTACACGACGCCGGCTTCCGAGTAGTCGAAGACGGGTTCCAAGTACTCGACGACGGACTCGACCGGGTACTCGAGGACAGCAACCGGGTACTCGACGGCGGCCTGGTTTACTTCATCAACATCGACTACTCGGCCGTGGCGCCGACTACTCCGCTGGGTGGGTCATGTATAGCATGTACGCTGCCATCGTCGAGAGCTTCGTCAGCACCCACGACCTCTGCTGACTCGCTATAGAGTGAAGCTACAGAGTGCAGAAATCACGCTCCTAGCTTTTGTTGTTTTGTTCTCTTGACAAATCCTAGCTTTTGTTGTTCTGTTCTCTTACAAATCTTGAGTTTCTTGTAATCTCGTAGGTCATGATGATCCTTGATGTGAAACTGTGATCCTACAAGTTGGCTGCAGAATCACATTCTGTATATAGATCTGATGAAGATTGGTTAAGGCAGTAATCCCATTATCCCCATGACTGCTTCGAAAAAGCATGTAAATATTTAGTAAGTTGATTTATATTATTCGAATAGAGAGTATCTGCATAATGTAGTCATGAATGAGCCAGGGGCTGTGGAGGAGCTTGCCATCCAATGGCTGGATTCGGTTGCTGTTACGCTCTTCCCATCTACTTAGGACAATAAACCTCTTATATGCAACGTAGAATTACAGTATGGAGTTCAGACTTTTTACCTCTTATTTTTGTTTCTCTGGTGGCCTGGGTTTCAGGCATTGAATATTTGTTTACACATGTTTATACTGATGTAGTTGGTGATACACCTCCCGCTGCTCCTATTTTTAGCAGAATAAGAAAAGATTTGCTCTGAATGATTTCACCTACTCAACAATTTTGACAACATCAGTGGGCAGCATGCCTTTCCAAATTCATGCCTAGGTCAGAAAGATGTGTTGCATGGTCTGCATTGTTGACTTGCTATGCCAAGCTGGTAATTGTCTAGGATGCAATAAAATCTTCCATTTCCAAAACGATTCTGGTAATTGTGATGGTGCAGTTCCCTCAAAAAAAAAATTGATGGTGCCACAATCAAATGCATCGCTTGAATTTAAATGAGGATGCAGTTGCATCCCAACACCAGCGTCTCAACCAGTCAAGTGGTAACGCAAGGACGCCGCAGGTCAGGCCACCACACCGAAGATCGAGATGCAACACCTGGAGCTTGCTCGACAAGGTAATACTCCCTCCATCTTAAATTGTAAGTCGCTTTGTGGTGACCGGACTGGGGAGTGTTTTGTGGTGCAGTAGAGAGTTTGGGTTGCGACCTATATCGAATAACTTGCCTGTTTTATGGGGGACAAAGGTCAGAGAACTCTCTCAGAACAGAACTTGATTGGATCAGAAAAAGTATCATTCATTTGCTATATTTATATTGTCAATTCATTTTATCAGTCATGGTAGCTTAGATTTATAGAATATTGTTGGTACATGCCGCGATGCCTTGAATTTTGTACGTATTGCCAGGGTGAA
The DNA here is from genome assembly GCA_023333625.1 of Bothriochloa decipiens. Lineage (NCBI taxonomy): Eukaryota > Viridiplantae > Streptophyta > Magnoliopsida > Poales > Poaceae > Bothriochloa > Bothriochloa decipiens. The sequence continues at coordinate 45,011,699 of CM041642.1, read as the reverse complement.
TGGGTGACTGTGACTTCTTTCAGATATTTTTTGTTGGCCTCAGTTCAGTGTTGGTATAAAAAGTTGGAGGCAAAACTCTGCACAAAGGCACGCGCACACGATGATGCCCCATCGATTCGTCATATGAATGAACAGAACGACGACGATGACAACAACGGAAAGAAGCAATCTAATTCTGATGCCTACCCTTGCATTTCTTGACACGTTTAGCTCAGGATTCTTGTAATGGACATTTGCTATTTATTTTTCTTGAAATATTGTCGAATAGGACACAGAAAACAGAGATTGTTCATGCAATTCTACTTCAACTAGCTAATATCTTTGATGGCATGTATATGCCTTCAGCTATGTTAAGTTGTTAACCTTTGAATTTTAAAATGACGGAGTTGCTATCCTTTCAAATTGGCTTTTTTTAATAAAGGATAATATTTCATACCCGGCTTCAACTACCAATAGGTAGAACCAGGCCAATTATTATAAAGCTGAGGCCACATGACAGAAAAACGAAAGAGAAAATAAACTAGAAGCTCTAGAAGTCATCCACAGTATTCCAGCTTGCTACAAGACAAGAATACACTGCGAAATGCACGACAACAACGTTAAAAATTTCAGAAAATAATTGTGCTAGCACTAGCACTAACAACTAACGAGGAATCTTCCAAAAGCGACACCTTCAACGAGAGCATGACATATGACGATGACATCATTGCCCGACTAGGAGGACCGGTCTTGGAATTTCACCCCGGAAGATTTCTATGGCGCCCTGTGTTGAAGAGAAGTGATGAGCCTCCAACGGGCGTCACCGCCATCAAAACGCAGCAGCTATCTCATCGAAATCCATGCCGCTACGCCAGTGACCAACGGGGAAGACCACCGTCAGATTCGTAACAGTGGAGTTCTTGGAAAGTGCACCACCAGTATGCAAATATGGACTCAATCGGAGGTGGCGCTAGACGACCACCACACCTCCACGGGCAAGCGCCCTGAAGCCCCAGAACCGGCAGATGTACCGGATACATCGCCTGAAGTGCAGATACGGCCGTCGTCGGGAGCGGCGCTGGACTGATAGATGAAATTAGATTGTAGAGGATAACATGACTGAGTTGGTCATTCACCGTAAGTGTAACATTAAAGGTTTATGCATGTAGTAAAAACCTATGGTGGACCTTACCACAAGTTCGAAGATGAACATGATTTGGGGTGGATAATAATGATTTTTTTAAAAAAAACTTACAAATACAATTAACAAAAAAGTTATATTGAAAAGAGTAAAAAATACTATGATAAGAACATAACAACAAACCAACTGGAAAATGAAAATAAAACTATGCACGTGCGTGTTAACAAAAAAAAAGTTGGATTCAGGGAAAAAAAAAATACAAGGATAAGAAGATAATGGTAAACCCGCTTGAAAATAAAAATAAAAATACCATATATTATCTTCTATGCATGTGCGTGTCGCACGTGTATATTTACTGGTGCAAAAAAAATATATAAACAATATATAGAAGAAATCTAACATTAAAGAAGGATAGTAAAAAGGTGCAAGTGAAATCGAGAGACAAACCGAGTGACAATGAAGCTTCAGTTGCGTCTAGGAGATCTAAGAGACAAACCAAGTTATTAATAATCACCCAACAAATACAACAAATAATATACCTAGGTCGGATGATGCCTGGTGGAATTAGCCAGAGAGAGAGGCAATCAGGCAAGCCAACCTAATTGATATCCCCAGTTTGGGCTGCGTCGTTACCTAGGACCAGTGTGTCATTTTAGCAGATCAGGCCTAGGTATATGCCAGATTTTTATTTTTTGTATTTTTATTAAATATTTTTTTGCAAAAATAAGATTTTTTTGCAAAAATAAGTGTTCTAATAAAGAAATACAAATTTGCAAAGGCATACTACTATCACGGATCAAAGTGGCATGATTTAAATTCCACGGATTCGATTGCTGAAATTTCCATTGCAGCCAATTGTTCATATACCTTTTATTCGATATAGATAAGAAATATATATGAAAAAATTGTATGTTAATAAAGTAGAGCTATGTAATTCATGAGATTTTTTTTGTTTGAAACTATTTCCTGATGCCAAAAAGATTCATACATTGTTCATATCCGTATTTGTTGATCTAAATTTATATTAATCATTTTGATAAAAAATATGTCTTCCAAAAGCCATAAAATTGGTTTTTTAAATTAAAGCCACAAAATTGTTCATTGCGAGAACTACCGTTTTCATATGAAGTCCATCTCCATGCGATATCAAATGAAACAATTTATACTTTTAGTAGTTTTCCTACGTAAAAGAGAGTGAATAACGTATACAACTTTGTAGTGTACTATATACCTAAAAAAGTTGTCCTGCGTAAGGAGCTGTCTGTCTCCCGAAGATGCAGTGTGTGCAGGTAGAGTGTCTATTTTTGTATTGTTATTTTTTTTTCAAAAACTTAATAAATAAAAAAGTGAACAAACTTATCATATTTTTTTTATTCATCTAAACTCGGTAGCACAACAAAACACGATTTATATACCTAATGACACCTACAACTTTGTAGCTCGCAAAATTTTGATGTGAAGCCATCCTAGTGTACAAATAAAGCTCTAAAGGTTGTATTGATTATTTCAGCATGAAAATGGCTTGAAACAAAAAAAAAGGGCATGATCTACAGAGTTGTGAATCCTTTTGAGATTTATAATTTCCATATAAATTTCATTTTCATCGGAGAGCATACTTAGACATAACAACTCTTTTTTAAAGGGAGAATTAGGTGTATAGCGCAGGGAAAAATGCATTTTAGGTATATGGTCCTTTTTTGAACTTTGCACTGTGGCTCTAGAAAATTTCTTTGGCTCTATGGCCTTCCGTCGGTTTAGGATAGCTAACGGTGTCACGTCTATGGTAAAAAATACCATTTTACCCCTAGCAAAAAATAAAATGCAGATTATGGTAAAAAAAGACAGTTTTACTTTAGGCCCAGGCGCCAGGTTAGAGCTTTGTTGTTTTACCTCTTTACTTAGTCCTACGCACCAAGCAGCCTCTGTAGTCTAGACACAGGCCAGAGCGGCGGCGCTGGGCCGGTCGTGCCCTTCTCCCCACAGTGGCCCAATTGGTAGTTTAGGCAAGCAAGACGAAGCCAGCCCACCGGCCGCGGTACGGTGGCGATTCAGTTAGAGCTCGCGGCGTCATGTGTTTGTCGTGGCCCAACAATAGTGCATCCATGTAGGATGTAGAGCGCCGGTTGAGAGCTCCGTGCACAAAATGCACCGTGTGGTGTGGCCGTGTGTGTCCACATGTGGCCGTGCCGCGCAACCTACTTCGGCATCATGACCCCCCGGCCCGCCGTGCTCAAACATACTTATATCCTAGCTAGAAGCTTAGCTCCTGCTTAATCACGTCTCATTAGGGGGTTTCGTACTCATTTTTAATGAGGTGATACATATTAGCAAAGACTACGATGTGGCAAATTAAATTAGAAAAAGGTAGAGAAGGATACGAATTTCGTCTCAATGAAAACTCAGGGTCTGTTTGGTTTCACCTCTTAAAGTTTAGTAAACTAAAATTTATTAGTCACTTTTTAAGTACATCTTGAGTGACAGTAGTGAAGTCGCTTTTTAGACATTTTATTTATTTAGAACTTTAATTTAGTCCCTAAAGTCACTAGATGGGAACCAAAGAGGACCTCAGTCACCATTTTCAAGAATAGAAATTATATGTTACACCAAAGACAAGGAATAAAACTTTCATTGCTCATAAAAATGGCATATGTTACACCAAGCACAAGGAATAAATGCAAGCATGCTCAAGCTAACACGGAGAGAATAATAATCACCAGTCATCCTCATCAGGTAATCCACATACATAAAAACGCCACACATACCCTAAATGTTCTTTGTATAGGTACTTCAGTTGTTTCTTGATTTCTACAACTTCGATGAAAAAAACCATAACATTAACATGCTTCGTGGTCTATCCTTGTTTTCCTTAGTGGAAGCTGGTGGGTGCTCTCAGCTTACTATCTTTCTCCTTGCCGTCCTCCTCCACTAAAGAAACCGAGTAGTCCTCGTCCTTCACGGCCAGGAACACCAGCACTACAAGCAATGGGTAGCTGACGGTCATGAGCCCCAAGTTCACAATCAGCTGGGATATCAGGGACGTGTGTTGCCTGTCCACTTGCCATGCCACGGCCGCTCCCGCACTCTGCACTCCCTTGTAGAACCCAACGTACCTGCATCCACCATCAGAGTTGGAAGAGTGATTCAGGCAAAGAGGTTTGTATATTAATACAAGGAACATAAGAACCTGTCTGTTTTTGTCTGTTCTCTCTTTGCCCTTTTCACACAGCCTGGAATCAGCATACTAATCTATGGAGTACTGCTAAATGCTGTCCCAAATAAATTTTATCGAAAGGAAAAACAAAGGCATGTTGGAATAGAATCTTTTGGGGGAAAACTGGAAAAGAATCTCTATACCCAAATCTTCTCAAGATTGTTTTTGAAAGTCCTTGGCTATCGGAGATGGCCTACTAGTATCTTTGGTATGAACTTAAGGTTTCTAACCTGATCTCTGCTTCAGCATCTTAAAGATGAACTTAAGCTATCTAAAATGAACTCTTTCAGCATCTTAAAGATGAAATTTGGCTTCTAAAGAATATTGGCCACTCATATAAACTCCTAGCTTATCTTCTCTGGTTCTCAATTCTCCTAGATTACGATGGAAGCATGGTCCACATGGCTTCAAGTGGTCACTTGTTGATGGAATCTCCAATACAAATCTACTGAATTTGACTAATAAGGAATTCGGAGGAGTGTCCTATGGGATCCCCCGGAATTAAATATTTGATCACTTCACTATGCTATACAGACATGTCTTGTTCTACCGAGCTATGCTTAATGCCTACAATCCTGAATTGTCAAGTGCTGAGAATCTTGAATCACTCAAGAGCATAAACTGAAGATACTAGTGCTAGTTTCAGGCAACAAGATCACTTGGGAACCTAACTTCCCCAACTAAGCTAGCAATTTCTACCCAAGTAATTTGAGCAGTAGGAGCGCGCAGAGTTATTTACCTGCTGAGGATTTGGGAGTCATTGGCGAGGGCCCCGATGATCCAGTAGATAAGGCTCTGGAACATGGCATCCAGCAGGCCGTAGCTGAAGTAGAGCAGGAACGGGCCGGGCTATCGGTGGCGGTCCTTGAAATCGATGGGGTTGTCTTTCAACGCATGTCTGTACTTGAGCTGGTTGGCCAGACCGCCTCCCCAGATGGCCGTTCCGACGACGGCGACGATGAGGACCCCGACCAGGCCTCTCTTGCGGCGGCTGGCGAATCCGAAGTCGAGGAAGTAGACGATGCCGGCGGAGCCGATCATCTGCGCGCCCCAGTAGAAGACGTTGTTGAGCCCCTTGGTGCGGAGCGTGAAGAGTCCGCCGTTGACGTTGTTGCACTGGTAGCTGTGGATGAAGTTGCTGGCCCAGGCGGCCGGGAGCACGAGCAGCATCTTCCAGTTGGCGAAGAGCTTGAGGATTTCGGCGCCCTTGGTGGCCGGGGAGGAGAAGGTGACCCTGGTGGCCTTGGTGCCGTCGTCGCGGACGATCCTGGCGGGTGGCAGCACGAGCACGGTGAGCGCGGCGCCGACGAGCATGAAGGCCATGAAGGCGATGTACGTGCTGTCGCTGACGCTTTTGGGCTTGTTGCCACGGTTGGAGTTCATTGAGAAAGTGAGGAGGCCGCCGAGGACACCGCCCAGGTTGAAGAGGCACCAGAAGAGGGAGACGTAGGTTCCCCGGCGGTTGGGCGGTGGGTACGATGTCATGACGGCGCCCTGAGCCGCCCAGAGGAACCCCGCGCCGGCCCCGAGCAGCGCGCCCGCCGTGACGGGGAACGCCTGCGACTTCGGGTGGTGGTTGTAGTAGAGGAAGGAGCCGGCGTAGAGCGGGTAGGTGAGGGCGCCCAGCATCAGCGTCGCGCGCGGGCGCAGGAGGTTGTGCGCGGCGCCGCCGAGGACGCCGAAGACGGCGAAGCAGGCATAGAGCGCCGTGTTGGCGTTGTCGGCAGTGGTGGCGTCGACCTGGCCGCCGCCGCCGAGGCCGGACAGCGCGTTGAACATGCCGGGGCAGCAGAAGCAGATAAGGCCTGGCAGGGACACCTGCGCCAGCGGCGAGTTGTACCGAAGGATGCCACGCTTCGCAGGCACCTCCAACGCCGGCGGCGGCGGCGGGGGGCCTTCCACCTCTGTCATGGCCATTGCCTTGTCCCGCTCCCTGCTATCTCTTCTCGGGTGGCGGTGGGGAAAAATGTCAGCCGCGCGCCGGTCAGGGGAGTCAGGGTGGCCGTCGCCGGATGGGATCAGTGACTGAAACCATGACGAAGACGGAGGGTGGCATGCTGGCATATATATAGGAGATGGATCCATGATTCCTGATGATGATTTGTTTAGTTTTCTCATCGTGTCGCCATCTCACAAGAGTAAATGCAAGAGTCTGGAATCCAAGCCAGTCTTGCCGAGCGAGTCTGTTTGCTGTCTTGTTTTTATCTCTGGTAATGTTGTTAACTGAAAATTGCCTGCATCTGGTAATTGTTTCAATTTCAGCAAAATGGTTTCTGACCAATGACACGGTTTGTGACGATATGATCCAGCTTTAACAGCTAAGGCAAGGTCCTGGCAATCACTATCAGTAAGTATATTTGCCACCTGGAAGTTCAAAGCATCAGCAATTTTGCTGCCTAACAGTAGGGCCTGGGCTTCAGCCTCCTATGTGTTAAGAATATCCTGCTACACGTCTGTGACGTAGGCCAGGCTTCGTGTTAGTTGTTGTAGTGTATCCCAAGTTTTCTTTTACATTAAATAGATTAGATATGATTGATTGTTTCCTTGTAATTTAAGATGTACTGCAACGATGGGAGATGTTCCCATCCTATTTAACACGAAGCTGTGAGCCTGAGAAGGCATCACGTTACTGCCATCTTAACATGGTAACAGAGCTAAGTGTTTATTTCAGCGCATTCTAGATGGCTTCTTCTTACGTGCCGCCTGCATCTTTCTCCCCGATCGGCTGCCCCGTGTCAGAGAAGCTCGCCAAGAGCAACTACTCTGTATGGAGCACCCGCATTCTGTTGGCCATTCGCTGTGCGCAGCTGGCGCATTTCCTCGACGCCAAGATGGCGGTATGCCGGCTCCGATGGTGTCCAAGTCGGCTGAAAAGCCCGATGATCTCACCCCCAATCTTGACTATAAGGAATGGGTTGGTAAGGATTAGACGATTTTCAATTACATCTACTCGTCTATTTCCAAGGATATTCAGGTGCAGGTCTCCGGCTGCACCACCGCGGCTAAGATCTGGAAGGCAATCCAGGAGAGAAATGCCGCACAGTCCCATGGCCGGGTGATCAACACCCGCATGGCTTTGGCCACGGTGCAAAAGGTTTCGTCCACTATCGCCGAATTCTTCAGCAAGATCAAGTCGCTCGCCGATGATATGGTGGCTGCTGGCAAGAAGCTCGACGACAAAGAGATCGCCTCCTACATCCTGGCTAGGTTGGACATGGAGTACAATCCAACCATCTCGACCATCTCGGGGCGCACCGAGCCAATCACCCTTGGCGAGTTGTATACACAACTCGTCAGTTGGGAAAAAGGCTCGATCTCCTTCGCGATGGCGGCTCCAGCTCCTCAGCAAACGCTGCTTCCCATGGCGGGCGTGGAGGCTTTCAGCGTCGCGGCAGCGGTCGCGGTGGCAATGGTGGCCGCGGTCATGGTCGCTACATTGGAGGCAACTATGGTGGCTACAACTATGGCCATGGCGGCGGCAATGGCGGCCGCCGCAAAAACAATGGAGATGGCCCCACCTGCCAGCTTTGTGGCATAGAGGGCCACACCATCCTGCGCTACTCCAAGTGCTTTGATGCTTACTTCCAGGGCCACTAGCAGAACGAGTCATGCTCTGCCTGCACCTCAACAACCAGCTATGGCATCGACACCAACTGGTACACCGATATGGGTGCCACCGATCACATCACGGGCGAGTTAGAGAAGTTCACCATGAGGGACAAGTACCATGGCAACAACCAGGTTCACATGGCCAGCGGTGTAGGTATGAGAATCAGCCAAATAGGTCAAAGTTTTGTTCATATCCCAAGTCATGATCTTGTCCTAAACAAAGTCCTTTATGTTCCTGAAGCTAATAAGAATCTTGCCTCAGTTCATCGTTTTAAGATAACGATGCTTTCATTGAATTTCATCCAAATCATTTCTTGATTAAGGATCAGGTCATGAAGAAAATGCTGCTTAGAGGGGAGTGCAAGGGTGGTTTGTACCTGTTGAAGTCATCCAGTTTGTCTGAGTCCAATAAAGCTTCGCATGCCACCGTCAAGACTTCGTCATCTCGATGGCATAGCCGTTTAGGTCACCCTTCATCAGCAGTAGTCAATTAGGTCCTTAGCAAGAATCAAATTCCCTTTGTTTTCGATTTGAATAAAGACTCTGTGTGTGATGCTTGTCAAAAGGGTAAAAGTCATCAACTTCCATACCCTAGATCGACAAGTGTATCTTCTAGTCCGTTTATTTTAGTACTTTAGAAAATTTACATGGATTTATTTGCTTTGACATAAATCTAAAGTTTTTCAAAAATTCCATGATTTCCAGTCTATGATAGAGCGTCAATTCAATAGAAAATTCTTGCCATTTAAATGGATTGGGGAGGGGAATATCAAAAGCTAAATTCCTTTTTCCAGTGAACTGGCATCATTCATCATGTTTCATGTCCTCACGCTCATCAGCAAAATGGGTCTGCTGAACGAAAACATAGACATATAGTGGAGGTTGGTCTATCTTTACTTGCACATGCCTCTATGCCTCTCAAATTTTGGGATGAGGCCTTTATTACTGTAACTTATTTGATCAATAGGCTTCCTAGTAAAGTTATTCAGAACCAAACTCCACTTGAGTGCCTCTTTAAGCAAACACCTGATTATCTTGCTCTCAGAACCTTCGGTTGTGCATGTTGGCCTAATTTACGACCATATAGTGCTCGCAGACTTCAATTCTGGCGGTCCAAACAATGTGTTTTTCTCGGGTATAGCAACTTGCATAAAGGCTTCAAGTGTCTTCATTTATCTGAAGGACATGTCTATATCTCACAAGATGTAGTCTTTGATGAAAATGTTTATCCTTTCGTCAATCTTCATCCAAATGCAGGTGCTAGACTTAGATCAGAAATCCTCCTCCTACCACCTTCACTTTTGAATCCTATAACCGACTCTGGGAATGACAATTCTTTTGATCCTAATGGTAATGGTTCCCTGCACACTAACCGTGTTGATAAGCATGCAAATTCTGGTGAAAATCCGGAGCTAAACGATGAAGATTTGGGCTCAAACAGCCATGATTTCATGCGCCATGGTGCCCTTCCTTTTTTGGTAGGGACAGACATGGATCCCGGTGCTGATTCCCTTGCCACGGAACCTAGACTTGGCGGCACATCACCCTTGGATCAGGCACCATTGTCTACTTCCTCGCCGATCACCTCGATGCACCTGGTGTCCAGCCCACGGTCGCTGCGTGTCAGCTCCTCCCGACTCCGGCTTCGACGCTGGGGGCAAGGGACAGGCGCTACAGGCACATCTGCCTTGACGCCATTGCCCGGTGGATCTTCAACGCCGACTGCTCCAGCTGCTATGGGAGCGCCTGGATACTCTACACCACCACCAACAGGATCCTATGTTCCACATGATCCTCTGAACTCAATCGCTGCTGCTCCATCTCCTTCACCGCAGCGAATGGCAACAAGGCTTTAGCATGGAATTCACAAACCTAAGGTATACATTGATGGTACTATCAGGTATGGGAATCTTGCTGCTACACCTGAAGAGTCACCCACATTGCAATAAGCTTTAGTTAATAAGAATTGGAAACATTCCATGGACGTAGAGTTTGAAGCATTGCTAAAAAATAAAACTTGGCATCTAGTTCCACCACAGAAAGGAAGAAATGTAGTTGAATGTAAGTGGGTGTACAAAATTAAGAGACGGTCAGATGGTAAGATAGAAAGGTATAAGGCTCGATTAGTGGAAAAAGGTTTTAAACAAAGATATGGAATTAATTATGAAAAAACCTTTAGTCCCGTGGTTAAAGCTATGATAATTCGTCTTGTGTTGTCGCTTGCTATCTCAAGAAATTGGTGTTTAAGGCAATTAGATGTTACCAATGCTTTCTTACATGGTTATCTTGAGGACGATGTTTTTATGAGGCAACCACCAGGATATTAGGACAAGTCTAAACCCAATTATGTGTGTAAACTTGATAGAGCTCTCTATGGTTTAAAAGAAGCACCTCGAGCCTAGCATCACCGTCTGTGTACCAAACTACAAATCCTTGGGTTTGTTCCTTCAAAGGCTGATACATTCTTGTTCTTTTATAGAAAAGGGAATCATGTGATTTTCATGCTTGTATATGTTGATGACATTATAGTGGCTAGTTCTTCACAGGAAGCTGTAGATGCTCTTCTTCGAGATTTGGAGAAAGATTTTGCAATCGAAGATCTTGGTGAGTTACATTATTTCTTAGGAGTACTGGTTCAAAGGAAGAATGGAGAGTTATTATTATCTCAAGAAAGGTATGCTACTGAGATTTTGAAAAGAGTAAATATGCATCATTTGTTTCAACCCAAAAATCCCAACTACAAAATTTTCTCGAAAACCCCGAGTGATGATGTGTCATGTAGAAAGTTCCTATACATGCTGCACAAGCATTTCATTTCTTTACCTTGTAACCCATGTCATGCATCAAGTTGCATTTTAAATTAAACATGTGATTTGGTTCTTCAATTTGATTTATGTAATGATAATTAGAAAGAATCAACAATATTTATTTATGTAATAAATAAATATCTACCATAAGGGAGCAATACCCTAATATAACCTAGGACCATGTGTGTCCACCAAATGAATATTTGCAACAAACCCCAAAACCCATATATGTAATATACATGTATACATGTGTGAGAAAAATGAAAACAGAAAAAGAAAAGGAGAAAGTATTAATATGGAAAATGGAAAACTATTCTGGCCCATGACTCAAAGCCCAGCCTGCAAACCCCTTTCCTTTTTCTTTTCCCACAAACCGGCCTAGTCTTTCTCTCCCTCCTCCCTTCCCTTCTAGCCTCGCCCGATCAGCCCAGCAAGCTAGGCAACCAGCCTGACCTGCTCCCTCACCTTCCTTTCTTTCCTCCAGCAAGCAGATGAATCAGCCTACCTGGGCTAGCAAGCAACACAGGCCGCTTTTCCCTTGCACCGTGCCACATGATTGCCTGAGCCATGACACGCGGGACCCAGATGTCATCTTTTTGGTCCGCACTGGCTGCTCTGCTTTTGCCATGGACAGAGCAGCTGTGTGAGCACCACACACGCGCCCCTTTCGCTCGACCCGTGTTTGCGCTGCATCTATGACTACAAGGCCCTCCACCTGAGCTGACAGCCTCTAGCAAGAAACACCCACAGCGTGGGCATCTTCTGCTCCCACGCATGCACATGCCTTGGCCGTGCACGAGCCTATCACTCGCCTGTCCCCTCTCCTTTGGCTGCCAAGGCAAACTGCCTCGCCCCGCTGATAGCAGAGCCCCACCAAGCCAAGGCAGTGACCCGTGGCACTCCCACAGGCCATCTTGTCCCACGCCAATCATGCCACCATTGCTGCACTAACTCGAGCATAGCCGCCTATAAAATCAAGCACCAGAATGCTCTAGGGTTCCTCAACTATCGCTGCCGCCTTGGTGGCTTTGCAATTCATCACACCAGTACCAATTCAGAGAAGAAGGGGAGGAAGGAGAAGAAGGGGGCAGAGCAGAAGAAGAGAAGAGCCGGAGCCACCGTCGGAGTTGGGGAGGAAGGTTCTCGCCGGATCTAAGAGAGGCGCAGCCGTATCGCAAGCTCGACATCGACTACCTCACTTGCTTTGTGAAGCTGAACTACGCCTCCTACCTCTACCGCGTCGGTGAGCAACACCGACCACAGTCTTTCCCAACCCCCATGGCCACACCTTGCTTCTCTCGGCCATGGCGCTTCGCACCAGGACGCGAAGGCCAAGCCCATGTTGTACACACGCATGCACATCACATGTGCATGCTAGTGGCTGGAGAGGGTTGCCTGAGGTTGAGAACCCGCCGCCATGCTCTAACCGGCATTCGACGGAGCGCCGTCGTGTTGGCACCTTTGAGTGCTGCACCGGTCGCCCCACGGTGCCTTGGCTGATCGGCAACATCTGCCTCGACATTCCAGACCCAGCCCACTAGAAGATGTAGCTGTGAACCATATCCTACCGCCGTGCCGCGTGATCCTATGCTCGCTGGAGCCGTCGTGCACCTTAGCCGTGGTCGAGCTTCGCCAAGCCTTACGGACATCGCCGGTAGGCCGAGCAGCGACACCGTGGCACCTCAGACCTAGCCGGATAGCTAATGGAGCTCAGGAGCCCCGCTGTGATGCACAGACGAACGACGTCACTGGTTGGAGCGCTGCCTACGCCATCGAGCACACGCGTACTCCATCGTGCACTTTGGTCACCGCCGGCGTGTCGGGACAGTGCTGGATGCCACTAATCACACTTCCGTGCCATGAATTGGACTTGGGGCACCCTGTTGCCGTGTTGCCACCGTGGTTATGCCACCGGCACCATGGCCAGAGCAGTCGGAGGCCCCGCGGCTGCCAAGAGACACCCTACCGCACTCGCCATGGTCTTGTGAAGCTAAAGCGCTCGCTGATTCCATCAGAGGACCACCGCAGCGGCGGATTGGAGGACCACGCCGCTGGTGGGAAGCGCCGTCATGATGGAATAGAGAAAGGGGATGAGTTCGGCCAGCGTGGAAAAGGAACCCAACCGGTGTGTAGCCCGTGTGACTGACTAGTGGGACCCGCAAGTGGTGGACCCCATGGACCCACAAGATCCCAGGATTGAAACCTAGCTAAGGACTCCATGCACCCAATCTACATGGACCGTGAGTTGGAAGATGACGATGGACTCGGTCCACGATAGACCGTGTTTTGGTCCATAGACCATGAACTGGTGGTCCACCGTGGACTGGCCTTACCTGTTGAACCCATAGACAGAGCCCAGTAAGACTATCCACATTGTGTGCTTTTACCGATGCTTAGAGAGGAGAGAGAGCCTCCAAGCACAGGTGCCACACATTGTGGCTGGTGCCGAGTTGGAAAAATTCTTGGCACCGAGGCAAGTCCGTTCACCGGTTCCTGGAAGATAAATAAATAATTTTCTCTGCCTGACTCTCTCTCCCCTTCCCCACCTCGGTTGGCCCCGCCCTTCCTCCCGCATCAGCAACGCACGGCCTTTCTCCACTGATGGCTTGCATGATCGAGCTGAGACGGCGCGCCCCTGCCCTCCCAGCGCACGGCCTCCTCCCTCCTGGCGTCAGAGCAGCTCGTACTGTGGCTCCATGTCGATGACCTTCTTGCCGATGGTGAGTGCATGGATGGAGACCTGCTATAGCTGGTCATTCTCATCGAACCCCATGCATCACCGTGCGCTCCCCTTCCACGAGCACGTCGGCATCGGCGTCAAGCTTCGCGAGCCGTGCCTCCATTGCTGCCGCCCGCTTCCGCTGCCGTGGTGATGAAGTCCAAGGGCATGGCTAGGAGGGCCGAGAGCCATGCTCGGTGGCCCTCGCGTCGGCCTCGCCGTTCTCCAAGGGCGAGACGGGGCATGGAGGTGTGGCACCATGGCCGCCGGGCTTCGCGCGGCGCTGTGCGGCCAGGAGACGGAGAGAGAGGAAATTTCTTACGGGGCCAGGAGAGTGGAGCTAGAGGGGAAAGTTTCTTGTGGGGTCCATGGGCACACAGCAATAAACACCGGTACACATTGTGAGAGTGCATGCAGTTGAAGCACGATGCCCTGTGTCAGATTGAAAATTTTTTGGGCACCGATAAAATTGTGGACAGCCTAAGGATCCAACTGATGACATGGACTAATCACAACCTAACACGTGGTGGGCCAAGCCCGGCCCATGTCCGACCCATTAGGCCCACTAACAGCCCAGTAACGGCCCATCGATGGCCCTGTTGACTGTTGATCGAGTCAACACTGACGTCAACAGATGATGTCACCCTGGTCCCACCTTTTGTGCTGACGTCAGCATGATGTCACTGCCACATCAGCAACACTGCCACATCACCTGGACCCACTGTTGCCACGTGGACCTATCACACGCTGACACGTGTCACACCAGATTAATCCTGTCTTTTTCTTTTTAGAATATATGTTAATTTTTGGAAATTCATAACTAATTCATACGAACTCAAAAAAATATGATCTAAGTACCTAAATTTTCTATAAATCAAGCTCTATCTATTTATATTATGTTTGAGTGCATTTGGATCTTTTTTCTATTTATTCGTTCTTTGTGCTAATCTATAGATGTCGCTCCCATGAGCATTATTTCTCGATCACAGAGTCAAGCGAGGATCGAACGGACGAGGACCGTGACTACCGGGAGGAGTTAGGCAATGACTTCAGTGAAGATGCCACATCCCACCTAACCTCGTAGATCCTGTTACGCATGGCTAATATAGAATTGCTAGTGCTTTATATTTCTGTATTATATTCACCTGTGCTAAGATTGCATGGTAGAAATATCATTGATTGACCCTGCCTTGTCGTATCCTTTAACCTGCTCATCCGTTGTTAAGTTAGATGCATGACTTTACGTTTACTATGATATTATATACTTCACTCGCTTACATTTTGATATGATGTGATGAACCCTTGGGAGGATCTGGTTGGGATGCCAGGCTCGATGGACTTGTTGAACTTGGTGAAATGGTGATGAGTATCAAGGTTTTGGGCGGTGCTTACGGATGTGTGTAGGGTAAGGGTTGAGTCAATCAAGCTGGGATCTACGATGAGCTTTTGGAGCAAGTCTTGCTAAGGATGGACCTGGAATGCCTGTTTCGTACCTGTGGCGGGTACATGTGGATAAGAAGGAGAATCCCGGGTGGTAGCCTCTGAGGGGTGAAACCCGGGAAGGAGGTGTCATGGTAGCACGTTAAAGATAAACCCTGATGGAGATATCCTGGCTTGGTCACACTTAGAAACTGATGCGCTGGTATTCGGACTTTAGGAATTCTTTGCTTTCCACTTGTTTCCCATGGGGAAGACGGCCAAACTGCTGGATAGATCGATGCCATTAATACTAGGCGAGTAGTGTTAGGGAGGTACAGGCATGCAGCAGAGCTCACACCCTTCTGAGATGATAATGGCATCCTCTTCGGGAGCGGGTACGTGACTTCACAATTTCAGCGTTCTAGGCTAGAGTGGCATCGTTCTATGGCAGTAGGCACCCAGAATCTACCTAGGTGGGATCCACACCTATGATGGCTATCTTGTGGATTAGTGAAACCTCTGCAGAGTGTATGGTTGATCGATCGATACATATGCCAATTCGTTGGCTATGGACTTCTCCTTAGGAGGATGCACTGGACTAGTGAGTGGAGTGTTCTACCTCCCCCGAGAGTTATTTTCGGCCATGAGCCTGGGTTGGGGCTGCGGGCCGCTGAGGTAGGCCGAGAGGAGAGTTGGCCTATCGACCTGAGTCTGAGTTGGTGATGGTGGTTCTAGGATGGTGGTGATGATTCTGAGATGGATGGGATGTTGGTGGATGGATTTGGGTATGGGAATGTGATTAAACTTGCTTAATTTTTGTTATTTATTACATGATCGCTTGCATAGAAAACCCCACCTTTATAGGTTCTTTTGATTATATCCATTATTTGCATCTAATTTCCACAAAGCAAAGCATAGGGTGGGAGTGGCTAGTACATATCATACTGATACTTTGGCACATAGGTTCCAGGAGTGAGTACTCTTCTGAGGAGTATGACGATTGAGGGTCTT
>CM041642.1:44969222-44981757 GCA_023333625.1 Bothriochloa decipiens | reverse complement strand
TGGCACGATTAGGGGTGTTGCACCTAAGCGTGGACGATATTAGTTTTGTATGATTTGCCGCCGTTGTTGTTTTCTATGATATTGTACTGATACTATTTTAGTTTTTATAACTTAATTAATGTTTCATTGTTGTATTTTTTCATCTATTAAGTTTGGGCGAGCACACGACAACGGCGTTTTCGCACGCCAATTGCATGACTGCGTATTATTTTTGCTATTTCTCCCACTTCGATATTTTTTCTGAAATTTCCGAATAAATAAATAATATTTAAAAAAAAACCGAAATTTTTCCTGAAATTTCCAAATAAATAAATATTATTTAAAAAATCTAAAAAACCAGGTCGCCCTTTGGCCGGGCGACCTGGGCCTGGTCGCCATTTGGCCGGGCGACCTGGGCCTGGTCGCCCTTTGGCCGGGCGACCTGGGCCTGGTCGCCCTTCCAACGGGCGACTGGTGGCCTATTCCTGTAATTTTTTTAAAACGTAGACTAATTTTGTAATTTTTTTAAAAAATAAATTTATTAATTAAAAAAATTCTCACGTCGGCGGCCTGGTATGCTTCTGCATGTGGCCCATCGATGGGCTTGTCATCTGGTATGGACCCGTCGCTAGAAGAGTCCCCACGTCGGGCGAAGCGGAGTTGATGTCGGGTGCAAGCCAATGTCGGTTCTACCCGGGCCGTGATGTGCTAGGCTTTCGGCTTCGTGTCGTGTTGGGCTTTTGCTTCGTGTCAACAGGAGATGGGATTCTGGCTTCTTGGCTCATTAATGTTTCGGTCCTTATTCTTGATGGGTTGTCCTTGATGCACATCCCCGACAGCAGCCCCCAAGCCCCCGGGTGAGTGTCACTCTTGCGTGGGCTTTTTAAAACGATCCTATGACGCTGTTGTGTTGCCTCGCTCGGCCGTCCAACTGATGCTTCGAGGCCTTTCTTTCTCCTGGGCCTAGCCCGCTCAGATGGTGGCGTACTTCGTCCCGCACCGCGGTGGTCGGAATTCGGTGAGGGCTGAATGGTAATTCTCATGCTGGTCACGATGCGGGATCGATGTTGGTGGGACGTGTCACCGCATTTTGTCGGATTGACACCACGTGGTGATTTTGGGAAACACATTAATGCGTCGATTTACTACGGATGTGGCCCATGCACCGACGCGCCCTTCTCTCTTCTTGGAGCCGTTGTGGGCGTCCATGGTGGGGCCCTCTCTGGCCGCGCGTCCCTCTCGCTTCCCGGGGTTTATTAGGGGCGTACGAGCGCGTGATCATGGTGGCCCTTTCCGTGCAGTTCTTCGAGGCGGGCGACGCTTGGGGTTCTTCTGTCTTCCCCGATTCCTTATATAAGATGGCAGAGCATTGGGTTTTGTTCCATCACTCTTATTCCTTCATCCACATAGTATCCTCCAGAGTTCTCGAGACGTACCGCGGTAAGCGCCCGGTGGGAGAAAGCTCTGGGGCCGGCGATGATTGCCCTCCCTATCGTCGCATCTTGTTGGGAAGATCTTCATCGGCGCGTTCGACCATCGTGCCGACGCCGGTTTCAGGAGATGCACTTGGGGCCGGGGCTTCGTTTTTGGCCATGGTGGCGCCGATGGCGGGCTCCATCTCAGCGCTCTTTGGGGGCGTCGGTCGCGAATCTCCGTCAAGGGCGTGACCCGGACGTGCTTGGGGAGATCGTTGACACCGTTCGGGAGGCGTTGATGGAGTCGAAGGTGGCCGCCGGGCAACTCCGTGCTCAGCTGGTGCCGGCTGATAGCCATGCCTTCGGTAAGTGCGCGTTGACTCGTTGTTCTTTCGAGTTGTGTGTTTTATTGACGCTTATCACCATTGCTCAGCTCTGGAGGGAGAGCTAGGGCAGATTTGCTCTGCGGCAGAGGCGGTTGTGGACTTGGTGCACGCCTGTGGTGGCTCTCTCATTGAGTGCCTCCAGGAGGTCCCGGTGCGCATCCATCTGGTCGCGGACCAGGAGGTGTTCCGCGGTGCGTCGGTTGGCCTGGCTGCGGCTCAGCTCTGGTCTGGGCATGATTTTCGTAGGTTCGTCGGCTTTTCAGAGGGTCAGGGCGTGGTGCAGCATGGACTTCTCATTGACAGCTTTGGGGATGCCGTTGAGGCCATAGTCGCGGAGGTGCTCTTAGGCGAGGTTATTGAGGGCTCGTCTGATGGCCTGGTCCACCGCCGTCCTCCAGCCAATGATGGATGCGTTCGTCGACATGGGCGGAAATCTGGTGGCCAAGGGAGTCCTTGACACAGGGCTTGCCGATGGTGAACACATTGCCTTTCCTGATGGCGAGTGGGCGCTTCTAGTCGTGCTCTGTCGGTGTATTTTCTCACATGTTTTGGGCGCTAACTAGGTTGTGTCGCTTCATGGTCTAGTGTCCAGATTCTTCTATGTATAAACTTGTGAATGCGCCTGGCGTGATTTCCTGTTGTCGCGTGCTTGCAGCCCCACGCGTAAGACTATCCGCAGCCATGTTCTTTTATATTTATCCTTTAAAAGAAATATTCTATCCTGATCAGCTAGATTCTCTTCTCTATATCCATACATTCTTTATATCTCTTTTCTATCAGCTGCAGGGTCCACACGTCAGCAGTATTTTATTTCTCTCTCTCCTTTTTTCTCTCTCCCTCTGGTCCCTCCGCGGGTCCACTCTCTCCCTCCGTCGGGCGCTAGCTCCTCTCTCTCCCCTTCTTCATCCTAGCAGCAGGCAGCCTGGCACCACCATCACCTCGCCTTGGAGGCGCTTGGCTTGCCTGGGCGCGGCCCGGCGACGGGGCTCGTGGGTGGTCGCCCGCGCGGCCCAGCGGCGCTCGGCTCGCCATGGAAGATGGAGGTGGCCCTGCTCTGCCCCCGCCCAGTCGCGCCACCTCCTCTCTGCTCCCTCTGTCCGCGGTGGGCGCGGCCCCCTCCCTGCTCCCTCCGACGTGGGGCAGGGTGGCGCGGAGGAGCTCGGCGAGGTGGCCACCTTCATCTCCAATGCGGACAGGCGCGGAGAGGTGCAGGAGAGCAACGGCGTAGAGCGGAGGAACGGCGCGGTGACCGCAAGGCCGCACGGGCCGGCGGCGGGCGCGCAGGCGACGCCAGAGGTGCTCAGGCGGTGGGCCTCACTGGCAGCTCGCAGCCCCGGCCATGGCGTTCGCACGGGGACAATGGCCTGCTCCCCATGGAGTACACCTTCTTGGGCTTCGTGGGCTGCGGCCATGGCGGGCGAGCCTGGTGCGGCCTCGGCGTTTGAGCCCAGGAGAGGCCGCTTCCTCTGCTCCTCTGCTTCCTCTGGCCCTCTCCTCCATCCCCTATGAGTCCGGGGGCAGCGGCGCCATGGCCTTCATCGCCGCCATGCCCTCTGCTATGGCTCCCTCCCTCTTTCCCTTCTTCTCCTCTCTGCTCGCTCGCTTGGGATGGCATGGCACGGCAGAGGCAGCGGGGTCGGAGGAGGACGCGCGGGCCTGACGTTCTGTACCGGACATGCCCGTACGTCCGGGACAGACCTAGGACAGGGGCGCATCCTGGGCTTCCTAGGTGGGTACCCAGGACCCCGCTGCAGCTCTTTCCTCCTATAACGGCTCCTCCAGGATGCCTTTACAGGAGCCGCTGTGGATAGTCTAATGATCATCTTCTGCCTATTTTCTTTTTGCCTGAACTCGTGTGTCTACAGGTGGCATTCGATCCATCTATCATTGCAGATAGTTGTTCGCCTATCCGTTTGAGCGAAGTTTTGGTTCTTCATGGTTTTTCGTGCGCATTCCCGTTTGACCGGGAAGCAGGGGTGAGCCATCCTCGTTTTTTCCTCGCTGGTCAAAATGGGTTCTCGGCGAGTTGGTGGTGGGTGATTTGAGTGAGACCTCGGATCCCCTCCGTGGGGGCTGTCCAACGTAGGTCCGCTGGGGACCGGACCCAATTTCTGACAGTCAGCGTGTTTAGTTCTGGAACGCCATTCGTTAGACGTCGAGGGCTCATTGCAATCCACCATGGGATCAACCACGCACATTGTTATCTGATAGAACTCGAACGTGCCTTAAGGTGCCTCTGATGTAATGACGTCAGAGGTACTGATCGCTGGGGTCCACCCATCAGTGTCCCTCACTCTTTCGTATGTGGTCAAGGCGGTTGTCGAATCTCGGCAACAGGACTAGCCTTCGTACCTCGGTTTTTCATCACACTGGCCTCTCCCTTGTTAGGCGTCATCGGGATAGTAGGAGATCTTGATCCTCCCATGATTTTGACCATTACCTTATCATGGTGGGGGTAGCTCGTCCGTCCTGCTGCCTAAACAACTTTTCCTAAGAAAGGACTAGCTCGATTTGTGCCCTACCTTTAGCCCTTACCTCGTCTAGTGTGGAAGCGCGCCATTGATGGTGCCAGCGGGAGGTTATCTTTCCTTTTCGTTCACCAGTTTCTTTAGTCAGGACGCGCTGAGCCGTGTGGGCTCTGGTTTTAGCCGTTCAACGCCGGTTATGGGCTCGGTGGATTTTGGCCCATTGGCTTTTTCTTTTGGAAAGCTGGTCGAGTTCATTCCCCTTTTTGGATGAGGTTTTTGTCACGACAGGGCTGAATCATTCCTAGCTCTTATTTCACAAAGCTGTTACACAGTTGATTCCCTTGAGTGATCAAGACATCGGGTCGCGCTAGAGGTTCTAAGGATAAAAGCATCATAGGTGTTGGATATTGCACGCGTGGGTGAAAATTTTGCCCACGAAGGTCTTGATCCAATAGGTGCCCAGCCTTATCACTTCGTGGATGATGAACAGTCCTTCGCATGGTGACGTGAGCTTTTTCTAATCTTTAGTGCTCTGGATCTATCATAGCACGAGATCCCCTGGCAGTAGCCCTCTAGGCCTCACACGTCAGTTGTGGTAGCGCCATAACGCTTGTTGATATTTGGTCGAGTGTATAAGGGCTGCATCCCATGCCTCGTCTACTTGGTCGATAGCGTCCTCAAGGAAGCTTTCCGCTTTCTTCTCATTGTAAACCTATACCCTTAGGGAACCGTAATTGAGGTCAGTGGGTAAGATGGCTTCAGACCCATAGACCATGTATAACGGGGTAAATCCCGTGGCCTTGCTTCGTGTCATTCTAAGACTCCATATGATGGCAGGGAGTTCTTTGAGCCAACGTTTTCTGTATTTCTTCAGCCGGTTGAAAATTTAGGCTTTGATCCCTTGTAGGATCATCCCATTCGTGCGCTCCACCTGTCCATTTGATTCTGGGTGTGCGACCGACGCCCAATCCACAAGGATGTTGTGGTTGTCACACCATTCGAGGAACTCGTTGGTGGTGAAATTTGATCTATTATCTATGATAATGGAGTTTGGTACTCTGAACCAGTGAATGATGTCGGTGAAGAACTGGATGGCCTCTTGGGTTCTTATGTTGGTGAGGAGGCGGACCTCAATCCACTTGGTGAACTTGTCCACTGCAACAAACATATGGGTATAGCCTCCGGTGGCCTTTTCAAAAGACCCCACCATGTCGAGGTTCCAAATAGCGAAGGGCCAAGTGATGGGTATAGTTTGCAAGGCCTGGGATGGTAGGTGGACCTATTTCATGAAGAATTGGCACCCCTCGCACTTGTGCACCAAGGCTATGGCATCCACTATGGCCGTGGGCCAATAAAAACCTTGCTAAAATGTGTTCCCAACCAGAGACCTCGGTGTAGCATGATGGCTGCAGATCCCATAGTATATGTTGTCTAGCAGCTTTTTTCCTCGCTTAGTAGGGATGCATCATTGCAGTACGCCGGTGACACTTCACCGATGCAGTTTTCCTTCGACGAGGAAGAATGACTTGGCATGTCGGGCTAGACATTGCACCTTAGTTTGATCAGGAGGGAGGATGCACTGCACTAAACAGTCTATATATGGCTTCCGCCAGTCTGGCTCATCCAGTGGTGGAGCTTCTTCTTCTATATCCATGACATCGGCGGCTTTGACAATCGCTGGTTCGGGTGTTGTCTCCCCTGATGTCGAGGCATGTTTTGCTAGTGCAGCTTCTCTTGTCCCGTTGAGCCGAATTGAAGGAACCATCTGGTCATTGGCGAAGATGCCTTGGGTGGAGGCTCCTGTCCTGATGCGGCCTTGGCTAAGGCTTCAGCAGTTTCAATCTACCAATGTGGTATGCAGTTGAGTTCCAGGCTGTCAAACTTGGATTTGAGTTTACGGACCTCATGACAGTATGCTGCCATCCTCCGATCATCACAGTTTGACTCTTTCATGACTTGGTTGACTACGAGCTGTGAGTCTCCCCTGACGTCGAGAGGTTGGATTTCGAGGTCGATGGCAATCCATACTCTGTTGATGAGGGCCTCGTACTCTGCTTCATTGTTAGAAGCTGGGAAGTGGAGTCGGACCATGTATTTAATTGGCACCCCCGTGGCGACACTAGGATGATTCTAGCCCCCGCGCAGTTCTCTTGAGTGACCTATTGAAGTACATGGTCCAATACTCCTGGTCGACCGTCTTGGAAGGAAGCATTGTATCGGTCCACTCAACGAGAAAATCTACCATCGCCTGGGACTTGATGGCGCTTTCGGGCACGTACGTGATGTTTTTGTCCATCAGCTCAAGGGCCCATTTGGCTAATCGGTTGGTGGCCTCTTTGTTCTGAATGATCTCACTGAGCGGTGCCTTGCTAACTGTTGTCACCTCATGGGACTTGAAATAGTGGAGTAGCTTTCGCTT
The DNA here is from genome assembly GCA_023333625.1 of Bothriochloa decipiens. Taxonomy (NCBI): domain Eukaryota; kingdom Viridiplantae; phylum Streptophyta; class Magnoliopsida; order Poales; family Poaceae; genus Bothriochloa; species Bothriochloa decipiens. The sequence continues at coordinate 44,975,090 of CM041642.1, read as the reverse complement.
GGTCATCACGACGGCGTAGACCAATTTCTGGAGATGGGGGTATCGTGTCTTTGTTTCACTCAAGACCTTATTCACGTAATAGATAGGTCACTGTACCTTAAGGACATGTCCTCAACAATGAAGATGGCGCTCACAGCCTAGGTGGTCATGGCCACATATAGCAGGAGCTTTCCCCTTTGTTTGGAGAGACGAGGATGGGTGCATTGGTCAAGAGGCACTTGAGGTGGTCTAGCGCTTGTTGGGCCTCGGGGGTCCATTCAAAACACTCGGACTTCTTGAGCAACTTGTAAAATGGCAAGCTCTTTTCCCTGAGTTAGGATATGAACCTACTAAGAGCGGCGAGGCACCTGGTGACCCGCTGGATTCCCTTTACATTATGGATCGGCTCCATGTTCTTGATGGCAACTATTTTCTCAGGATTGGCTTTGATGCCTCATTTGGAGATGATAAATCCTAATAGCATGCCTTTTGACACCCTGAACACGCACTTCTTTGGGTTGAGCTTTATGTTGTGCTTCTTCAGCTTTGCGAATGTCAACTTGAGGTCATAAACAAGTGAGGTAGCGACATTGGATTTGATGACGATGTCGTCTACGTAGATTTCAACGGTCGTACCCACCAGTTCATTAAAACATTTGACCATGGTTTTCTGGAACATCACGCCCACATTCTTGAGGCCAAACGACATGGTGACGTAACAGTACAAACTGAATGGGGTGATGAATGAAGTGGTGAGCTGGTCAGCTTCATTCATCTTGATTTGATGGTAGCCACAGTAAGCATCAAGGAAGCAGAGGGTCTTGCACCCTGAAGTGGCATTGACTATTTGGTCGATCCAAGGCAAAGAATAGGGATCCTTTGGACATGCCTTATTCAAACTTGTATACATTCTCCATTTCCCATTCTTTTTTCATACAAGAACGAGGTTTGCCAACCACTCGGGGTGTGGCACCTCCTTGATGAAATTGGCCGCTAGTAGTTTCTTGATCTCCACGCTGATTGCTTCCTTTTGTCATCGAAGCAGCGTAGCCATTGTTTCACTGGCTTGGAACCTGATTTTATATGCAAGGAGTGCTCGATGACATCCCTCGGTATGCCTGGCATATCAGAGGGCCTCCATGCGAAGATGCCAATGTTCGCGTGGAGGAAGTCGACGAGCTCACTTTCCTATTCGAAGGAAAGGGTGATCCTAATGTTTACCACCTTCTCCTCTCCATCGATGACCCCAAGGACAACCGGATTGGTTTCTTCAATGGGCTCAAATGAGCCCACATTCTTCCCACTGGGTTCCTACTCTCGAGACGCGGCCATCTCTGCCACGATCTCTGCAGCAAGTGTTTGGAGGCGACCAACGCTGAGGCATACATGCAACATTCAGTGTCATACTCATACTCTTGTTGGTATGACATACCGATGGTGATGACCCCTTTTGGCCTCAGAATCTTTAGCTTGAGATAGGTGTAGTTGGGGAAGGCCATAAACTTGGCGTAGCATGGTCTTCCAAGGATCGCGTGGTATGTGCCTTAGAAATCAACCACTTCAAAGGTGAGGACTTCTCTTTGGAAGTTACTGGGTTCGCCAAATGTGACAGGTAGGTTGATCTGCCCGATGGGCTCTGCCTGCTTTCCCAGGATGACCCCAAAGAAGGGCGCCCCAGAGGAACATAGGCGGGTGTGGGTGATCTTCATTGCATCGAGTGTTTCAGCATGGAGAATGTTGAGGCCACTACCCCCGTCCATAAGGACCTTGGTGTGGCGCTTGGTGCCGATGATGGGGTCAATGATGAGCGGGCACCTCCTCGGGTATAGCACATAGTCGGGGTGGTCATCGCTGTCGAAAGTAATAGGGGATTCCAACCATTTGAGAAATAAATCAGTGGCAGTGTAGCAGCGTATACCTCACGTCGGACGACCTTCTGCTGACGTTTGGAGCCGCACGATGCCGGCCCGTCAAAATCATCAGCGTCTCATCAGCTGGTATGTAGCCATCCTCCTTCTGCTCCTTGTCCTCCTCATCTTTGTCGGCCTTCTTCTTGGCACCCTTCTTCTTAAGGTTCCCAGAGCGGAACTTTCTCATGAGGCTGCAGTCCTTGAAGAGTTGCTTCGCTGGAGTCGCGTGGTGGGGGCAGGGAGCCTCTAGGATTTTTTCAAAATGATCATTATTTGGGCCATCTGTTTCCCCCCTTGTGGTTGACAGTGGCAACAAATGTGCCGTGTCATCGCTGCTTGTTCGTTCCTTTCTTATGGGGGCGGTCTGATGGCCCAGCATCGTCATCATCACGTATTTCCTTCCTGGAGCTGCTATGGAGGACAGCCCCAACCGCTTCTTCATCGGAGGCGTGGTTAGTGGTGATGTGAGCAACTCCTTCGTGGGCTTCTTTTGCCCCAACTTATGCACTAGGGATTCGCAGGTGGTGCAAGACAGGAAAGCTGTGATGACATGCCCATCGGCCATGTCGGGGAGCTTGTTACATTTCTAGGAAAAACATTGAATGTACTCTTTCAAGGTTTCTCCCTTCTTCTGCTTATAGTTCTTGAGGTCCCATGAGTTCTCGGACCACATGTAGGTGCCCTGGAAGTTGCCGACGAAGGCTTCTCTGAGGTCGGCCAAGCAGCGTATCTTGCCCTTAGATAAATGTTCAAGCCAGACTCGAGTAGTGTCAGAGAGGTAGAGGAGATGGTGCTGGATGATGAAGTACTTGCCCCTTGCTTCTCTAGCTTCACATGCAATGCGATAATCATCTAGCCATAAACCGGGGTTTGTCACACCGGTGTATTTCTTGACATACGTCGAAGGCCTGAAGCGTGATGGGACCTGGGTGGCATGTATGCATGAGGGGAAGAAACACGGGCTTGTTGGTTCAGGACTGGGGTCTTGATCCTCGTTGGGGTCATAGCTCCCACCCCTCCGCGGATGGCGTCCCTGCCGTCGCTCTCCATCGTCTTCTCGGCTACCTTGGTTTCAACGGTGGCCGCTCCCGTAGTGACATGTCGTCTCCTCTCTTTCCCTTGGATGTTCTTGGTTCGGCGTGTGAGTGACCCCTCACGAGGGATGTAGTCTCTGGTTGACAGTGACGTTCTTCGAAGGAGTTTCCAGGTGGCTGGTCGGCGCCCAGCGCTGGGCAGAACTTTTGGCCTACTAGACGGCAGCCCTATCTAGCAGGGTGCATAGTTTGTCCTAGAGCCTCTTTTCCTCTATGGTCGAGGCCTCGAGAAACCTCTGCACCAGGATGGCCACGGTGGTGATGTTCTGCTATGCCTTGTCGAACACCGGCGTTCAGTGGTCATCTTCAATGATATGCTGATGGATGTCCCACGCACAGGCATGGGTGTTTTGGGCTCATCATTGTTCGATGGCCCGTGCAATGTGCCCCTGTTCAGAGGCAATTTGATGCTGGGTGTCGTTGAGTTTGTCTTGTTGCACCTTGAGGGCGCCAAGGTCCATGGGTGGTAGGGTGCGATTTCCCTCAGCCCCCTGGGTGACCGCAGGGACGATCTTGTCACCGTTGCTGTCAATGCCTCATATAGCTCCTTCCAGCGTGGCCTTCCCCCATCACACATGAAACACTTGTCGATGTTCTGACCCTCGAGGGGTTAACACCAACGAGTAATATTGTATTCGCGTGCTCCCTAATCCGGTGGGTGATGCAAGGACACAATAATTTATCCTGGTTCGGGCAAAGAAGGCCCTACGTCCAGCGGGGGGAGGATGATTCGTGTTATCTTCCACCGAAGTGCTAGTACAGGGGAAAATACAAGCTGGTGTGAGGAGTGAAAGGTGGAGTTGGGGCGTTCGGACGCCTTGCTCTCGACCTTGCACAGGCTCACGGTGTCGCTCTGTGATCTAGGGCCTTAATGTTTCTATGCTCTAGATCCTCTCGATTTGAGTCCAGTCGGTTTCTCTAACGCCCTGGCGCCTCCTTTTATAGACGAAGGAGGGGCACAGGTGTACATGTATTTTGAGTTTGCATGACGCTGATGATGTACGACGTTGAGGCCGATCATGTCGGTGCCGCTGTAGTGATGTACGTCGGTATGGGAGGCCCTGCAGCCGTCGCATCGGGAGTTGTTGAAGTTCAGCTCGAGGGTTCGCTCGGTGAAGTCGAGGGGCGACGGTCGAGGGTCCTGGCTAGAGCCGAGGGGGTCGTGCTGAGGAGGTCGAGCTTCACTGGATAAGATCAGATCCCGGAAAACACGGAAAACATGTTAGTTTATACGTCTCGAGGCGGTGCGGGTCGTGGCACAGCACTCGGTATGGCGCAACAGCGTAATATGACTTGCGGGATTCCGGGGCATGGGCGGTAAAAGTAGATCTGATCGCCATGCCTGTAACTGTTACCGTAACTGTGGCCATGCGGTTAGGCGGGGGTAGATAGATCGCATTAAATGCGCTCGGATCCGTACGGGGGAGTTGGTGGCCGAGGGGTGCACTGTCCTCGAGGGCCGCCCATTCGCCCGGGCGAAGTTCCGTCCTCGAGGGGAGGCTCGTTCGCTGGTTGAAGTTACGTCCTCGAGGGCAGGCTCGTTCGGAGGATGAAGTTCCATCCTCGAGGGGTCGCTCGAATCGTACCCTCGCGTATACAGTACTTGTCCGTTCGGTATCCTCTCGGGTGGACAGTACTGGTCCGTTCGGTAACCTCTCGGTTATACAGTACTAGTCCATTCGTTAGCCTCTTGAGCAGGCTTTGGTTTTGGGCCATAGTCATTCGTTCGCGGGCCAGTCCGATACGTCTTAGCCTATGGGCCTTCGTACATTAGCACGGGAGGTTATCGGAGGGGTCAAGATGCTGATTTTGCGGGGTTTTAGTTTGTTAAGAAAGGGGTCTGGGATACCCGTTTCCAGGGTATCGACAGTAGCCCCCGAGCCCCTGCGCGAGTGATGTCACTCAGGGAGGGGGTCAGGAATTTAGGAATGAGACGTGATTCGGATTTCTTCGCGGGGGGCGCGCGAGCGACCCCCGCGGGGGTAGCCCCCGAGGCCTCGTAGGAGTCGAAAGACTCCTGTGAGGGCTTTATTTTATATTTAGTTTAAAGGGTGCTCGTCTAGTCGGGTATAGGCCTGAACTGGAGTCGTAGCGTTTTACCGAGGGGAGCCCCCAGGGGATTTTCGACCCTCTTTCGTCGAGGGGCGTCGGACATAGGCGAGCCCCCGAGCCTCGTGCGGCTGGGGCGTTGCTGGCCTCGGCATTCTTCTCACAAGTCCTTTCGATCGGATGTGAGGCGAGAAGCATCGGACTACCCCCGATAGGGCGAGCCACGAAGTTCTCAGTGAGCTGGTAACGGGAAAATCCAAGCGAGAGCCCGTTCCTCGTTTGATAGAGGTCGGCAGGAGGCCCGGAGGCGGTCTCATTAAAGCAAAACGCAATGGTCCTACGGATTCCGATTCCATTCGATAGGTCTCAGCGGCTCGATGCCTCCCTTCGGGGGGATTCCATAAAGTCCATAGCGTTTCGCCTTGGATGCGTCCAAAGGGGTCTCGAGAGTTCGTTCTCGAGCAGGGCCTTGTGTTGGCTCCCCCTTGGTCACCCCTGACTCGGGTGCTCGAGGGCGGCTGTCGAACCTTGTTCGTGGGGTCAGCCTTCGCTCCTTCGAGACTTAGGGCCGGAGCCCGATTTTGGTGCTCAAGGGCGGTCGTTAAGCCCTCACTCGAGGACCGGCCTTCGCTCCCTCGAGACTTTGAGATAGGGTCAGAGCCCGTTTTCTCCTCTCGTGGAAATCTCTGTCGACGAGTAACCATTTTCTTTCGGCGCTCAGGGGCGGCCGTTAAGCCCTCACTCGAGGACCGGCCTTCGCACCCTCGAGAGTTCGAGGCAGGGTCGGAGCCTGCTCTTTTGCGGTGCTCAAGGGCGGTCGTTAAGCCCTCACTCGA
>CM041642.1:44832854-44969212 GCA_023333625.1 Bothriochloa decipiens | reverse complement strand
GCGGTGCTCAAGGGCGGTCGTTAAGCCCTCACTCGAGGACCGGCCTTTGCTCCCTCGAGACTTCGAGGCGGGGTCAGAGCCCGCTCTTTTGCCTTATGTAGAAAACTCCGTTAGCAAGTGATGGTTCTTTTTTCTTACCGTTGGGCACGCCTTTTGAGGAGAAGGGCTTAGCGGTACGATCGTGGCGGGCCCGAGCAACAGCTCTCGGTCAGAGGTGTGACGCGTGCGTCCGGTCGAGGGTCGAGGGGGAACGGTCAGGTAAATGCATTAATTGCGGGAAGTTACCTTTTCCCTGTCGCCGGGCTCCGCCCGTTGCTCTTCCCGAGTATAAAAACGAAGGGGGACAGGCGTTCGCTCCCACCTTTGCCATTCTGCCGAGCTCCTGCTTTCCTGCGCGCGTGAGGATAAAAACTTAGAGCAAGAAGTCGCGATTGGGAACCTTCCTAGTCGACCGTCTGCCAAGGAGATTCGTGCTGTTGTTGCCATCGCTGCGCCCACCGAGCAGATCTGTGCCGCCGCCGCCACCATGGCCCCAGTCCTCCAGCCCGCCGAGCCCTGGCGCCCGTCGACCGTGACACGGCAGAGGCTGACCGAGCTGGTGAGAGAAGGACTTCTCCGCCCCGTCACGGATTCGACTCGGCCGGAGTGGATTGCGCCGCCCAGGGACCACGAAGAGCCAAATCCGCCGGAGGGGTATGTGGTGAGCTTCCTCAAGTTCCATCGGCACGGGTTCGGCGTTCCCCCAAGCGAGTTCATGCGGGGGCTGACGAACTACTATGGCGTCGAGCTCCACCATTTCTCCCCCAACGCCATCTCCAACGCCGCCATCTTCGTGGCCGTCTGCGAGGGCTATCTCGGAATGGAGCCACATTGGGAGCTATGGCTCCACCTCTACAAGGGGGAGTGGTTCGCCTCCCCAGTGTCGGTCGGAGTAAGGCGAATCGTCAGAACGGGATGCCTCAACTTCGCATTGAAGACCGGGAGGTCGGAGGAGCCACGCGAGTACATCCCCACCGGGTGGGCGACCAACCACTCCCGGTGGGACGAGCAGTGGTTCTATCTTCACAACGACGGCGGCTATCTCCCGCCGTACACCGGGCGGCTCATTGCCGAGCGTCCATACAATTGGCCGTTCGGTGTCGCGGGAGACCTTCAGCGTCGACTTCACCCCCTCGTCGTTGCGATGAGGACCCTTCGAGAAGCGGGCCTAACGGCGGGGATGGTCGCCTCGGCCTTTCACAGTCGACGGTTGCTCCCTCTGATGGAGCGCCCGTTGCGGTTGGACGAGATGCTCCCCTCGGCGGCGCCCGAGCTTCTCAGGAGGTGCCGGATGTCCGGCGAGAGGCCGTCCGCCTCGGAAGTCGTCGCGCGGGTAAAGGGGATGGTGTCTGGCTCGTTCAGGGTGGAAGACGTCAACCGTCTCCCCATGCGGCCGGAGGAGGGTTGCCTCGACCTGGTGAGTGCCCCGGCTCGTGCCCTTCGAGTTCTTCCCCCCTCCTCCCCTTTCTTATGTCCCTGTGACTAAACATCTTTGTGTAGGGGAGAATCGACTACCGGAGATCGAGGCTTCCACTGAGGGAGGACGCTCCCGATCGTCAGGTAAGACGCTTCACCGCCCAGCAAGAGAAGCGGAGTAAGGACGAGGAGGAGAAAAAGAAAGCCAAGAAGCTCTGGGAGCGCGAAAGGCTCGTGAAGCACCGCGCTGAGCAGAGGCGCGACGGGCTCCCGGAGGAGGAGTCTCCCTCTGATGGAGATGAAGATGATGATGATGACAGTGATGACGTCGAGGGGGTGGAGGGGCGCCTCGATCGCATCCTGTCGGAATCCTCCCATGCTGACCGCCCCTTCGTGCAGGAGGAGGTGGCGGAGCAGCGCGCCCCTCAGCCGGCGGCGTCGGCCTCGGAGCGCCGACGTGGAAAAAGGGGGCCTGAGGCCTCGCCTCGAGGGGGATCACCCACCTTGCGTCGTACTCGAGGCGGGAGCCCACCCACTTTGATCCGGGAGACCCGGTCTCGGTCGTCGGCACGCGCGGAGCAGAGGCGTGCCCAGGAGGCCCTGTCGAAGTAGGGAAACGTGGCGACCCCGCCGACGGCCCCGAGCAGCCCCAGCCCTGCAAAGAGCTCGGCTTCGGGAGGGGTCTCGAAATCTGCGGGTAGTTCGAGGGGTACCCGAAAGGCCTCTATACCCTTTGGGTAAGTGCCGTTGAATCGTTTTCTTTTCGTTGCGTCGTCTTTGTGCGCCTTAATAAACTTTTTGCCATTCTGCTTTCCATTCAGGCCCAAGCGCCAGATCGAGGAGGCGTCTCTCACGCCGGCCAAGTGGCTCAAGATGGATGGAGCCACGAAGATGGAGGCCCCGGCTACAGGTGCGTCGTCGAGGCCCTTGGCCCCGTGGGAAGCCAAGTGGTTGTCCTCAGCCCTTGGTGCTATGGCGCGCGGTAGGCTGACGGGTTCCACTCCTGCTGCAGGGTCGAGCGTCCCGGGGGCCATGGCGGGTGGCGACTCCATGCCTGGGAGGACGCATGAGGGAGGGAGCGCCTCCTTGACGTCACCGCCTGTGGCCCTCGAGCTTGACCCGGCACCAGGAGGCGGCGCCCCGTCGTCGGGGGCTTCCGTTCCTGGTGGTCCGGAGGCTTCGATCACCGCACCCAAGGCGGGAGCCCCCGAGGGCCACGAGCTGGGAGAGGAGGTCATCATCGTGGACCTCGAGGGTGAGGAGACCTCGACCCTTCCCCCTCGACGGGAGAGCAGCGGCCCTGGCCGGCGGGGCTGCGCGAGCTCGAGGTCCGGAGGGAGCAGGAGCAGGGGGCCCTGCAAGAAGCGGAGCTGCCACGGCCACAGCAGGAGGAGAAAACTGGGGGCCAGCCCCAGCATCAGCAGGCGCAACAGACGCCACCGGGGGATGCGGCGCTGCTGGACCCGCTGGCGCAGCAACTGCCCAAGACGTCGGAGGCGGAAGCGACTTTCGGACTGCCCAAACAATGGGTGTCCGTGATTACTTTGGACGAGTTGCTGGCCGAACAAGAAACGGCGTCGAAGGCGTCGATGGTCCCGCGGCTGCCGGGGGAGCAACCGGAGGATGCCTTGGTACCGTGCCCGATGGAAGACGCGTCGACGGTGGTCCCACCGGCGCTACAAGTCATGGCGTTGGGTGATGCGACGGCCTCCACACCTCCGCTGCCTCCGACGGCGCCGAAAGCAGCACCGGATCAGGCGCCGCAACCGTCGACGGAGCAGCCGGAGGAGACGGCGGCTGTCGGCATGCTGAGGAGGTCGATGTCCGACCCCGGGCTGAGGAGTGCCCGCGCCGCGTCAGAGTTCCGCATCCCGGGGGAGTTGGCCATGGGCTACGGCATTCCGGGCGATGTGGTGGAGGAGATCGAGTCCTTGGCGTGAGCCAAGGTCAAGATGGTCCTTCCGCATTGGGGCAAGGAGCGCATCGTGCTCTGGGAACTCGGTGATTCCAGTGCTCCGGGGATCGAGATGAACGACCCGGCGGAGGTCGAGTGCTGGGAGGAGGCCGAGCGGTCCCGGGCGTGGCTGCGGCACTTGCTGAAACTGGGCGCTGAGCTCACCGAAGGCCTTGACCGGAACCTCACGGTGAGTCGCTGTGTTAGGCCATATGTAGTTTTTTTAAGTTCTTTCGTAAGGGATGCCTTAACCCTCAATTTCCTGTCCCCAGGTGGCGCGGAGGCGGTCCTACTCCAAGTCAGTCTTCCTCCATGAAACGCACAACAGCCGGGAGGAAGTGCTTCACCAACTCGTGGCCGGCCGCTCTGCGCAGAGTAGGGTGGCCGAGCTCGAGGAGGAGCTGAAGCAGACGAGGGAGGAGGCCGCCAAGGCCAAAGAGGAGGCCGCCCGGGCAAAGGCGGACTCCGACGCCGCTCGAGGGGAAGCCGCCCGCCTCGAGGTGGAGCTCGAGCGTGCCAGGGAGGAGGCTGACGCGGCAAAGGCCGAATCGGAGAAGGCCAGGGTCGAGAGCGTCCGAGCCTAGGAGCGCATCGAGCTGCTCATGGCGGAGGCTCAGAGCTCCGTGGACCGCATCCGTTCACTCAAGGCCAGCTTCGCTGAAGTCTCCGCCACGCGCAACGCCCTCTCCGCCTTGGTCCAGGAGGAGAAGAGCCGTGCCGCCGACCTGGAAACCCAGCTCGGGGCAATGAAGGCCACCCTCCAGGACAAGGAGCAGGCCATCATCCTAGCTGGTGGCGCCCTCGAGACCCTCCGCTTCGAGAAGACGGAGGTGACCCGAGCCTTCAAAGAGGCCCAGCGGGAGCGGGACGAGGCTCGGGGGGAGCGCGACGCCGTGCTGGGGGATCGCAACGCCCTCGAGACTCGCTGTGCTGGTGAGTTCCTTGAAGGGTTTTTGATCTTTGTTCTTTCTGTATGGTTTATCAAATTCTTGCTTTGTGTTTCAGGCATCGAGTCCGAGCTGCTTGCAACCCAGACCGCCGCCAAGGCGCTGCAGGAGAGCCTTGCGGTGGAGGGGGCGCTTCTTGGTCGGCTCCGGGTTGCCCTCGATGGGCTCTGCGCCCTCTGGGAGGTCGGGCCCGTCGAGGGTGCCGAAGAAGACATCCCGGGTGCCGCGCTCGTGGACCGGATCTACTACCTCGACGCCACCCTTCGCGATCGCGTGCGGGAGGTGCTTCACACTAGTGTGAAGCGGGCGCTTGCAGTGGTCTCCTCCGGCTTCGTTTTTGATATGAACGTGGTGGCCCAAGGCTTTGTTCCTGACATCTCGAAGACCGACGCCGAGAATGAGGAGCGCTGCCGAGGGCTCATCAATGACGCCGAGAGGCCGGGGGGAGAGCTGGCGAAGTTATTCGAGGACGAAGTCCTCCCCCCGGTGGATGGAGGGTACCATGTCGAGGAGGGCAGCGACGGGGCAAGCCTGTAGGGCAAGACTGGGCGAGGGTGCCCATGTAATGAATTAGTTTTTTGTAACTTATATTCAATTGTGGCTTCGAAAGCCCTTTTTGGACATTAATACATCTATCGTAATGTGATGCGTCCTTTTACTTTTGAACCTTTTCTGCTTTCTTCTCACCTAGAGTTTGCTTTTTTGACTAAGTTTTTGACGCAAGCTCGTATCCCTTGAGGGGGGAGCGAGTGGAGGTACCGTAGCCCGGAGGCGTAGGAGAGCTCTGGCTCGACAGCCCTCGACCCCAAGGGAGTTCGATGCGCTTTCTACTTAGTCGCGAAGCGTATCGTGGTGTGAGAAAGAAGAAGCGCTCGAGTTCTGCTCGCCTCACTTTTGCTTTCCGACTGAGCGTTCGACGTGAACTCGTATCCCTCGAGGGGGGAGCGAGTGGAGGTACCATAGCCCGGAAGCATAGGAGAGCTCTGGCTCGACAGCCCTCGACCCCTAGGGAGTCCGAGGCGTTGTCAACTTAGTTGGGAAGCAAAAAGAGGGGGCGTGCAAAAAAATCATTCGTATTTTTAGGAACTTAGGGGGTTCCCCCCCGTTAGCCCCCGAGGGAGGCTCGACTCTGAGGAGACAGGGTCGAGGCTACCTCTTGCATGTACAATAACGAGTTTGAACTTATAATCGAAAGTAGTCCTTATATTTGTCATGCGGAAATGTACAAGACATGCGAGAATGTACAAGGGCACTGGTGCCCTAAGGGTAGAAACGACGTAGCTGTTCGATGTTCCACGCGTTGGTGAGGATTTTGCCTTTGTCGTTAGCGAGCTTGTACGTCCCGAGCTTTAGCACCTCAGCTACGGCGAATGGACCTTCCCATGGCGGCGTCAGCTTGTGACGTCCTTTGTTGCTCTGCCATCGACGTAGGACGAGGTCTCCAACCTGGAGGTCCCTCGGGCGCACGTGCTTGTCGTGGTAGCGTCGAAGTTTTTGCTGATACCTCGCGGAGTGAAGCAGCGCCATGTCTCGAGCCTCCTCGACCTGGTCGACGGCGTTTTCGAGGGCTTCTTCGTTGGTTTGCTCGTTGTACGCCTTTAGCCGAGGGGAACCATACTCGAGGTCAGTGGGGAGGACGGCCTCGGACCCATAGACCAAGAAGAATGGGGTGAACCCCGTGGCTCGACTAGGTGTTGTCCTTAAGCTCCATAGGACCGATGGCAACTCCGCGGCCCATTTTTTTCCGTGCTTGCCGAGGCGTTTGAGGATCCTTGGCTTGAGGCCCTGCAAAATCATGCCATTGGCGTGCTCGACCTGGCCGTTAGTTCGAGGATGTGCAACTGCAGACCAATTCACACGGATGTGATGGCGATCGCAAAAATCCAAGAACTTCTTGCCGGTGAACTGCGTGCCGTTGTCAGTGATGATGACGTTCAGGACCCCGAAGCAATGGATGATGTCGGTGAAGAACTCGACCGCCCGTTCGGAGCGGATGTTGCTGATGGGCCAGGCCTCGATCCATTTGGTAAACTTATCGACGGCAATGAGCAGGTGTGTGTACCCTTTGGTCATCCTCTTGAGAGGCCCCACAAGATCCAGCCCCCAGACCGCAAACGGCCAGGTGATGGGGATCATTTGTAGGGCGTGAGCTGGGAGGTGCGTGTGCTTGGCGTAGAATTGACACCCTTTGCACGAGCGGACGATGTTCGTGGCGTCAAAAACGGCGGTCGACGAGTAGAAACCCTGTCGAAAAGCATTGCCTACGAGGGTCCTTGGTGCTGCGTGGTGGCCGCAGGCTCCCGAGTGTATGTCCTCGAGGAGCCTCCTGCCTTCCTCGATGGTAATGCAGCACTGAAGAACGCCCGAAGGGCTTCGCCTGTAGAGTCCCTTGCCATCACCGTAGATGACGTAGGACTTGGCCCGTCGCGCGATCCGTCGAGCTTCGGTCCGGTCCTCCGGAAGTTCTCCCCGAATGAGGCAGTTGAGTAAAGGGGCTCGCCAATCTGGTGGCGGGTTCGACGGAGGAGATGTCTCCTGGATCTCCATAACCTGGGCCCCGGTCAAGGGGGCCCCGGTCGAGGGGGCCCCGGTCGAGGTCATGGGGTGGAGCTTCGAGGGCGTAGAGCAAGCCCCCGAGCCCAAATCGACGGAGGGCTCGAAGAGGTCCCTCGAGAACACGTCCGGAGGGACCGTTCCTCGAGTCGATGCGATTTTCGTGAGCTCATCCGCAGCTTCGTTGTATCGTCGAGCGATATGACTAAGCTCGAGGCCGTGGAATTTGTCTTCCAACTTGCGCACTTCGTTGCAGTATGCTTCCATCTTGGCATCATGGCAGCTCGAGGCCTTCATCACTTGGTCGATGATTAGCTGCGAGTCGCCTTGAACGTCAAGGCGTCGGACCCCGAGTTCAAGGGCGATTCGTAATCCGGCGACAAGTGCCTCGTACTCTGTGACGTTGTTAGAAGCGGCAAAGTGGATGCGAATGACGTAGCGCATGTGGACTCCGAGGGGTGAAATGAAGAGCAAGCCCGCGCCTGCTCCTGTCTTCATGAGCGACCCGTCGAAGTACATCGTCCACAGCTCAGCTTGAATTTGGACTGGTGGCAACTGAGTGTCGGTCCACTCGGCGACGAAATCCGCTAGCACTTGAGACTTGATGGCCTTCCGTGGTGCGTAGGTGATGGTCTCGCCCATCAACTCGACCGACCACTTGGCAATCCTTCCCGCGGCGTCCCGGTTATGGATGATCTCCCCCAAGGGGAACGAGGATACCACAGTAACTGGGTGGCCGAGGAAGTAATGTTGGAGCTTGCGACGCGTAAGGACGATGGCATAGAGCAGTTTCTGCACCTGTGGGTAGCAGATTTTCGTTTCCGAAAGCACTTCGCTGACGAAGTAAACCGGCCACTAGACTGGCAAGGCGCGTCCTTCCTCTTGCCTCTCCACCACTATGGCCGCGCTGACCACCTGGGTGGTTGCGGCGACATAGAGGAGGAGGGGCTCAGGCGGTTCAGTCGCTGTTGCTGGTCGCGGAGGGACGAGGATCGGAGTGGACGTCAGCTTGGCTTTGAGTTCATCGAGGGCCCCCTCGGCCTCCGCGGTCCACGTAAATCACTCGGATTTTTTCAAGAGACGGTACAGAGGCATGGCCTTCTCCCTAAACGTGAGATGAAGCGGCTGAGGGCCGCGAGACAGCCCGTGACCCTCTACACGCCCTTGAGATCCCGAATCGGCCCCATTCGCGTGATGGCCGCCACCTTCTCGGGGTTGGCCTCGATCCCACGTTGGGAGACGATGTATCCGAGGAGCATGCCCCGAGGCACTCCGAAAACACATTTCTCGGGATTGAGTTTTATGTTTTTGGCTCGAAGGCACCCGAACGCGATTTCAAGGTCTCGGATGAGGTTGTCCGCTCTTTTGGACTTGACCACGATGTCATCAACATAGGCTTCGATCGTGTCACCTATGTGTTCACCGAAGACATGGAGCATACACCGCTGATACGTTGCCCCAGCGTTTCGGAGGCCGAAGGGCATTGTCACGTAGCAGTACATGCCAAAAGGTGTGATGAAGGAAGTCGCGAGCTGGTCGAACTCTTTCATCTTAATTTGGTGGTAGCCGGAGTAAGCATCGAGGAACGAGAGGGTTTCACACCCCGCGGTAGAGTCAACAATTTGATCAATGCGTGGTAAAGGAAACGGAACTTTGGGACATGCTTTGTTCAAACTAGTATAGTCAATACACATCCGCATCTTTCCATTCTTTTTCTTAACTAACACGGGATTAGCTAACCATTCGGGGTGATGAACTTCCTTGATGAATCCAGCCGCCAAAAGCTTGTGTACCTCCTCGCCGATGATCCTGCGCTTCTCCTCGTCGAAGCGGCGTAGGCGTTGCTTCACCGGTCTGGACTCGGCCCGGATTTCCAAGGCATGCTCGGCGACTTCCCTCGGTATGCCTGGCATATCTGAAGGACTCCATGCAAACATATCGGCGTTCGCACAGAGAAAGTCGACGAGCACGACTTCCTATTTGTCCTCGAGGTCGGCGCTGATCGTTAGCACCTTCTCGCATGGGCAGTTCGGGTCGAGGGGGACTTTCTTGGTGTCTTGTGCTGGCTCGAAGTTGTCGGCGTGTCGCTTGGGATCTGGCATCTCGTCGGCGAGGTGCTCGAGGGTCGCGGCTATCATGGCATTTTGCTCAACGGCCTCCCCATATTCGACGCATTCGACATCGCAGTCGTACGCGTGCTCGTAGGAGGAGGCGATAGTGATGACGCCTTTGGGTCCTGGCATCTTGAGCTTGAGGTAGGTGTAGTTTGGGATCGCCATGAACTGCGTGTAGCCTGGTCGGCCGATGATGGTGTGATACGTTCCATGAAACCCGACCACCTCGAAGGTGAGGGTCTCTTTCTTGAAGTTGGCAGGGGTGCCAAAACAGACAGGGAGTTCGATACGGCCGACGGGGAAAGCCTTCTTCCCTGGCACGACGCCATGGAACCCCCCGGTACTGGGTCAGAGTTGGTGCCTCCTGACCCCCAGGAGGTCGAGGGTCTCGAGGTAGATGACATTTAGGCTGCTGCCGCCGTCCATGAGGACCTTCGACAGGCGGGTGTTGATGATGATCGGGTCGACGACGAGCGGATAGGCCCCGGGGTTGGGGACTCGATCCGGATGGTCATCGCGGTCGAACATGATGGGCGCATCAGACCAGTCGAGGTAGTGAGGTGTCACGACACGAGCGGAGAAGACCTCTCGACGCTCCCGCTTACGCTGTCGGGGTGTGAGCTGGGTCGAGGGCCCCCCGTAGATCATGTAGCAGTCATAGACTTCGGGGAATTTTCTGTCTTCCCCGTTGTCTCCCTCACCGCCGCCTTGGTCTTTCTTGTCGTCACCTTTCTTCACACCCACTTGCTCGAAGTGCCTTCGAAGCATGCGGCAGTCCTTTAGCTTGTGCCTTGCCCCGTCCTTATGGTAAGGACAGGGCTCCTCGAGCATCTTGTCGAAGATGGCGCCCTCGGGGGGCGCAGGGGGACCTCGAGGTCTTTTGCATTCGGTTGCAGCGACGAGATCATCTTCTGCAGCCTCTCGCTTGCCTTGTTGATTTTTCTTCTTCTTGTTATTTCTCTTCGACCCTTTGCTCGAGCCTCCGGCGTTGTCGGCTACCGGCGTTTTTCCCTTGTCCTTCACGTCGCTGAAGAAGGCGCCAACGGCCGCTTCGCCAGCCGCGTAGTTGGCGACCACATCCATAAGCTTGTCGACGGTGTCAGGGCGGTTACGCCCTAACTCGCTAACTAGGTCCTTGCAGGTTGTACCCGCAACAAACGCTAGAACGACGTCGAGGTCGGAGATGTGGGGCAGCTCGGTGCGGAGCTTGGAGAATCGTCGAGCAAAGTCGCGGAGAGACTCCCCTGGCTTTTGCTTGCAGTTGCACAGTTCCTAGGAGTTTCCAAGACGCACGTAGGTACCTTTGAAATTCCCCTCGAAGATACGGACAAGGTCGGTCCAAGTGCGAATCTGGTCGGGGGGAAGCTCCTCGAGCCACCTACGCGCGGTGTCAGACAGGAACAGGGGAAGGTGACGTATGATGGCGTGATCGTCGCGCGCCCTGCCCGCTGACAAGCCAACCGGAAGTCAGCTAGCCAGAGCTCAGGATTGGTTTCGCTGTTATATTTGACGAGGCTCGTGGGGGGTCAAAACTTGTCGGGCAGCTGGGCGCAGCGGATCCTCCTGCTGAAGACTCGGGGGCCCGGTGGCTCTGGGGCCTGTTGGTCTTCTTCGCTGTCGTAACGCCCTCCACGATGGGTGCTGTACCCTCGATCCTCGGCATCCCCGTGCTTGCGTCTGCGGTTCTCGACAATGTCGAGGCGCGCGTCGCGGGGAGCGTGGTCATCGTTGATAGGCTCTCGGGCCGGGTTCTTCTTCTATCGGGGGGCCACCCCCTGATCGATCGAGCCCTCCCTCTCTGGCCGGGAGGGCTCGACCTGAGGCTCGGAGGCAGCACCTCAACGCCTCGAGGCTGAGCTCTCGGCTTGTTGGGCAGCAGCAACTTGGAGGAGACCCTCGACCTCGCGTTGTATCCGCCGAGCTTGCGAGTTGGACGGTGCGGGCATATTGCGGAGGAGCATAGCCACCGCAACAACGTTCTGGCTTGCTCGAGGATAACGGTGGACGGGTTGCTTGGGTACTCCTTCCTCGATGATCTGCCGGTTGACCTCTCGGGCCCTGGCTCGGGCTCTACCGCCGAGCGGTCGCCGCTCTTGTTCGAGGGTCAGCTCTAGCAAGCGCAAGCGTTCCTGCCCGTCGGCAAGCTTCGCCTGCAACTCCCAAATCTGTGCCATCTACGCGTCCTGCTCGCCAGGATGAGGGCACGCTTCTCGGGGTGTGTCTGGTTGTTGGTCCTCTGCTCTGGGGGGAGCGTCTCTCGCCACGGTGGTAGACGCCGCGGCCGCTGGATCGATGGTTTCCTGATAGGAGTCGACGCCACCATCGATGTGGAGGCACTCTCGGGTAGGATCCCAGTGATCAGAGTCAGAGTCAGGGTCACCACAGTAGAAGACGGGGAATTGCCCCCGCGCCTCCTCCTACAGCCGCCGTCGGAGTGTGCCGACGGTGTACCTCCGGGGGCCGGGCGTTCTTGCGAAAGCCAAACCCTCGAAGGCCGGTGTGACAGTCCCCACGTCCGTCATCGCGTGGAGAAGGGTGTCTGGGCGGTCCTCCAACGCGCTCGTGTTGGAGTGGGTTACTATCGTAGTCGTCGTTGTGGGATTGTTGAAGTCGGACGAAGGCCACCGACAGCGCTCGAACAGCCCGTGCGGAAGCGAGCTTGATCGAGCGAGGGTTTCGTCGCACTTCCCCGACGAGCGCACGGCGACGGTGGAGTCAGGGTTGTGCTGGGATCCTGTCGATTGGCCCTCTGCCTCTAAACTCAGATCAGATACTCCCTCAACAAGAGGTTTCTCATCTCCGGTCAGGGGCGTGGAGAAAGCGGCGGGGACCCTTCTTGACTTGGGTTGACGGCGATGACAGCGCCGACCGTGCCTCCTTTCGGATGTGGAAGCGTGGTCATGAGACTGGCGAGCAGCTCCCATGAATGTGGGGGCATACCGCGACCTCCGTTCGGGTCACTGATCGAGAGCAGGGTCATGTCGTAGCCCTGGCCAAGGGTCATGAACTCCAGGCTCCCGAACCAGATCACTGTAGTGTGCGGGAGTGGTGAAACGAAATCGCCCATCCGGAAAAATGGCGGGAAATTGTTAGTGACACGCGGCTCCCCTACCTGGCGCACCAACTGTCGGTGTTCTGACCCTCGAGGGGTTAACACCAACGAGTAATATTGTATTCGCGTGCTCCCTAATCCAGTGGGTGATGCAAGAAGGACACAATAATTTATCCTGGTTCGGGCAAAGAAGGCCCTACGTCCAGCGGGGGGAGGATGATTCGTGTTATCTTGCACCGAAGTGCTAGTACAGGGGAAAATACAAGCTGGTGTGAGGAGTGAAAGGTGGAGTTGGGGCGTTCGGACGCCTTGCTCTCGACCTTGCACAGGCTCACGGTGTCGCTCTGTGATCTAGGGCCTTAATGTTTCTATGCTCTAGATCCTCTCGATTTGAGTCCGGTCGGTTTCTCTAACGCCCTGGTGCCTCCTTTTATAGACAAGGAGGGGCACAGGTGTACATGTATTTCGAGTTCGCATGACGCTGATGACGTACGACGTTGAGGCCGATCATGTCGGTGCCGTTGTAGTGATGTACGTCGGTATGGGAGGCCCTGCAGCCGTCGCATCGGGAGTTGTTGAAGTTCAGCTTGAGGGTTCGCTCGGTGAAGTCAAGGGCGATGGTCGAGGGTCCTGGCCGGAGCTGAGGGGGTCGTGCCGAGGAGGTCGAGCTTCGCTGGATAAGATCGGATCTCGGAAAACACGGAAAACATGTTAGTTTATACGTCTCGAGGCGGTGCGGGTCGTGGCACAGCGCTCGGTATGGCGCAACAGTGTTATATGACTTGCGGGATTCTGGGGCATGGGCGGTAAAAGTAGATCTGACCGCCACGCCTGTAACTGTTACTGTAACTATGGCCATGCAGTTAGGCAGGGGTAGATAGATCACATTAAACATGCTCGGATCCGTACGGGGGAGTTGGTGGCCGAGGGGTGCACTGTCCTCGAGGGCCACCCATTCGCCCGGGCGAAGTTCCGTCCTCGAGGGGAGGCTCGTTCACTGGGCGAAGTTACGTCCTTGAGGGCAGGCTCGTTCGGAGGATGAAGTTCCATCCTCGAGGGGTCGCTCGAATCGTACCCTCACGTATACAGTACTTGTCCGTTCGGTATCCTCTCGGGTGGACAGTACTGGTCCGTTCGGTAACCTCTCGGTTATACAGTACTAGTCTGTTCATTAGCCTCTTGAGCAGGCTTTGGTTTTGGGCCGTCGTCGTTCGTTCGTGGGCCAGTCCGATACGTCTTAGCCTATGGGCCTTCGTACGTTAGCACGGGAGGTTATCGGAGGGGTCAAGATGCTGATTTTGCGGGGTTTTAGTTTGTTAAGCAAGGGGTCTAGGATACCCGTTTCCAGGGTATCGACAACACTCTCAGGAGACATGGAAGGTCCTGTTGCTCTCGATTTTTGCAGATCTAGTGCTCTTGAGGCTTGAGGTCGGTCATTTTCCCTTTTCTAGTAAGTCATAAAAGGATTCAATCATTCCCACAAACTCATCATTCGGGAGGTGATCTTTCCTTGCTATCGCGATGAGCTGCTCTATGATGGATGCGGCGCTGAAAAGTCTGAATGGATAAGTTATCGGGACATTGCTCGCCAACTCGTTTGACATAAGCGGGGCCCCACCCTTGATCTATATGGCAATGTTGATGTAGGATAGGGTGAGTTTCTACATAATATCAGCAGTCAGGCATGGATCCAGGCATGCCCTGAGTTGGTGCTCGAGTCTCGCTTGGTTGATAAGCGGGGGATTTTGGTCATTGTTGGAAGAGAGCTCCTCTGAGGCATAATAATCTTTGGAGTTGGGCCTCATCGTTGAGTGGGACCATGAATCATCGTCGGAGCTGTGGTGCTTGGGGACATTTTGGTCTCGGATGCTTAGACCCTCAAACTGCTTGGTGACAACTTTGACCTGGGGTCTTTCGGCAATGTCGTCATAGATGAGGTCGCCGTTTGATGCAACGGTGATGTGGAATTGTCCGAAGTGCAAATAGACATTGGGTATCAGGGTCGGAGAGCTGAGCAGGGGCTCGGCTCCTTCACCACCGTTGCTTTCTTCTCCTTGGAAAGTTATGAAGCATTCCCTGGAAGGGTCGTACCCATCTTCCGTGCCGTAAAAAGAGCGGGTGTCGTCATAGTCATTAGAGCCATGCATAGACCAAATGTTGATGTCGACGTCAGTGTCGTTCGGGTAATCCGGACCTGCAAGAAGGTGATCCATCTGGGCCTTCATGAAACTGGCGATAGCCCGACGTGTAGTGATCCCATGTGTGCGCTCGCTAAGGTCCCAGGAATCACTCATTTTGATTTTGACGAGAGCAGGTCTCCCAGCAAGTCCATGGGGAGATTAGGGAGAGACCCCTCCGGTCCCTTGCGGATGGCTGTCTTAGTCAGAGACGGTGGGTGTGAAATCTCCTGAGTTGGTGTTCTTGGTCATCCAGGCATAGGCCATCCTCGAGCTTGGTGGCGAAGTCATCGTCATCGATTGGGGCTGCAAGGACATGAGTTTTACTTCCGTCGGGGTAGCACACGAAGTCAAGGCTCCCAAACCGGATGTGGGAACCAGTGGAGGAGTCAGTGCATGGGGAAGCCATTCGAAACTCAACAAGCTGTCGTGACGTGCAATCCCCTACTTGGCGCGCCAACTGTCGGTGTCACAAAAACTACCAATTAATGAATTTGATTTTGCGCATCTAAGTTAGATGGTGAGACAAGAGATATGGGGTTTATACTAGTTTGGGCTGAACGATCCCTACGTCCAGTTTGAGCGGATGCTCATGTTCTTTATCTCAATTTTTGCGAGGGGGTGTACAAGCACAGCGAGGGAGAGCAGTGTGCTCTCTGATCTTGATGCGTGGGTGAGCGATGTGTGTATGTTTTTGTTGTTCGGTGATTTTGGAACAGCCAAGCCTCCCCTTTTATTGTATGAAGGGGAGGGGACGAATGCGGAAACAAATGTGAACTAGAGGGGGTGAATAGTCCTTTCTAAAACTAACCGCACTGGCTAACTGAAACAAATACGGAATTAAAACTATCGATCTAGCCAAGACTTCACCCCTCTATCTGTGACTCTAGTTGCACCTTATAAAAGATCCTACATAAGAAGATAAAGTGCCAAACTAGCTAGTGCTCTCCTAATCAAGTCTAGGTTGCAAGGTCACACAAACCTAATGTTGATATTTCTTAATGTCACTACTAGGTTTGTTAGTCCCTGGCAATGACGCCAAAAATCCTTGTTGGCAAATCTTAACGTGACCACCAAAGATTGGTGATGACGTAAGATGTGTTTTTTGGGTAATTCATATAACTATTGGATGATTCCGCAAGCGCAAAGAATATACCGCTGTAGCACTTGACCCGGTAGTATTCTAAGGTATCGTTATTTATTTTATCCCAAGGGAAAGCGGTAGCTAGAAATGCTAATGGGTTCTTATCTCAATTTAGTCACAACTAGTGTAGAGGGGATAATGAAAGGTAGAAGGAAGGTGATGATTCAAACATAACTAACTGAGATAACTAAAAATAACTAGTGCAGTATAGATAGGTGGGAGGACAACGAGTGAGAAAGGTTCGTGTGGTTCTAATTCTACTTCCATGTTCTAATCTAGTCAAACAGTCAAAACAACTAGGATTGCTACCTTACTACTTGGCTACTAGGGATAGACGAGAAAGCAGGAGACTGAACCCCTACTAAAGCGACTATACTCTTAGTAAATGCCTTGTCTTTTAAGAACTAGCACGATGTGGTGAGAAACCCTAATGCCGCCCAAGACCTGTCACCTCTTGGGAGTGGGCCCATGAACTGTTCCCGTGGACCAGCAACAACCAAAGGTAAGATTTAGCCCAAGCACCACGCTTACACTAACTCTCACTACTCTAGTGAATATACGATCCAGCTAGAGCACCTTGCTATAGGTGATGGTAAACAACCAATGAGTTGTTTACAAGATGACAATCTAGTGTGAGGGGGTGCCATGTCAGTAATCTGTGTGCTTCCCATCTCTCCACCCTTGGATAAACCACCTTAGGAACTAACGTAGATGGACATTCAGGATCATGAGCTCTGCATGGCGGCATGCTAAAAGTCGGTGGAGCAAGCTAGAGGCCAGGGCCCACATTGAGGTGTCAGCCGACCCCTCTCTGATAGGATGGGCCCACCAGCTTGCTTCCCCTGGTGTCCCTACATGCCATGGAGCAAGTGTCATGTGTTGCTTTACTATGGTTCTTTTGTTGTGGGCCCATGAATCCATGTACTCACATCTTTCACCCTTGAATGAAAATACAAATGAGATCTGAGGGTGGAGAATGACTCCTCGAGGCTTCTCATGGATCATGCCACGTCACTGGGCCTAGGACCTCCCCATAGTGGGGTCGGCTGACCCCCTATGGTTGGTCTAGGTGCCCATTTTCTTCCATTTTGATCATTCCTACATTCAAATACTAAGAGTACAAGTGGAACCAATTTATTGATAAAAATATGCCTATGTCATGTTATTCTTCCCCCGTTTCCAAGATTGTTGACGGTGTTTTGATGTGGATTTTTATGGCATATCTACTGTCAACAAGATCCCCCAAGCATAACCTTTGCTCGTCTCAAGCAAATAATTAAACTTAGTCTCGGTGGATCAGGAGTTACTATAATGTTCACATTTTAAGAGTACCATGTATGTAACAAAATATTTCACTTAGGCATGTAAAATTTAGCTATGAAAAACTCACCCATATTACCTTAGTCCTTCATGGGGCTTATGGCCTTTCCTTTGCCTTGGGTGGTTGAGAGACAGAACAATTAAACTTGAGAACTATTTTTTTCATTCTTTGCAAGTTTCATACCAGAGGTTTTGTAATATTTTTCAAAAGAAAACTTAATGTTCCTTGTTGGCGGTCCTTAGAGACTATTTTCTACCACCAAAATGTTACTAAAATAAATAGTAGGTAGGGCTTTATGACTAACATTTCCAAAAGTTTTGTGTATACTTGACTTGCATGTCTGACACATGGAAATGCACAAAAACCATAAAGAAAGCGCATTTTAGAAATCATATTTAGAAAAGGCGCAAACCCAAGAAGTAGAGGAAGCCCACTTTAGCATCATACTGGACCCAATCGTAACCACAGGGGAAGTCCAGGCCTAACATCAAACTGACCACCCAAAGGCGGTGGCTTGGAGGGCCCACCAGGGGACCGATCGCCCCTAGGACCAATCGCCCCTGCTGATGCATCTCAGGCCCATCTTTCTCTGGCGGTTCGATGGCGGTATCCTATAGGTGGTTTTGCCTTCTTCCATATTTACCTCAGCCAAAACCATCCTATGGAGCTATAAAAGGGAGCACCCTCTCCCCCCATCAAAAAACATGATACAATAGAAGAGAAAAAGGAGAGGTGCCACATTTCTCATTAGCTTAGCTTCTAACTAGACTAGATTAGGGTTTGTGAGAGAGAGGGAAAGAGTTGGAGAAGTAGAGCAAAGTCAAAGCAGTTGTACGCTAAGGTGGATGAAGTGTCAGACTTGTCGACTCTCACTCCAACTTGTACCTCTACGATCATCTTGCTACTTGAAGTAATAAGTTCGTGCTCCACTTTGGTTTCTATTCATTTAGTGAGTTACTTTTGTTACACTAATTGTTTATGGGATCGTCGTTCATCCTTTGGATGGGTGCTCTAGTAGAGGACTCCTGATAGAGACGGATGTTCCTAACCAACGCTATAGTAGTCGTCTGCATAGATGTGGTGTCTAGGTAGGAGTCTACCTTCATATGCTGCATGTCCCACGGGTAGAGGTGTAGACGGATAGGTAGTGACAGCCCTATTTGTTCGTGCCAGCATTCCCCCACGTCCAGACACAGAGTAGAGCTTGAAACTAATATTGCTTGGTAGACCAAGTGTGTCAGTGCCTGAAGCAAGTAAGTAGTGGAAAAGTTATCATCACTTAGAGTTTCTAGCCTTAGTGAAATCTCTCCGCCCAAGTTATCCCTCCTATCTTTTCTAGGGTCAACTAGCCAAGAGTCTACTAACATAGACCTTCCTTTGGGAAAATATGATACCCTGAATACTTTTGGGTGAAGTCCTATGATGGTACTTCCATGCGCTTGTAGACTTTTCTGCTGACGCTAAGAAGCGCCAACAAGCATTTCTGGCACCGTTGCTAGGAACGGTTGTCATTTTTAGTCTCCAAACCTTGTTGCTCGTGTATCTTTTGTTTTCTTATTTTTTTATTCTTTTGTTCCAATGGAGCAGCCCACCATTTTCAACCTTTCTGCTCCCAAGGGCGAGTTCGCTGAACCTCCAAAATCCATGAAGCCAATCACAGCTTCGAGCTACAAACTCCGCCCAGCGTTTATAGCTATGGTTCGGGAACAAAACTTCTTAGGGTTAGATTACAAAAACCCATATCAGCTCCTAAGGGAGTTTGAGCAGCTCTGTGCATGCCTAACCATTGTGGCATGTTACACAAAATGTTGCGGTGGAAATTGTTTCCTTTCTCTCTTGATGAGAGAGCAAAACAATGGTACGCCCACAATGTAGGAAAGGTAACTGGTGATTGGGAAGAACTACAAAACTAATTTTGTGTAGCATATCCCTATATTCTGAATCACTACCCTGCATCAAGAAATCCTCAACTTCCAACAGCAAAGAGGAGTCCATAGGTGCAGCTTGGGATAGATTCTCGATTTTAACGAGATCTGGCCTAGACCTGTCTATTCCCAACCATGTGCTCTTATAGCACTTCTGGTTAGGGCTTAGCAAGGAATCTACCCTACATTTAGACATAGCCGTCAGAGGTTCGTTCACACACAAAACCATAGTCAAAGGAGAAGCCCTTCTAGATCGCATTCTAGAGAACACTCCTCCAATAGAACCCCTCTGAGTAGAACCTGAGCTATGCCATGAGGAAGTCTCTTCGGCTGAGGCCGAATTAAAAGTACCATCAGAGACACCCTCGCCCGAACTAGAAGGTCCAAAGGAAGGTTCCCAACCTTCAGATCTTCCATACTTCAAGGATGATTTTTTCAATGATTATGGAAATGTCTCGAAGTATGCATGCAGAGGAAACCCCCAAATCCGTGTCGCTCCCAAACTAAGCCAAGACTCCTTAAAAGAGTCCATCAAGGAGCTGACAGCCATTATGAGTAGCGAATGGACAAGAGAGGGGGAGTTTTCATCTGAAGTAATTCAGATTCACACCCCTTTGTGACCCATCCCATCCATTGCAAAATCCAAGAGGATTGGGTGGAAATGTTGTATAACCCCACGGTAGGGGCAAACATAATGTCCACATCCTTTGGACGCACTGATCTGAGTGACAAGCAAATTGCTCCTACAACCTTAACTCTGAGAACTGGCTTACGCTTCCATCAACCAGGGTTGGGGTTGGTTCACAACATCAATATTCAGTACAAAGACGTCATCTTGATTTTAGACTTTCACATCTTTGATGACGTAAACTTCGGTGCACTAATTGGCATCCCCTAGAGAAATTTCTCTTTGATGCACCTAGCACAGGGGAATTGAACATAAAGCTAGGAAGAGATGCTTTTTCCATATATTTCACTCGAGCCAAAAACTCGATGTCAGAATCTCTCTCCTATCCTAACTCACCCAAGGAGGTCATGTCGGTTTTACCTTTTGAATCACCTGAGTCGTCCTTAGAGAAAGATGCAAACTTCTTTATAGAAGAAGAGGAGGACTTGGGAGAAACTCTTGATCTTCCTAAGGAGGAAGTGCCGACTCCACCTCCGATTGAGCTAAAAACCCTGTGTGATGGACTACGTTATGTCTTTCTAAATGGCAACAAGAACACTCTTGTCATCATTAGCGACAAGCTTACAGATAAGGAGACATCTAAACACATTGCTGTTTTAGAAAAGCATAAATCAGTCTTTGGGTATTCATTGTAAGATCTTAAAGGGATTAGCTGAACACTTTGCACCCATTGCATCCCTATTGATCCTACAAGCACGCCTTCATGAGAACCTCAACGTAGGCTCAGTAATGTTGTTGGATACCTAAGAAAGGGGTAGCCTTAAACCTCGACTAAGGGGATTAACCCCTGACATCAACAAGCCAAACCCAGCATCATTATCCCTCGCCTAGCGTGGAAACACAAATGCCAGGTCATACAGGGCTGGCCCATGAACGGGCCTCGGTGGTCTAGACGGCTACCTATCCAACGTACTCTGCTTGAGGCAAAGCAGATCACTCGAGGATCCCACTCGACCTACCCCTCAGTGACGGAGATTCGCCCGAGCAAACGGGCACCCCTCGAGTGCGACGCACCCCTCGAATACCTACTTCCTGTACGAATCCAGGAGCATTTAATGCATTCTACCTGCTCCCGTCTAACCTCGTAGTGACAGTAATTGTTACAAGTACACCGGTCAGAGTCTTACTTTTGCCTCCCATACCCGAGAATATGGCGGGTCGTACCACACTATAACTCCATGCCGTGTACTGTGCCCCTTCGGCACTCCCTCGAGACGCATTTGTCGACACATCTCCCGTATTTCCTGGGCTCATTCTTATCCGCTCGGGCCTCGACCCCCTTGATCACCCCCTCGAGCGGGACTTTGTCATCACCGGTCAACACTCCAACAACTCCCAACGCGACAGCTACAGGGACTTTGTCATCACCGTGCTTGGACATTCATCTATCACCGACCATCAGCTGCATCACCTTACGCATGACAAGGATGGCTGTGTCATCTCCAAACACATCACTACAGGACACGCTGTGCCCAACGCACGCCTCTACAGCAACATCGACATGATCGACATCACCTCTCCGACGTCAGCAGCCACGTCCGCCCTAAGATCCATGTACCCCTGTGCCCCTCCTTCACCTATAAAAGGGGGTGCCAGGCCCTAGTATAGACAGGGCAATGGGACTCAACCAAAAAACATAAGGCATAGAGAGCGACCAGAGCCCGAAATGCTCAAGTCCAAGCTCACTCATTCACGCGCTTGTATTCACCCATGTACAAGCACTTCGGTGCAAGATAATACAAACTCTTCCCCCCACTGGACGTAGGGCCTTCTATTGCCCGAACCAGGATAAACCTCATGTATTCTTCTTGCATCACCATCTGGATTAGGGAGCACATAGTACATATTTACTTGTTGGTGCTAGACCCCCAGTGTCGAACCACCGACATTTGGCACACCAGGTAGGGGATCTGCGTGTCACCAATGACTTCCCGCCACTTCTTCGGATGGCAGACTCAGCTTCATCACTTCCGCGAGCCACGGTGATCTAGTTTGAGAGCCTGGAGTTCATGTCACTTGGCCACGGCTATGACATGACTCTGCTTTTGGTTGGAGATCCAAGCGGAGGCCGCAGCGAGCCCCCACGCTTAGGTGGGGCCGCACGTCGATCTCGCTACCATGCCTTCGCACCCATGAGGAGGCACGATCGGCACCGCCATCACCATAGACCTGCGTCTGGGTTGCCACCCACCACGTTTCCCCTGCTCCGAGTAGGCGACGAGGGGCCCCTGGTTGGGGACCAATTTGACCTGTGTCTAGGAGCAGATGACAAGCTGGCGAGACTCTACAGAATCCCCAAATTCACATTTGCAATGCATTCGTCGAGGGAGCCCGGCGAGGCTCCTTTGGTGTGCTTAGCACCATCGCCCCCTAATCTGCTGCTGCATGAACTGTTTGGACCTCGCTGCCAGTTCCCATTCGGTCTGGACAACGCCACCAAGACGAACTCCGCCACGATGCGCTCCAATGTGAGCGCGCATGAGGACCACCCGGGGCTCTCTTGCGTGCTACCATGGACCTGACAGCTGTTCTGCCAGCCTCCGAGGACCTTGGTTTCTCACGAACACCTGGCCCAAGGTAGTACACCCTCGGCACGATGCGACATCAGCTAGAGGAGGAGCGACACAGGCAGTTCCCCATCTTCTTCTCCGGCAGCCCTGACTCTGACTCTGACAACTACGACGAGTGTTTTCACATTGAGGACAGAGTCATGTCGAGTGATGACACCATCAACCCAACGACCATAACAGTAGCCGTAGCCGAAAGGGCCCTTGTCGTGGTGGACCCAGAGGAGCAGCCGTCGGCTATGCCCTAAGACAAACGCCCACATCTGGATGACCAAGACGCTCAGCTCGTGTAGGTCTAGGAGATGCGAGCCAAGCTCGATGAGGATCGGGAGCTCCTGCGATAGCTCGAGCGGACCCTCGAGTAGGATCGCCGACCCCCACCTGGCGGAAGGGCCCAAGCTAGAGCCCGAGAGGTCAACCAACAAATCATTGAAGACAGGGGGACCCAAGCACCCTGTCATCAACTGTTTCCCCTGAGCTAGTTAGAACATCGTTGTGGCCACCATGCTTCTTCGTAACATGCCTGTGTCGTTGAACCCTCAAGCTCGGTGGATACAGGACGAGGTCGAGGGACTCTTCAAGGTCACGGCCGCATAGCAGGCCGAGAGCTCGGCCTCAAGACATCGAGGGATTGCCTCGAAGCAACCTATCGAGCCCCCATGATGAGAGGGAGGTCTCGCTTCACCAGGAAGTGCCCCCCGAGCAAAGAAGGTGATCCCCATCCGAGCCCGCATCGTCGACAACCACGAAACCCAAGATGCGCGCTATGATATCATCGAGAACCGACGGCGCAAGAGCGGGGACACTGAAGATCGAGGCTACGGCGCCCATCGAGGGGGACGCTATGACAGCAACGAGGACCGTCGGGCCCTCGAGCCACCGGGCCCTTGAGTCTTCAGCAGGGCGATCCACAACACGCCGCTACCAAATGCCTTTCGACCCCCCACGAGTGTCATCAAGTACAACGGTGAGACCAACCCGAACTCTGGTTGGCCAATTTTCGATTGGCCTGCCAGTTGGGCGGGGCATGCGATGAATGCGCAATCATCCGCCAACTCCCCCTGTTCCTCTCCGACACCGCTCGAAGGTGGCTCGAGGAGCTCCCCTCGGTCAGATCCATAACTGGGCTGACCTGGTATGGGTCTTTGAGGAAAACTTCAAGAGGACCTACGTGCACCCTGGCAACTCCTGGGACCTCTACAACTGCAAGCAACAGCCCAGGGAGTCCCTCTGTGACTTCACCCGACGCTTCTCCAAGCAACACACCAAGCTCTCGCACATCCCCGACCATGACGCTATCCTGGCATTCGTCTCGGGCACCACCTGCAAGGATTTGGTATGGGAGCTAGGGTATAATCATCCCAAGACTGTCAATGAGCTGATGAATGTTGTCGCCAACTACGCAGCCGGTGAGGAAGCGGCCAGAGCCTTCTTCAGTAACGAGAAGGACAAAGGGAAGGTGCAGGCGGCTGACGGTGAGGGCACGAGCAAGGGCCCTAAGAAGGGCAACAACAACAAGAAGAAGGATCAGAATGGCAAGCGTGAGGTAGCGAACGCTGCGGTTGAGTGCAAGAAACCTCGAGGTCCCCCCCGAGGGGGCCATCTTCGACAAGATGCTGAAGAAGCCTAGCCCTTACCACAAGAGCGGGGCTAATCACAACCTCAAGGACTGTCGCATGCTCAGGAACTACTACAAGAGTCTAGGCATCAAGAAGGATGACCAGAAGAAGGACAAAGGCAGCGACAAGGGTGGCAACAAGGAGGACGATAAGTTCCCTAAGGTTTTTGACTGCTACATGATCTATGGTGGCCCTTCGACCCAGCTAACGCCTCAACAGCACAAGAGAGAGTGTCGAGAGGTCTTCACCGTCCAAGTTGCTACACCCCTATACCTCGACTGGTCTAATACTCCCATCACGTTCGACCATGATGACCTTCCAGATAGTGTCGTCAACCTAGGAGTCTACCCACTCGTCGTTGACCCCATCATCATCAACACTCGCCTCTCCAAGGTACTTATGGACAGGGGCAGTAGCCTCAACATCATCTACCTCAAGACCCTCGACCTCCTAGGGGTCAAGAGGTTGCAACTTCGGCCTAGCACTGGGGGCTTCCATGGAGTTGTGCTAGGGAAGAAGGCCTTGCCCATCGGTCGCGTCGACCTCTCCGTTTACTTTGGCATCCCCTCGAACTTCAGGAAGGAGATCCTCACCATTGAAGTAGTCATGTTCCACGGCACGTACCATGCCATCTTTGGCCCACCTGGATATGCGCAGTTCATGGCAATCCCCAACTATACGTATCTCAAGCTCAAGATGCCGGGACGCAAGGGCGTCATCACCATCGGCTCCTCCTACGAGCACGCATACGACTGCGATGTCGAGTGCATCGAGAATGAAGAGGCCATCGAGGAATCCACCAGGCTAGCCTTGACCCTCGAGGGCCTCACTGCTAAGGTCCCTGACTCCAAGCGTCACGCAGGCAGCTTTAAGCCAGCAGAAGATACCAAGAAGATCCTCCTTGACCCAAGCAGCTCTGATGGGAAGGCGCTGATGATCAGTGCCACCCTCAACAACAAATTAGAAGCAGTGATCGTCGACTTTCTCTGCGTGAACATCGACATGTTTGAGTGGAGTCCCTCAGATATGCCTAGCATACCGAGGGAAGTCGTTGAGCATGCCTTGGAGAAGCAACGCCTGCGATGCTTTGACGAAGAGAAGCACAGGATCATCGGCGAGGAGGTGCACAAGCTTTTGGCAGCTGGGTTCATCAAGGAGGTTCATCATCCCGAGTGATTAGCTAACCCTATATTAGTTAAGAAAAAGAATGGAAAAATGAGGATGTGTGTCGATTATACTAGTTTAAATAAAGCATGTCCTAAATTTCCATTTCCTTTACCACGTATTGATCAAATTGTTGATTCAACTGCGGGATGTGAGACCCTCTCATTCCTTGATGCTTATTCTGGTTACCATCAAATCAAGATGAAGGAGTCTGACCAGCTCGCGACCTCTTTTATCACTCCTTTCAGCATGTATTGTTACATTACCATGGCCTTCGACCTTCGAAACATCAGGGCAACGTATCAGCGATGCATGCTCCATGTTTTTGGTGAACACATAGGGACAACAGTCGAGGCATATGTCGACGACATCATAGTCAAATCTAAGAAGGTCGACAACCTCATTGATGACCTCGAGATCACGTTCGGGTGCCTTCAAGCCAAGAATATCAAGCTCAACCCTGAGAAATGTGTCTTTGGCTTGCCTCGAGGCATGCTTTTAGGATACATCGTCTCTCAATGCGGTATCGAGGCCAACCCTGAGAAAGACATGGCGATCACCAAGATAGGGCTGATTCGAGACCTAAAGGGCGTATAGAAGGTCATGAGCTACCTCGCGGCCCTCAGCCGCTTCATCTCACATCCAGGAGAAAAGGCCCTACCGCTGTATCATCTCCTGAAGAAATTCGAGCACTTCGCATGGACCCCCAAGGCCGAGGAGGCCCTTGGTAAACTCAAAAGTATGCTGACCACCCCTCCAATTCTTGTGTCGCCCAATCCAGCTGAACCTCTTCTCCTCTGTGTCGCCACAACCACCCAAGTGGTCAGCGCGGCTATAGTGGTCGAGAGGAAGGAGGAAGGGCACTCCCTGCCCATCCAATGACCAGTTTACTTCATCAGCGAGGTACTCTCGGAAACAAAGGTTCACTACCCGCAAATCCAGAAGCTGCTCTATGCCATCATGCTCACGTGCCGTAAGCTCCAGCATTACTTCCTGAGTCACCTGATCACCGTGGTTTCATCTTTTCCCCTCGGGTAGATTATCCAAAACCGGGAGGCCAGGGGAAGGATTGCTAAGTGCTCGGTCGAGCTCATGGGTGAGACCCTCACTTATGCGCCATGCAAAGCCATCAAGTCTTAGGTGCTGGCAGACTTCATCGCCGAATGGACCAACACCCAACTTCCGTCGGCAGAGATTCAAGTCGAGCTGTGGACAATGTACTTTGATGGGTCGTTCATGAAGACAGGAGTAGGCATGGGCTTGCTCTTCATCTCACCCCTTGGAGTCCACATGCTCTACATCATTTGCATCCACTTTGCCGCCTCCAACAACATTGCGGAGTATGAGGCCCATGTCAATGATCTACGAATTGCCCTCGGCTCGGGGTTTGATACCTTGACTTTTAGGGTGACTCGCAACTCGTCATCGACCAAGTAATGAAGGCCTCAAGCTACCACAACCCTAAGATGGAGGCATATTGCAATGAGGTACGCAAGCTAGAGGATAAGTTCCACGGACTTGAGCTCGCCAAAATTGCATCTACTCGAGGCACCATCCCGCCAGACGTCTTCTCAAGGGACCTCCTCAAGTCCTCTGTCAACTTGGTCTCAGGGGCTGGCACCGCACCGTCAACACTGGACCCCTCGGCCTCGACCAAGGCCCCCTCAACCGAGGCTGAGGTCATGGAGATTGAGGGGTCACCCCCACCATCAAGCCCACCACTGGACTGGCCTGTTCTCTTCCTCGACTTCCTTATTTGAGGAGAGCTCCCAGAAGACCGAACCAAGGCTTGACAGATAGCTCAACGGGACAAGACCTATGTCATCTACGGTGATGACAAGGAACTCTATCGATGAAGCCCGACTAGGATCCTCCAGTGTTGTATCAGCATCTAGGAAGGCAGGAGGCTCCTCGAGGACATTCACTCAGGGGCTTGCGGCCATCATGCTGCCCTAAGGACCCTCGTCGGCAATGCCTTCTGGCAAGGTTTCTACTAGCCGACCACCATTTCCAATGCCATCAACCTCATTCGCTCATGCGAGGGGTGCCAATTCTATGCCAAGCAAACGCACCTACTCGCCCACACTTTGCAGATGATCCCCATCATGTGGCCTTTTGCTGTTTGGGGACTTCTGCGACCACAATCACATTCTATGAATTGGTCTGTAGTCGCTCATCCTCAAACCAACGGCCAGGTCAAACACGTCAATGGCATGATCCATCAGGGCCTCAAACCAAGAATCTACAACCGGTTGAAGAAGTATGGCAAGAAGTGGGCTGCCGAGCTACCCTCAGTCTTATGGAGCCTAAGGATAACACCTAGTCGAGCCACGGGATTTACCCTGTTCTTCCTGGTCTACAGGTCTGAGGCCATCCTGCCCACCGATGTTGAGTATGGGTCCCCTCGACTAAAGGTCTACAACGAGCAGACAAATGAGGAGGCCCTCGCAAATGCCATCGACCAGCTCGAAGAAGCTCAAGACATGACCCCCCTTCACTCTGTGAGGTACCAGCAAAAGCTTCGACGCTACCACGACAAGCACGTGCGCAAGAGGGATTTCCAAGTTGGCGATCTTGTCCTCCATCAATGACAAAGAAACAAGGGGCACCACAAGTTGACTCCACCGTGGGAAGGCCCATATACTGTAGCTGAGGTGCTAAAACCTGGGACATACAAGCTAGCAAACAACAAAGATGAAACCTTCAGCAATGCATGGAACATCGAATAGCTACGTCACTTTTACCCTTAGGGCCTCGAGGCCTTGTACAATTCCCGTATTTTGTACACCAATCACCTCATGAATAAATAAAAAGACTCTCGACTTCAGTACTTTTGTTTGTTCAGAAAATAATAAAGGTAGCCTTGACTCTACTTCATCTAAGTCAAGACTCGCTCGAGGGCTAACAAGGGGGGACCCCCTAAGTTCCTAAAAAACCCGAACGTTTTTTCAAAACTTGACATTGCTCTCTTCTTCTATGCCTCGAACACGCTTCACAACTAAGTAGAAAACACCTCAAACTCCCTAAGGGTCGAGGGCCATCGAGTCGGGGGCTCTCCTATGCCTCCGTGGTAAGGTACCCCCACTCGCTCCCCCGAGGGATACGAGCCCGTGTCAAAAACTTAGTCAAAGAGTAAAGTTCAAGCAAAAAAGAACAAGAGAACTCGAGCCTAAAAACATACCAACGAGTATTTCAGATAGTGCATAATGTTTTAAGGCTACCAGGGCCATGATACCACAATATCACAAAAACTAACTTATTACATGGACCTCTCTGCCCAGAATTGGCTCACAGGCCCTGGTCGTCATCGCCACCGTCACCTTCTTCACCGGCGTCCCCCGCGTCCTCGACAGAAAGAACCTTGGGCTCGAACAGCTTCATCAGCTTCTCGCCCGGCTCCTCAGCATCCTTGATTAGGCCCCGGCACCGCTGCTCGTTCTCGGCATCTATTTTGGTGAGGTGGAAAATGAAGTCGTGCTTCATGATGTTCATGTCGTACATGAAGCCGGAGTAGACAACCGCCATCGCCCGCTTCATGCCGATGTGGAGTGCCTCGCGGATGCAATCCCTCAAGGTGGCCCCAAGGTAGTACAACTGGTCGACGAGTGTGGTCCCACGCACCTCCTCCCTGACCTCCTCGATGGGTTTGATCCCCCAGGAGTCACAGAGCCTGTTGATCGCGACGCAGAGCCGATCGGTCAATGCTGTTTCAACCAGAAGGCCCTCCTGCAGTGCTTTGGCAGCAGTCTGAGCGGAGAGCAGGTCCATCTCGAGGCCTAAAGGATGAAACAAAAGTCAGTCATAGGGCATGGAGACAAGGAATTTGAAACTAAGCAAGAGCACTCACTGGCACAGTGGGTGTGGAGGGCCCCATGGGCATCCGCCACATCATCACGCTCCTTCCGAGCCTCGTCCCGCTCCTTCTGGGCCTCCTTGAAGGCACAGACCACCTCCATCTTCTCAAACCATAGGTTTTCAAGGGCCTTGCCGGCTAGAATGATGGATTGCTCCTTCTCTCGAAGGGTCTCCTTCATCGTGTCAAGCTCGGCGGCAAGGGTGTCGGTGTGGCGTTTATCCCCCCAGCCGAGATGGTGAGGGCATCGCGTGCCTCAGAGACTTGGGCAACATCAGTCTCGAGCCTTTGGATATGCTCTGTAGCGCTTCAAGCCTCTTCCTTGAGCGACTTGACACGCTTGAGGGCCCTCTGTGCCTCTTCTAGGGCCTAGGCGCCGTCGCTCTGGGCCTTCTTGGCCTCCTCCTTGGCCTTGGTAGCCTCTTCCTTGGCTCGAGTGGTTTCCCCTCGAGCTGCCTCGGCATCCTCCCTCACCTTGGTAGCCTCTTCCTTTGCTTGTTTTGCCTCCTCCTCAGCCTAAGCCACCCTGTCTCGGGCGGACTGGCCGGCCTCGAGCTGATGCAGCACCTCCTTCTGACCATTGTGGGTCATGTGGAGGAAGTGGGACTTCAAGTGGGAGCAACTCCTCACGTCCTGGAAACAAGAAGCAGAAAATCAGTCACCAATTAAGGAGGAACCAAAGCCAAACACACTCAGAGAAACATTTACCAAAAGGCATCAGCCAAGGTCCTCGGTGATAATTTTGGCGGCCAGCTTCAAAGCGTGCGCCAGCCACGCCCGATACTCCACCACGTCCTCCCAGTGCTTCACTTTCGTTGGGTTGTCCATCCAGATCCTGGGAGCGCTGGGATCATGAGTTTCTTGGAGTAGAAGACGCTCTTGGCCCTAATGCGGGAGGGCCGCTTTGAGCCTCAGTCGCACCGAGGACCTAACGCTCTCCACCGCCTTGCGCGAACCGCCATAGCGCTCCACCCAGTCAGCCAGGGTGGGGAACGACGACTCGGCTTCAACACCGCCTGACCCGATGTCAGGGGCAGACCATCTCGACGGACCAGGGACCCCCGGGTGGTGGATGCCCTGGCAAGCAGAAGGGCCTCATCCTCCTCCTCCCGCCTGCATAGCGCTGAAGGACTTATGGCAGCCGTCTCCTCCTACCACCAATATGGCAAACCCAAGGCCGTCGGCTCTTCCAATGGCGTGCCCCGCGGTTGCGGCGGCTGGCTCAAGGCAGCCATGGTCACCTCCTGTGGTGGAGGAGGGCTCAAGACTACTACCTCCCACAGCGCCATGTCATGCCATTGCGGTAGGTCCAACATCACCACGTCCTCTGGCCGACTCAAAACCGAATGCTCCCCCTCGTCCTATGCCTGTAGCACGCGCAGGACCAGCAACGCATCCCGCATTGCATCTTGCTGCTGCAGCAGCTCATCCAAGGTAATCACAGCCTCCCCTTGCAACTGTGGGAGGCTCAAGACCACCAGCTCCTCCGACAGCTCGACCCGCCGCTTTGACGGTGAATCCAGAGGCACCGCGTCCTCCGGTGGCATTTGTTGCTGTTGCTGCTATTGTTGTTGCTACTGCTGTTGCCATTGCTCTAGCTGGCTTGGCGCCAGCCGCTACACTTCCTGCTATTGCTCAGGCTGGCTCCTGGCCAGCCCCTCTTCACCCAGCTGCTCCTGTGGCTCCCCCTCCTATTTCCTCTACAGGCCCTCCTGCTCCTGCTTGCGCCACGCCTGCACCTCATGTAGCCCCTCCGGCCACGGCTTTCGCTCCTTCGCTGATGGAGATGGAGCAGCGGCCTCCTTGTCCTCAAGGATGATGGGGGTGCTCTCTGACCCCAACTCGTGCTCGTCAGAGGCTACCCCCTCGAGCGAGGTGGCAGAGGTTCCGGCCTGACCCGGGGTAGGGGCCCCAGGCGTCGGGATCGGGACGGCACTCCCACCTTCTAACACCTGGACAGATGCGGGGGCCATGGACGCTGGTGCCAGCGCAGCACTTCCCATCTCTCGCAACTGCTCTAGCTCAGAGCCACTTCCTGCCACGGCCCCCGAACCGCTCGAGCCTGCTACAAGAGCAGAGCCCATCAGCCTACCTCAAGCCATAGCTACATGGCTTGAGATAGCCAAGGCACTTCCCATGGTGGCAGCGGTCTCGAGGTCGCACCTGTTGCCGCGGCCGCCGTACTCATAGCCACGTTCACCCTAAGCCGCTTGGCCGGTGAAGGATTTGCCTCCTCTACCTGAAGTTTTAGCCTGGGTAATAAGGAGGTGAGCAAAAATGCTTAGTGGTTTGGTGAGTCAAAGAAATAAGAAAGGAAACTCCGAAAGGCAAGGCTTACCCAAAGGGGATGACGACCTTTGTAGGACCCCTTGAGCCACTAGAGCGCCTTGAGGCCCCACTCAGAGCTACACCTTCCCCGGAGCCGAGGCCGGCTGACGCTTCTGACGGCGTTGCTGTGCCCTCCCGCTCCAATGAGCTGCGCGGCCCCGAGTCTGCGTCCCGTGCACCAAGGGCTAGGACCGGGTCTCCCGAGGCATGGCAGGCGGTGTCCCGCCATGCGAGCGTCGAGACGAGGACCTAGCACGAGCCAAGGAACCACCTTGACTCCTGTCTTGCGGCCACTCTAGAATGTCCTCCTACGCTGAAGGCACATTAGCCTGGGGGAGAACAGAGAGATGGGGCTCGAGGCACGCTGCCATCCCCTCAATATCATCATCATAATCTTCCTCCTCATCCTCCTCGGAGGGACACTCCTCCTCAGGTAGCCCATCACGCCTTTGCTTCGTGCGGCGCTTCTCACGCTATGTACGCACGAGGCTTTTTTCTTTCTTCCTCTTCTTCTCCTTGTCCTGCCCCTTCTTCTGTTGTTGAGCGGTAAAGCGCCTCACCTATCGGTCGGGGTTGTCCTCCCTCACCGGGGGCCTCGACGCCCTGCAGTTGATGTTCCCTACATGAAAGCATCCAGGCATAAGAACAAAGGGAAGGAAGAGAGGAAGAGTAAAACTCAAAAGGCATGACTCAAGGCACTCACCAAGTTAAGATGAACTTCTTCTAGCAGCATGGGGATGCGGTTGATGTGCTCTGGCTTGAAGGCACCGGCAACCACCCCCTTTACCCGCGACACAATCTCCTCGGTGGGCAGCGCCTTGCCCAACATGTGGCACCCCTTGAGCTGCTCGGGTGTCACCTCAGGCCCCATCTGGTCCAGCCATAACAGACGCGCCATCAAAGGGAGCACCCTCCGACGATGAAAGGCCGATACGATGACCACCACCATCAGACCCATGTCACGAAGCCTCCTCGACGCGGTGAGGAGAGGCCTCAATCGAGGCTGCAAATCCAATGCCACACCATGTGGCCAGTTGAACGGACGCTCCGTGATGAGACTCCCAGTGTACGACAGGAAGTACCCCTCGTCGTTGCAAAGGTAGAACCACTGTGCATCCCACTAAGCGTGGTTAGACATCAGCCCGGTGAGGATGTACTCGCGTGGCTCTGCCCCTCGGCCTGTCTACAGCACTAGGTTGCAGGAGCCAGCGCGGACGATTCTCCTCACACCCTGTTCCACTGGGGTGAAGAAGAAGTCCCCTTGTAGAGGTGAAGCCACAGCTCCCAGTGTGGCTCCACCCCCAGGTATCCCTCGCAGACGGTCGGTGTTGGAGATGGCATTGGGGGAGAAGTGCTGAAGCTTGACTCTGTAATGGTGGAGCAGCACCCGCATGAATTAGCTCAGGGGTGATCCAAGCCTATGCTGGTGGAACTTGATGAAGCTCATGACGTAGCCGTCCAGCGGGTTCGGCTCCCGATCCCTCCACGACGGTGCTATCTACTACGACCGATCCGGTGTGGTGATAGGGTGAAGGACCCCTCTCCCACCAACTCCAACTGCCTCTGCTCTGTCATGGTCAACGGGCGCCAGGCCTCCGGTGGAAGAAACGTGGGTGCCATGGCGACAGTGGCGACGCAGATTTGCTCGACGGATGGGTGACCAAGAAGATTCCCGATCGCGATCAATCTCACTAATCCCTCTTCTCCAGCATTGGCGGGTAGGGATTCAGAAGCTCTAGCGGTGGCGACGAAAGCAAGATGGTGAGAATGGAAGTGGACGGCACCCCACCTCCCATGAATTTATATTCAGGGGGAGAGAAACGAGTGGATCCAATGGTGGGAAAAGGTAGACCCCACATTTACTGCGCCCACCTAACCGCCCCCTCAATTCTCGTAGTAGGATATGCGCCGTTCACTGGGTCCCTAGCCGTTACCTAGGTCCACCACAAACATGCCACTTTGGCTCACACCTTAAAAGGCGCACCCAACGGGTGGGAGTGCTACATTATCTGCCGACGGAGTCTTCCATGAGAAGGAAAACGGGCCTCGGCCCAACGACAAGACTCGAGGGAGTGAAGGCTGACTCTCGATCAGGGTTCAACAGCCGCCCTCGAGCACCCGAGTCAGGGACGTCCTAGGGGAGCCACACGAAGCTCAGCTCAAGGACGAACCCTCGAGATCCCCTCGGATGTATCCAAGACAAAATGAGTGGATTACCATGGAATCCCCACAAAGGAAGGCATCGAGCTGCCGAGTCCTATCGAATGGAACCGGTATCATATATCTGCTCGTTTGCATCAATGAGAAGGCCTCTGGGCCACTAGTCGACCCCATCGAACAAGGCATGGGCTCTCACTTGGATTCACTATTATCAGTGCACAGAGAACGCCGACTCGCCCAATCAAGGATAGTATGGCGCTTCTCACCTCACATCCGATCGAAAGGACTCATGAGATGGATGCCTAAGGCTTGCAATGCCCTAGCCGCACGAGGCTCGGGGGCTCGACTATGCCTGGCACCCCTCGATGAAAGAGGGTTGAATGCATCCAGGGGCTCGACGACTCGAGCCACCCTTTGACTAGGCGCTACAACTCCAGTTCATGTTATCCTAACCTTTCAGGAACGCCCACTATGCCTAACTAGACAAGCATCTCTCAACAAAAGACAAATAAAGCCCTCGAAGGAGTCTCCTTACTCCTCCAAGGCCTCGAGGGCTACCCCCGCGGGAGATGCTCGTGCGTCCCCCATGGAAAGTTATGAACCACACCTCACTCTCGGCCTATGACCCCCTGCTCAAGTGCCAACACTCGCGCAGGGGCTTGGGGGCTACTCTTGGGTACCTAAGAAAGGGGTACCTTAAACCTCGACTAAGGGGATTAACTCCTGACATCAACAAGCCAAACTTGGTATCATTTGCCCTTGCCTAGCGCAGAAATGCAAATGCCAGGTCATACTAGGCCGGCCCATGAACAGGCCTCGATGGTCCGGGCGGCTACCTATCCAATGTACCCCGCTTGAGGCAAAGCAGATCACTCGAGGGTCCCACTCAACCTACCCCTTGGTGACAGAGATTCACCCGAGCGAACGAGCACCCCTCAAGTGTGACGCACCCCTCGAATACCTACCTCCTGTATGAATCTAGGAGCATTTAATGCATTCCACCTGCTCACGCCTAACCTCGTGGCCACAATGACGGTAACAGTTACAAGTACACCGATCAAATCTTACTTTTGCCTCCCATACCCAGGAATCTGGTGGGTCATACCACACTATAACTCCATGCCGTGCACTGTGCCCCATTCGGCATACAGTGACTGGGTTAGTCCCAACCAAGTGGTTCCCAAGAAAGAAGGAATGACGGTAGTTGAGAACGCCAAAAACAAGCTCATCCCGCAACGTACGATCATGGGATGGAGGATGTGCATTGATTATAGAAAACTCAATGCGGCAACAAAGAAGTATCATTTCCCATTGCCCTTAATTGATGAAATGTTAGAGCGATTGGCGAAGCATTCTTTCTTTTGTTTCCTCGATAGGTATTTTGGTTATCACCAGATTCCCATCCATCCTGATGATCAGAGCAAAATGACCTTTAGATGCCCATATGGAATGTATGCATACAGAAGAATGTCGTTTGGGCTTTGCAATGCACCTGCTTCGTTCCAGCGTTGCATGATATCCATCTTTTCAGATATGATCGAGGAGATCATGGAAGTGTTCTTGGATGATTTTTTGGTCTATGGAAAAACTTTTGATCATTGTCTTGAGAATGTAGACAAGATTTTGCAAAGATGTGAAGAGAAGGACCTTGTACTTAATTGGGAAAGTGTCATTTTATGGTCCGAGAGGGCATCATTCTTGGACACCTCATGTCTGAAAGGGGAATAGAGGTAGATAGAGTAAAGATAGAAGTCATCAAATAACTACCTCCCCCAGTGAACGTAAAGGGTATCTATAGCTTTCTAGGCCATGCTAGGTTCTATAGGCGGTACCAAAGACTTTTTGCAAATCGCTAGACCCCTCACTAGCCTGTTAGCAAAGGACACACCTTTTGAGTTAACAAATGAGTGCTTAAAGGCTTTTGAAACCATTAAGAAAGCACTCATCTCAGAGCCCATCCAACCCTAGATTAGACACTACCTTTTGAGATCATGTGTGATGCTGGTGACTATGATGTTTGTGCGGTCCTTGGCCAAACCAAAGACAAAAAGCATCATGCAATCGTGTATGCTAGCAAGACTCTAATAGGAGCTCAGCTGAATTACACCTCGACTGAGAAAGAGCTCCTTGCAGTGGTCTTTGCCATTGATAAGTTTAGATCTTACTTAGTGGGAGCAAAGATAATTGTTTACACTGATCATGCTGCTTTAAAATATCTGCTCGCTAAGAAAGATGCTAAACCTCGCTTGATTCGCTGGATCCTTTTATTGCAAGAATTTGATCTTGAAATTAAATATAAAAAGAGTAGAAAATACTGTTGCTGACCATCTTTTGCGTATGCAAGTCACTAACATGCAGGAATGAGAAATCAATGACTTCTTACGCGATGACATGCTCCTCATGGTCACTGACACAAACCCATGGTATGCAAACATTGTGAATTACATGGTTTCAGGGTATGTACCACCAGCTGAGACCAGAAAGAAGCTGGAATATGAAAGCGGGCATCACCTATGGGATGATCCTTACCTGAACCAG
The DNA here is from genome assembly GCA_023333625.1 of Bothriochloa decipiens. Classification (NCBI taxonomy): domain Eukaryota; kingdom Viridiplantae; phylum Streptophyta; class Magnoliopsida; order Poales; family Poaceae; genus Bothriochloa; species Bothriochloa decipiens. Next base: position 44,933,653 of record CM041642.1, on the reverse strand, counting down.
GTCTGTGCTGATGGACTATTGAGAAGATGTGTGCCAACAGCAGAAGGATTACAAATAATTGAGAAGTGTCATGTAGCACCATACAGAGGCCATTATGGTGTCTTCCGCACACAAGCTAAAATCTGGTAGTACGGGTTCTATTGGCCAATGATTTATGAAGATACCAAAAGATTCATCCAAAGGTGTTGGAAGTGCCAGCTGCAAGGCAGCATTAGCTCCCACAATGCCATGCCCCTCCATTTCAACCTCCAAATAGAAGTCTTTGATGTCTGGGGCATTGACTTCATGGGACCATTCTAGAAGTCTGGAGATTGCGAGTACATCCTTGTTGCTATTGACTATGCATCAAAGTGGGTCAAAGCAATACCCTACCAAGCAGCAGATGCAAAGCATGCAAGAAAAATGTTCCATGAAGTGATCTTTCCCCGTTTTGGAACACCAAGGATGGTAATAAGTGACGGGGGCTCACACTTCATTGACAAAACATTTAGAGCATTCCTGCGAGAGCTAGGCGCCAGGCACAACATAGCTACTCCCTATCACCCACAGACCAGTGGACAAGCCAAGACTTTGAATAAGCAAATCAAGAACATCCTTCAGAAGACAGTAAATGAGATGGGGAAAGGATGGAAAAATAAGCTACCTGATGCACTCTGGGCATACCGGACTGCTTATAAAACCCCAATCGAGATGTCACCCTACCAGCTGGTTTATGGAAAGAGTTGTCACTTGCCTGTTGAGCTCGAACACAGAGTTCACTGGGCAATCAAAACCTGGAATATGGACATAAAGATGGCTGGTAGAAACAGGCAGAGACAAGTTGCAGAGTTGGAAGAATGGCAAGAGAAGGCCTAGCAAAGTGCCAAGCTCTACAAGGAAAGAACAAAGAGATGGCATGACCAAAGAATCTAGCCCAAAGAATTCAAATCAGGTGACAAGGTTTTGCTCTTCAATTCAAGGGTCAAGCTATTCGAAAAGGAAAACTCAGGAGAAAATGGAATGGACCGTATTCCGTAATCAACGTGTCATCTCATGGAGCAATAATTATTGAAGACAACGATGGCAACATTTACAAGGTAAACGGTCAGTGCCTTAAGGTATTCCTTGAACCTAAACCGCAGTACATTGATAAAATAAAATTAATATCTTTTAAAGAGTTTACAAAAAAATATAAAAATATTTTTCTCTTAAATAAATAACTATGTTTCTTCTATAAAGAAAATAAATATTTTCATGCTTTCATAAGTATTAGTGTTGCATTTATGATATGTCTAAAATGCCCTTATGATCTTTCCTTTTCTACACCTGAATCTCTTTGATCATAGGAATATTATCTCATAAATGCATGATAGTGTGATCTTTAGTATATAGTCATGAATATCACTCATATCCTACACTCAATCACACACACTATCACACTGATACACTGCGCATCCGACATGATCGTCATCGGGATAACTATCTGCACAATCAGCTTAGCATCTGACAGAAAGACTGAGGCTAGCAGGTGGGTCCAGGGGACCGGCCATCCCCAGGGTCGACGGCCCCCTGGGTGCCCCGATCACCACCGATTTTTGCCAGTATCCCTCCGATCCCTCGAGCATCATGTCCATGGTTGTGATCCTATTGTTTCCTTTACAGAGAGCATGGTAGAACCTATATAAACCCCCAAAGCCTCTCCTCTCCTCACACCAACTATTTCTCTTCTCCCTTCTGTAAAGCTTGCTAGCTCTCCTATCTCCAAGTGCTGACCATGTCGAGCTATGCTCTCTCACTGATCAATGCCCCTAGCTCCATAGCAAACCTAGACATAGCACCTTACCAAGAGAGCTCCTTTATGAGGGATGAAGCCCAAGCTGTGTTGGAGAAGCCACTCACCATTCTGTCGCCTCGAAGCCATGACTTCAGCAATGGCTCAAGCCTGAAGACAACAGCGCGTTCACGTGCGCCCGAAGGTGGCGCCAAGAAGAAGGACGCCACTGCTTGTCCTACCACCGGTGCTCTCGGCCTCAAGAGGAAGGCCCCTAGTAGCAAAAAGCTTAGTAAATGTGCCACTGTTATGCCTCCCTCCTCCAGCATGTCAACTTCCTCGCCTCCCGCTAATACTAGTCACTCGTATACCATAGTAGGAGTGTGCAAACCCATTGGAGGGGACTGCAAAGGTCTCATGCACAAGGGTGACAAGCCGGCTAGCAAGCCCACACCCTCTGAGTCCTCTGGCATGCTACCTAGAATCAGGAGGCATTTACCTTAGCCGTTCATCAAACGTCGTGCAAGACAGTATGAAAGCATTGATGACGAGGATGATTCTCATATCCTCGCTGCCCTCCAAACCGAGAATGCTAGCTTGCACGCTATCTTAAGGGTGCTAGAAGATAGCTTAGAGGCAAAGTTAACTAAGATAAGAAACTTAAGCAATGACATCAATAGTTTTCGCTTTAGGTTTAACCTTAGTGAAACGACCTCGATTTTTGCGAAGGGAAATCCATAGAGCCAAAGTGTAATATGACCATTTAAATCACATTACCCGATAACAGTTGAATACAATAATCCATACTTCGAACAAAAGAGTACAATAGATAGGTTTACAATAACTTATTACATCACCACTTGGTGGAATCAGAGTTCATGCAACATAACAATAAAAGCTTGAGGTGCGAAAGCTATCATCTTTGATCCAACTTGAGCGTAGGCATGAAACCCTCAATCGCTGTACTCCCCAGATGAGTACTCACTCGTTGAACCTGAAACCAAATTTTTTGTATGATTTGTACTGGGCACACTCCCACCCAATGCATTTCTTTGTGGAAGTGGATGCAGAAAGGATATATCAAAATGAACCTATAAGGCTGGGGTTTCCTATGCATTAATCAGGTATATAAATAACAACATAGTAAATAAGTTTTAAACACATTCCCATCCCACACATCTATCACCATCCATCTCTGTAGCACCATCCCAACTCCTCCAACACCATCTCAGACTCAAGCCGACAAGCCAACTCCCTCTCGGCTTATCTCAGTGGCCCGCAGCCCTCAACCTGGCTCATGATCGGAAAACATACTCTGGGGAAGGTAGAACACTCCACTCTCTAGTCTGATGCATGCGAAACTCAGAAAAGGTCCATAGCCAAAGGATTTGGCTTATGTATTGATCGATCAACCATATACTCTGCAGAGGTTTCACTAATCCACTAGATAACCATCATCGGTGTTGATCACCAACTAGGCAGATTCTGGGCGCCTACTGCCATAGAACGATGCCACTCTACCATCCTGCTCTGGATCACTGAAACTTTGAAGAGAGCATGTATCCACTCCCGTAGAGGATGCCATGCCATGTACCCACTCCCGAAGGGGGTGCCATGATCGTCTCGGTAGGGTGTTAGCTCCATCCCATGCATATACCTTCCTATCACTACTTGCCTAGCAGTAGTGGCATCGATCTATCCAGCGGTTCGGCCGTCTCCCCCCATGGAGAGCGAGTGGAAAGCAAGAGGTTCCTAAGGTCTGGATACCAGCGTAGCAGTTCCTAAGTGTGACCAAACCGGGACATCTTCATCAGGGTTTATCTTTAACGTGCTACCATGGCACCTTTGTCCTGGGCTCCACCTCACAGAGGATCACACCCAAAGACCACCATCACATCTCAGTTAGCTCGCCATAGGCTCCTCTCATGGGAATATCCAGATCCATTCCCTAGCAAGACTTGCTCCATAAGCTCGTCGTAGATCCTGGCTCGATCGACTCAACCCTCACCCTACTCCCTGCCATAAATTCCACCCCAAAACCCAGATATAGTATCATCAACTCACATGCCCATCTGATCCATCAAGTCACACATCCAGCCTGACACCCTCCAAGCCTTCCCAGGGTTCATCACGTCGAATCAAAATGTAAGCGAGTGAAGTATATATATATAAATATAGCAAATAAGCAAGTGGCTAACATAACAGTGGGTAAGTAGGTGAAAGTTTACAACAAGGTAGGGCTCATCAAGTAATAATCTATCATGCAATCCTAACACAGGCAAAGTATTATAGCAACAGGAATTAAAGCACTAGCCATACTACATTTGCCATGTGTAATGGGATCTACGAGGTTGGATGAGGTGTGGCACCTTCACTGATGTAGCTGTCGGACTTCTCCTGGTAGTCACTGTCGTCAGACTTGTCCTCGCTCGAGCCTGTAACGAGAATTAATGGTCACGGGTGTGATCCCTATAGATTAGCACAAAGAACAAATGCCAAATAGAAGATCCAAATGCACTCAAACATATCCTAGATAGATAGGGCTCGATTTATAGAAAATTTGGATATGTGGATTGCATTTTTCAGAGCTCATATGAATTAGTTATGATTTTTTAAAGATTTAACCATTTTTTAAAAAAGAAAAAGGGCTGATTTATCTGGTGCTGACATGTGGCAGCTTGGGATCCACTTGCAGGTACTCAGTCCATGATCACCACATCCATCATCTTCTTGCCAAAGCAATCTCCTCCTCTGTTTCTTTCCCCACAGTGTGTCGAGGGGTCAAACTCGAGGGTTGGTGTGTCGAAGTGTCAAACTCGAGGGTCGGCTCAAGCGCATCCATTATCTTTTGCTGAAGTGATCCCCTCTTCTATTTCTTTCCCCATGTTTTGTCAAGGGGTCAATCTCGAGGGTCAGCTCGAGCGCGTGATCCGTCTCGGACGAGGTCGGCTCGAGCGCATGGTCCATTTCAGACAAGACTGACTCTAGAGCACGGTCCCCCAAGGTCACATCTTAGGCATGGGTCATTGGTGATAGCGAGGTCGCCCAACCCGGCACCGTGGAGGTCCTCTGGCTTCATTAACCAATGAATCAGCTTTGCAGTAGCACGGCGACACATCCATGGCTTTCAGGTCGACAGCTTGCCTTTGGTGTGGTTCCTCCTCGGCAATCAGCGGTGGGGAAACCCTCGATTCCTGGTGCCACAATGGATCTCTGGCACCATTAACCTACCCTTCGGCTTCGGGACTTCACGACGGTCACGTTGATGGGTTCAAGGCGGCAGCTCTGCTTCCGGTGACGAGCTTCATGGCGGACGATGGCTCGGCAGTGATGGCGCTTGGTGTACACTTCACACCGAGTCACTCCAGCTCCAGTTGGTGGCGTAGATGCATGATTGGAGTCACAGAGCATCTGCCCGAGGAACTGGCGGTGACCAAAAACCACGGCGGAGTCCGTGCAGGCAGCAACTCCCACGGCGGAACTCTGGCGGGTCCTCGGTGCTCGGCAACGGCACTCCGAGAGGGTCCACAGCCTCCATCCCCTTGTCCAATCGATGCAGCACATCACGGCAGAGCTCCTCGGCCTCTTCTTGATCCCCGCGATGGTCGAAGATGGCAGGAAACAACGATGAACGGTGGCGCTCCAGAGCAGCGGTGCACAGACACGACAGCTGGCAAGGTGGCTCAGGTCGGTGCTCCAGCGAGGCAAACACGGAGCCAAGGGGCGCACGGAGTCTGTCTCATCAAGGCGAGCGCAGATCCGAGGTCGATGGAGGGCAGAGCTCAACGGTGAGGCAGCTGGGTGACTTCACCGCTGTGGCGCCCTACGCGCGGCGGTTGGCAAGGCGGCACTCTGGTCCGGCATCCTCCTAATGCCGTGGCCCAAGGGCTGGGCTAGACCGTGTGTGTGCATGCGGGTGTCTAAGATGGCCGGCAGAGGCCACGACCTACGCGCTTCCAAGGCGGAGCACCATGACCGGCAGCAAGGTCGGGGCGGAAGAGGGTGATGACGGTGGTGCTCACCTATGGTTGACGAGGATGGAGGCATGGTTCAAGTCCAAGCTCTGGCGTTCTTGTGGCTCTGGCTTGCAGTACGGCCTCCCCTTCTTGCTCCTGGCATAGCAGCACGGCGGAGCTCCTCTTCTTCTCCAATTCTGGTGGCGGACAGCTTTCTCTTCCCCGCCTCCTTCTTCTCCTACCTCCCCTCCTTCTCCAAATTGAGTGGCTCGAGATGAAATTGAGCTCCACCAGAGTGGTGGTGGCGGCCGGGGAACCCTAGAGCTCCGGGCCCTTGCTTATATAGGGCAGAGGCGGAGGTAGGTGGCGGGCGGACGGTGGATCATGGCTCCGACTTGATCAAGCGGCCAAGGAGGGGTCCAGGTCACTGATGGGGTGCTCGGTCTGGGTCCATGGAGCAGTGAGAGAGGGCTAAGTAGGGCTGGGTGAGCCAAAGCTTTACAGCGGCAGCACTCCACCACGGCGCACGGGAGGGGAAAATCCCCGCGGCCGTGGGTGCTTTGTGCAGGGGTTGTCGGGCCAGGTGGCGTGCGGGCGAGCGTCGATGCGGATCAAGCGGCCAAGGCAGGTTGCTTCAATTCGATGCGGGGGAACTGCGCCAGGCAATGGCGATGTCAGCGCGCACAGCCGGTTGGGTGACCTCAGCAGCGCTTATGACAGGCGGGGTCCACGGCGGTTCCCGGCCGTCAGTGGCAGCTGGGGCGACGGCGTGGCGCGGGCGTGGTGCTTGTTGGGCCGCCTTGCTGGGCCGCTGCAGCGCGCGGGAGAGCGGCCGGGCTGGCGGTCGGCTTGCTGGGCTGGGCTGGTTGGCCGGCCTGAAGGCTTTTTCCTTATTCCTTTTCTTTTTATTTTATTTTTCCATTTTTAAATACATTTATATATACATATATATACATGTGATGTGTGAATTATGAGCAACAAAACAGTGAGCATACATGGCCCAAATAATGTTAGGGTATTATTCCCTTAATATTTATTTGTCAAACTAAATATTATATTTGTCATTTTTATTTTTCAACACATAAACCAAATAAAATCCAAATCACTCTTGTAATGCAACATGATGCATGAACTATTGAAACATTGAAACAAAGCTTTGGCAACATTGAAATATATCATATGAAACATGAGACATTAATTAATTAAAAACACACGAATGCTACGCATGACATGATGGGGTTAATGCAAGGTTAAGGGGTAGATGATGACATGTTGCACCACATCACTCAGGGTTTTGTCAAAAAAAATTTTAGCTCAGATTTTCGGGTTGTTACACTTAGGCTGAGAAAAGTCGCTGAAGCGCTAGGAGTTGAGCATTCCTCAATGAACTTTAGAACGCTCCCGCTGCACGAATAAATAGGCACACATTTTCCTTTTTCATGCTTTTATTTACAATCATTTCCCTTCATTGTAATGTGCCTACTTGAATTCATCAATGGAATAAAGTTTTATCTATTTCGTGCACTTGTTTTCTCCATATATTTTGTGACTAACCAAGACAGGGAAGAAAACAAGTATGGGGGAAATTCTCCAACTCGACTGCACACAAACAAAAATCAAACTTGGTTTGTACAATTCTCTCCCTCTCATTTCAAAGTATTCGAATAAAAATTTAAAATGATTTCTCACACTCCATCAAACATGTCTTCCTACACTTAAAATGTTTGCATATTTTTTATTCCTCATTACTATTCTTAAAGATTTATGAACACTGTTTTAGGGACCCCATTTTATCTAAGTGATTGACGGATGAGATATAGCAGGATGACATGATTCTTGCTTAAATCATTGCAAAGTACTTGGGATTTATTTCAAAAAGTTAAAAAGGTTTATTCCTTGAATGATATATATTTCCCTACCATGGCCATATATGATCTTTCATGACAAAAACTTTCCACATATGCCTCTTACTTTATGTTGAGCTTGGTCAAGTTTTGTGACCCCTGTTGAGAGATGTTTCATGCTCCCAAGATCAGAATTCACATTCACCCACCAAATAAACTGACTCTCACCTTGAGAGTTGCGCACAACATGCATCCATCCACCAAAAATACACCAAATCTTACCCTGAGAGTTGCGCTCCCCTTTTCCACCAGATAAAAATGCTAACTCTTACCACAAGAGCTGCGCATTCCTTATACAAAAATTTACTCCCTGCATTCACCATCATGACATCTCTCCATTCAAAAAGTTCTTTGTATGCCAATAAAAGATATGGGCTATGCTAAAAAAACATGCCGAGGGGCATGAGAGAATAAACGAGAAAGAAAATTCCAAAGACCCATTCAAAAAAATTGATACATGATCTATTAGCCCATATCCCTCCAAAAAATTTCATTCCATCCAATAAAAGAGAGTCATGATGCATGGAGTATCAAAAACATTTAGAATTAGGATTCCATTATCTTTTCCACACACATGCACAATTCTGATCTAGGAGTATGACGCTCCCTCCGGTGTGGTCCGGGGTTTGACTTAACAACACATGCAAGGCAAGTGTGCCTTAGTATTCCTACCTAAGCTCCAGATAAACCTTTTTAGAGGTAGGAAGATCAAGTGAAGGCAATCAATTACAAATATGAGTGATTTGAGAGAATCATTCGAGGAACAAAAGCCATCTTTATTTTCAAAATCTTGCAAAAACCTAAGTTTTTAAGCATGAAAGAAAGCGAGAAGATATGAATTCAGGCTATTCCATTTTTCAATTACTCTATGATTCTTTGGTAGACACCATGAAGTTCATAAGTCTAGGTGAAGCTTGGAATAACCTGTATGCAGATCTTTTGAAAAAGGAAGAAGAACCCATTTGGTTCTTTGCACTTTACACGAGGACAAGTAAAGGGCCAAGTGTGGGGGAGTTGTTGGCAGTCCTTAGAGACCATTTTATACCGCCAAAATGTTACTAAAATAAATAGTAGGTAGGGCTTTATGACTAACATTTCTACAAGTTTTGGTGTATACTTGACTTGCAGGCCCAACACGTGGAAATGCACAAAAACATAAAAAAGCACATTTTAGAAATCGTATTCAAAAAAGGCATGAAACCAAGAAGTAGAGGAAGCCCACCTCAGCATCATACGGGACCTGATCGTAACCACAGGGGAGGTCCAGGCCCAACATCAAACCGACCACCGGAAGGCGGCGGCCTGGAGGGCCCACCAGGGGATCGGCCGCCCCTGGGACCGGCCGCCCCCTGCTGATGCGTCTCGGGCCCATTTTTCTTTGGTGGTTCGATGGCGGTATCCTATAAGCGGTTTTACCTCCTTCCATATTTACCTCAACCGAAACCATCCTAGGAGCTATAAAAGAGAGCACCCTCTCCCCCATCAAAAAACATGATACAATAGAAGAGAAAAAGGAGAGGTGCCATATTTTTCATTAGCTTAGCTTCTAGCTAGACTAGATTAGGGTTTGTGAGAGAGAGGGAAAGAGTTGGAGAAGTAGAGCGAAGTCAAAGCAGTTCTACCCTTGGGTGGACGAAGTGATGGACTTGTCGGCTCTCGCTCCAACTTGTACCTCTACGATCATCTTGCTACTTGAAGTAAGAAGTTTGTGCTCCACTTTGGTTTTGATTCATTAAGTGAGTTACTTTTGTTACACTACTTGTTTATGGGATCATCGTTCATCATTTAGACGAGTGCTCTAGTAGAGGACTACTGATAGAGATGCATGTTCGCCTGCATAGACGTGGTATCTAGGCAGGAGTCTACCTTTGTATGCTGCGTGTCCCACGGGTAGAGGGGTAGATGGATAGGTAGTGACAGCCCTATTCGTCCGTGCTAGCATTCCCCCATGTCCGGACATGGAGTAGAGCTAGAGACTGATATTGCTTGGCAGACCAAGTGTGTCAGTGCCTGAAGCAAGTAAGTAGTGGGAAAGCTATCATCACTTAGCGTTTCTAGCCTTAGTGAAACCTCTCCACCAAGTTATCCCTCCTATCTTTTCTAGGGTCAACTAGGCAAGAGTTTACTAACATAGACTGTTCCTTTGGGAAAATACAATACCCTGAATACTTTCGGGTGAAGTGCTATGACGGTACTTCCGTGCGCTTGCGGACTTTTCTGCTGACGCTAAGAAGCACCAAGATTCCTCATATGGTACTCTCGTGTCGCTCGAATGGTGTATGATTCCTCACCAATGCATATGGTAAAAGTTGCCTTTATTATTCTACCCTACTTCTAAAAAGGCTTATGTGGAGTTCAAGGTATGGATATAAGGAGATAGCATACTTACTTTGCATTTGTTGCGAAGTCAAAACTCAGATTCATGAAGAGAAGTGTCATACCCCCAATCAAGATTTACAAGTGTGTGGTATATGGTGGACTAGATTGCTCCTTTATTTGATAATATCTCTCTATTTTTCTATTGAGACATGGCTAGCCTTTTTTTCATCATAGACTTTCATGTGTCCATCTGTATGAATATTTATTTTTTGGCTAGCCCTTTTTCTTTTGTCTCATCTAAGCAATAATTGAAGAGATATTCTAACACTTAAAGTATGGAGCAACATATTTAGTAGAAATGGAATGCATGTTTTTGCGTACTTCCAGTGTAGAAGCAGCATAAGAATATGTGCCGTGCATGTGTTCTTGATCTTAGGAGCATGATAAGTCTCTTAACAAAGATCAACAAGACTTGACAACACTCAACACAAAACAAATAGCCTATGTGGAAGGTTTGTAAACATGTAGAGCATATAATGGTTGTGGTAGGAATTTATCACCATTGAGGAACAATTAAGATTTTGATTATTTTTAAGAATAATTCTCTAGTAATCAAGCATGCTTAGAATAATATTATAGCAACTCTTGTCTCACTATCTCATATCTCACAACAACTTAGACTTAGTTCTAGCACTTGCAACCCACAGAAGTATTCCAATTCATGGTGGTCTTAGGTGAGCTAAGTGAACCATACTTAGGGAAATATCAAGTTATGTACTAGGTACTAAAGAAATATTAACAGAGCAAATATTCATCATTTTCAAGAGAAAGATAGACATGCATAGCATACATAATATGAGAAAATAAGAATAAATATGGGAAATATTTTTGGCATTTTTATGATTTTTGATTTTTTAACTGATCTCAACAATAATTAAACTTGCATGATGAAAAGTAAGAATACTTACCTTAGTGGGGGAGAGAATCTCCCCCAAGCTTATTCTTTTCCATGATGTCTCACCATGGCGGATAATGAGGTGGATACTGTGGAGGATATTGTGGAGGATACTGTGGAGGTGGGTATGGATATGGCTGCTGCTGTGGATACTAGGGAATATATGGTGGTATTGGCATGTTGTGGTGCGCATAGAGATTGGCCCAGTTTCTGCCACTACTTTCTCAGAAATTTTGGAGCTACTATTGCGTTTGCACTGTGATGTTATGGATAGCTCATGGTTAGTGCGCAGTGAAGCAAATTGTGTGTTTAGCAATTCCAATTTCCTGTAAAGAAGAAAGAGAAACTCGGGCACTTCGTGCACCAGACCTGTGTCTCGCTCCAGAATGGGAGGTATGCATGGCATTTCAAGTGCCTGCATAGTCGCTGTCGTTGTCAGAATTATTATGTTGTTCAGCACACGCCTTTCCACATGTGAATGGTCCTAAAAAACTAGCACGTCCTCCAACTCTAGGAATGTTAGGAATTAATGGTTGGCCCCCATACAATTTTAATTCTAGACATGGCAATGTGAGTCTTGCTTCTAATTTTTGGAATTTAAATTCAATTGTGTTACTAGGGCCACCCGCAATAACGAGTGCTTGGATGAAATGTTCTATCTTCAACACAGTTCTATGAGTGGTTATGTAATCATTGAAATCATCAAGTATATTAATATTGGTACAAAACTTTGTGATTATAGAAGTGAAATCAAACGAGCCTATCCTTGATGGTGCAGATATTTAGTGTTGTACCATGGCTTTCACAGGTGATATACAAATTTTATGAACCATGGCATAGGGTATTCTGCTATCAATTTCCCTAACAATTGGTATATCATCTCTAGGAAATAAAGTGACACCCATCCATTTGTGCATGAATCATAAAGAGGGGTTGCAGATATGGCTAGTGTGTGGCTGTGCTTTTCCAATTATGTTCTCCCCAGTTATCTCATACCAGAATTCTTATTTATTAAAATTCTTAATGGTTTGCTCAATATTGGTTGTACAATTAATAAAGCCTAGACATGCAGAAAATTATTCCCATCCAAGGTTAAATTCATTACCATGTAAGAGAAAATAAATGGAATCTTTAGTTGCTTTTATGGTGCTCATGAATTCTAAAGTAAGAAGCTTACTGCCGGGATATTAAGAGAAATCCCAAAATTCACCCCATCCTATTGCACTAAAAACATCAAAGGACTCCTCATTCAAACCTGTGCAGAGGAGTTCGGGATCAAATACCTTAGTGTGTTCAAAATTGTGGTGGTGGATTTTATTGAGGGTGGCCATTTCTTGAGCAGTTAGCCATATGCCGGTTTCCCGGTCTTGTGTCATTAGCGGCTGTGCTTCTTCAATTGGTTCTTGCTCGTGTTGTTGTATTTCCTCCTTGTCTGCCTAGTCCTCTGTGTTGTGAACAGATTGTTCACCTCCAGAGTTGATGGACAGGCATGAATGCCTTGAAGAGCTCCCACTAAGAGCTGCACGTACCTTCCTTGTTGCGGATTTGAATGGGTTCATCATTCCTACTAAGCAAGAAAGTCTTGGACAAGAGAGGTCAATGTTAGGTAATGAACCTTCTTACCAGTGTTTACCTCTTCTTGCTTCCCTATGTGATGAATGTAGCACTTGAGAGAGAGTAAGAGAGTGAATGAAAATGTCGAAGTGTTTCCTGGTGGTTTGAATGGACCAAAGTGTCCCTGAGTGAGAGAATAAGATGGGAGAGAGAGGACAGGTGCTAGGTGCTCAACATGGGGTCGGCCGACCCCCTCCCTACCTCCAAATTTCATGAGATGGTACAATGAGTGGAGTGGACTGCTACCCCATGTCTATTTCCCTATTCTATTTTCTTTTGGTTGCTTTCTCAAAGAATCAGTGCATGATGGAGGGAGAAAAGGAACAAAAGGAGGAGGCAAGAAATGACTAGTTTATGTGGAGTTTTATTTATGAGTATGGGAATGGAGGGAAGAGAATAAAGAGGATTGTGAGTGCATGAAGAGGGGGTCGGCCGACCCCTCCCTTGCCTCATTTGCTAGAATCTAAAAGTGTGTGTGTCAATGTGGTTTCATGCATGTCTGATGGACCACCAAAATTTTTCTCTCCTTTGGATGCTTACTCATGGAATCCTTTCTTGGAGGGTGTGATGAGTGGAATAAAGAGTGAAAGGAGGGAGCAAGACATGACCATGGCTGTTGGATGTTTGCTCATGAAATGTTCACGGGGCTAGGTTCCTCTAAAGGATGATTTGCTTAAGGATTTAAGCAGGCCTCTTTCCCATAATTAGCAAGAGATGATTTTGTCATGAATGTCTTGCTCTACTTCCTGGGTCCACTCATGCTTGCTATGCACACATCTCATCATATTTTATTAACAAAAAAGACAAGAGAGAAAAGTTCTAGGAGTGAATGTCGACTTCTACAATCTTTATCTCGTGCAACACTCTTCCCACAAGTCTACTAGCAAATGCCAGAAGATGAGAGGAGGTGGAGCCCACCAAGGGATCGGCGGACCCCCACCATGGCCTCCCATGGTGCTCTGGCTAAAGATGGCAAAGCATCATTCAAATTTCTTGGACAAAAAAATAAAAGCTGCCATGCATGGGTCATAGAGATGCTCAAGTAGGACTATGTACCAACACATGCTAGTGAAAGGTTTTGTCGTGGGTGGAACATATCATTGAGTGGCATGTCTATGCATGAGAAAAATGGTGGTAGGTGAAAGGCAACATGGAGGGGTTGGCCAACACCCATGTGCCCCACCAGATGTCCAAAGTGCTCAGAATTTTTATTGATTAAATATTTTAGTTTTAAACTTAATAGCAGTCAAAAATAAAAAGGAGTTGGAAATAAATGCTAAGTGAAAAAATAAATGAAGTAAAATAAATGTTATAAAGTAAATTCTTAATTAAGTGTTAGTGTACTTACCTTGATTGAAGAGCTATTCCTTTAAATCCTTGCAGGAGGTCCTTCTCCTTGGACCAGTATAGGAATTTTCTTTGGAATTATCACCGGTTGGATTACCTTTCTCTTCCATATTTGCTTGCTTTTCAATCATGGTCTTGGATTGGGCTTCTTCTTGGTTTTGGCTACGAGAGTAACAGTTGCCAAATCCATCACCATGATCAGCGAGCACTACGCAACCTTAGGTTTGAAGTGTGGAATTTCTCTTGGGTCCCATTGATAGTGAATTGGATTTCTCTGGCTCCAACATCAATATGTGCATTGGTAGTGCTGAGAAATGGTCTTCTGAGGATGAATGGAATTTTCTTGTCTACTTCCATATCAAGTACCATGAAATCCACGGGGATGAAGAATTCACGTATCTTAATAGGGATATTTTTGGCTACTCCCGCTGGATGGCGAATTGACTGGTCCGCCAGCTGTAAATTATTGATGTAGGGGACAAAATAGCATGATTTAGTTTATCAAAAACTACCTTTGGCATGACACTGATGCTTGCTCCCAAGTCACACAGTGCATGCTCAGAATGTTATGTCTTCGGTTAGTTTAATTACCTCTGTTGTAGGCAGCGGGCATTTGTGGTTGAGGATGTCTCTCGGGTACTTCGCATAGGTTGGTACCTGCATTATATCAAGTAGTGGAATATTGACATATAACTGATGAATTACCTCAACGAATTTCCTGAATTGTTCATCGGTTGTTTGCTTCCTCGTTCTTGGGAAAGGAAACAGTATGTTGGTATTGTAGAACTTGTGTGTAGCTGTCTTTCCATGGAACTTGATGTTTTCTTCCTTGGATAGAAGTACCTCTTCTTCTTTTTCTTTCTCTTCCTCATCTTCCATGTCTTTTCATGCATTCTTCCTTGTTGTGTTAGGATATTGTGGATCACGAGTAGTCTTACCCCCTTGGCCTTTGAAGTGTGAGGTCATCCGTCCTTGCTGAGGTCGTCCATTGTTGATGGCGTATACAACTTCATGGCTTACATCTTGCACGTCGCACCATTGATTTGTTTCAATTGCACGTGCAGAGGTGTATTATTGGATGGCATCTCGATCTTTCTTGAATTTGGCTCGTTCGTCCAATTTCTTCATCAAGAGCTCCATATTTTGAGAGATGGCATCTACCTCTTCAATATTCTTCATGCCTCTCTTCTTGGGTTGAGGACGTTCTTCACTCTACCCTTGATTTGTCACTATATTCTCAATGAGATTCTTGGCTTGAGTGACATTGAAGGAAGTGAACGCTCCTCTTGTAGTGGCATCAAGGTGGTTACGGGGTACTGGTGTCAGCCCATGATAAAAACCTTGAATCAAGAGCCATTCCTTAATTCCACGATGTGGACACTCTCGAATGTACTTCTAGAGACATTCCCATGCTTTGGGAATAGTCTCATCTTCCTGTTGTTGAAAGCTTAAAATCTTAGCCGTCAGAGCAACTGTCTTGCCCATTAGGAAGAATTTCTTGAGAAATGCATTAGCACACTATCTCCAGGTATTGATGTCATCGGGTTGAGCTTAAAACCATTGCTCCGCCTTCCCAAGCAGGGAGAATGGGAATAAGCGAAGACAGATGGTGTCAGCTGTGACCCCTCTGATTGCAATAGTGCCACACACCTCTAGGAAGTGCTGGAGATATGCATTTGCATACTCAAGCTGCTTTCCACAAAATGTACTGGCTTGCACCATGGTGATTAGTGATGGCTTAATCTCAAAATCAACTTTTGCTACCTCCACTCTTGGTCCAGTGGTGACATGAGCTACTGAGGGAGCTAAGAAGTTGAAGATTGATGTTGTAGCCATTGACTGTTTGATTGTTGGTGCTGAGCCTCATTCCTTGAGTAAATTCAATAGTGTATTTGCCTTTGAATTGGAGTTCACTCACACTGCCTAGCTTCACAATAAAGAGAAACAGAGACAGAGGGTAAACCCCCCTATAGCTAAATGGTACTAAATTGATCATAGATTTTTGGATTTGATCTTATTAAAATTTCTAGGCTATGCTTTCCCTGGCAACGGTGCCAAAAATGCTTGTTGATATTTCTTAGCATCACTACTAGGTTTGTTAGTCCCTAGCAATGGCACCAGAAATGCTTGTTGGCAAATCTTAACGTGACCACCAAAGATTGGTGATGACGTAAGATGTGTCTTTTGGGTAATTCTTATAACTATTGGATGATTCCAAAAGCGCACAGAATATACCATTGTAGCACTTCATCCGGGAGTATTCCAAGGTATTATTATTTATTTTATCCCAAGGGAAAGCGGTAGCTAGAAATGCTAATAGGCCCTTATCTCAATTTAGTCACAACTAGTGTAGAGAGGATAACGAAAGGTAGAAGGAAGGTGATGATTCAAAGATAACTAACTAAGATAACTAAAAATAACTAGTGCAGTATAGCTAGATGGCAGGAAAATGAGTGAGAAAGGTTCCTGTGGTTTTAGTTCTACTTCTATGTTCTAATCTAGTCAAACATTCAAAACAACTAGGATTGCTACCTTACTACTTGGCTGCTAGGGATAGACAAGAAAGCCAGAGACAGAACCCCTACTAAAATGACTATACTTAGTAAACTCCTTGCCTTTTAAGAACTAGCCCGAATGTGGTGAGAAACTCTAATGCCGCCCAAGACCTGTCAGCTCTCGAGAGTGCGCCCACGAACTGTCCATGCGAACCAGCGACAACCAAAGGTAAGATTTAGTCCAAGTGCCACGCTTACACTAACTCTCACTACTCTAGTGAATATATGATCCAGCTAGAGCACCTTGCTACAGGTGATGGTAAATAACCAAGGAGTTGTTTACAGGATCACGATCTAGTGTGTAACTACTATAAGACAAACTAGAGCACTACAATACTATTGCAAGAATAATATTGCATAAAGTAAATACTCTAAAAAGTAGAAGAAGAATACTATATTAAATAAAAGAAAAGTCTTACAAGAGAAAGATACAAGAGCAATACCAGACTCTCTAGAAGACGACTCCGGAGACCCCGAGCTTTGCTTGACTCAACTCTAACTCCCACACTAGACTAACTACAACTGGACTACTAATTACTTGTATCTCCTAGGATCATGAATGAATCATGACTTAAATCATGTCTTGAGAGGGTGGAGGCAGCCTGTATTTGTAGGGGGATTAGAGGGGGTGCCACGTCAGCAATCCGTGTGCTCCCCATCTCTCCACCCTTGGATAAACCGCCTTAGGAACTGACGTAGATGGACATTCAGGATCATGAGCTCTGCATGGTGGCATGCTGGAAGTCGGTGGAGCAAGCTGGAGGCTGGGCCCACATTGAGGGGGTCGGCCGACCCCTCTCTGATAGGGTGGGCCCACCAACTTGCTTCCCCTGGTGTCCCCACATGTCATGGAGCAAGTCTCATGTGTTGCTTTACTACGGTTCTTTCATTGTGGGCCCATGAATCCATGTACTCGCATCTTTCATCCTTGAATGAAAATACAAATGAGATCTGAGGGTGGAGAATGACTCCTTGAGGCTTCTCATGGATCATGCCATGTCACTAGGCCCGAGACCTCCCCATAGTGGGGTCGATCGACCCCCCTATGGTGGGTCCAGGTGCCCATTTTCTTCCATTTTGATCATTCCTGCATTCAAATACTGAGTACAAGTAGAACCAATTTATTGATAAAAATATTCCTATGTCATGTTATTCTTCCCTCGTTTCCAAGACTGTTGACGGTGTTTTGATGTGGATTTTGTGGCATATCCACCATTAACACCAAAGCAACTAGTACTTTAGCAAGCGAGGGAGCATCTACACAATTTTAATGAGCAAAAGCATAAAGCCAACCTAAGCTCACTAGATAATCAAGGACAAGGATACACAAGCTGAACCCAAGAGCTTAATTTACTTTGCTGCACAAACTAAGCAAAGCCACTAATTAGACTACATAAGCTAACTAGCAACACAAGAGATAATTCTAAGCTACACGGGCTAGAAGGCAACTAGATGTTGATACAAAACTGTGACTCTTGCAGCAACGACACTTGCAAGCTAGGTAGACCGGAGTGAGAGCTTTTTCTCCGATCCCTGCGGCTTCACATCTTCCCGGGTCGATTGAACTCGAGGTGTGCCAGTCAATTTGACCCTGCAATTGACAAGAAAAAGAAATAGTCAAATTATAAAACTTGCCAGTTTGATGCTAGGCAGTTCTGCGATTTGTGGCTAAATAGCCAATTCAGATAGGTCATTGACTAGAGAGTCAACACCCAGCATGCTTATGGATAAATCATTAAGTAAATGCATGAATAGCTTAATAAAAAAGTTGATCACGGCATGATATAATAAACAAGACAAGAACAAGTGCAGATCATTCATGATATGAGCTTATAACTTTAAAGGATTACACCATACAATTTGCCGATCGCCTAACCTATCCGTACACCCTGACATTTAACATGACGCTACTCGTAATAAAATAAATCTATTAATCGACGGAGTCTATGTTTGGGAGGGTAATGGAAGCTACACCAAAAGCTCAGAAGAGATTAACATATCTATCTTATACTCATAACACCATGTTAAAACAAGACATATGTGTCAGTAAAGAAATCGATAAATGCATAGTGTATTTACCAAGGCGCGAGGCGATCGGCTAAATAGCCGATTCCGACATGAGAACGAACTAGGTATATAAATGGCTTAACAAGCAATGCTCATTAATCGACTGCATTTGAATCCAGGTGAAAGCAACTATAACCACATAAAAGAACCCCAGAAGAGATTAGCTAACTTTACCATGAAACCATCTACACCCTGGAATGCACCGCATATCACGAACAAGATTGATAAGATCTAGCTAATGCAAGCATGGAACCAAACATCAGAACATAAATAAGCATGACAAACATAGCAGACAATCGAATTCAGTAAGATATAAAGCCAAATCTATCAATCTTGATCGGGCAATGATGTTGTTGAAAATAAATAAATAATGTAAAATAAACAACATCGATAACTTAATGAATCTACTAGACTTGCCAAGGTCTAATAGAACTGATAACTAACCATGTTAACACATAACAACAGGTTGGTGCTGATGCAGCCTTATCAAACAAAAACACAAGCCATGACGGTACTTACAGCAACCAGAGGTCGGTCGACGCTAATGCAGCCTAGACGTGAAGAACTCATCGAGATCTAAGTTACTCCTACTCCTAAGGGTTTGGCCAGGGGCCGAAAGGTTTGTTGATTGATTGGTTGTTCTTGTTACAGATGTCTGGGCGTACATATTTATAGCCTAGGCTTTGATGAGTTCTAATCTGACATGACTCATAGATAAGGACACAATAACTTGGGCTCCAACTTCCTTCTCATAGAGTCCCACATCATTAATGCACCATAGATCACCAAAATTGGATCAGGGTTGAAATCAATGCATCTGCTGACAGCCAAATACATTTAGTCGATCTTACTCTAAAAACAACTGATTCCCCTTAAAACGGCCACCATGGACATTTAGCTGATCTCTTACAGTAGCGTCTTCAAGAAGCTTTTAGTCGTGCGCCTGCCAGTTCAAATTTTGGTGCAAACACTAGATAGCTACATAAGACAACTAATTGCAAGAGCAACAACACAAGCACAATATATATGAATGTAAATACAAGCTTGGACACAAGACGACACGGTGATTTTTACCGAGGTTCACTTGGTTACCATCAAGCTACGTCCTCTTGTGGTGAGACACCCACTTGGATGTTCACATGCTAATTGGCATCACCTAGCCAAACCCTCAGCAGCGGGTACGATGAAACCAACACAAGATGGGGATCCTCCAAGCTACGAGCTCCACTAGAGTTGCTCTTCATGATCTCCCGCAGGGTGAGCACAATACCCCTAACAATCTCTTCTATAGAGAACCGCACAATCTCCTTGCATGCTTTGACGGAGTCTCTTGCCACCAAGCTATCTAGGAGGTGGCAACCTCCAATAATAACAAACCCACCACCTTGCAACACAAATACCTAGTGCCACTCGATGCAATCTCTCAATGCAAAGAACTAGAATCACTCACTAACACAAGGTGCTCCACACCCGGCCAAGCCTGGCCAACCATCAATTTATAGCTCTAAGGGCTCAACTAGCCGTTACTCACCGATTCAGCAGCAAATAGGTGCATTGGACGCTCAGGGCAGCGTCCGTTGCCCACTGTCAGAAGCGCCACCCCGGCGTCCGACGCGTTTACTTCTTTCGCGTGCAAATAGCTGATTCAAATTCGACCATTATAGACACTGGAGGACGCTGAGCCCAGCGTCCGATGCTCACCATCGGACGCTGCTCGCAGCGTCCATCGCTCGGCCGAAATCTGCAGCTACCACTGAGTAGCATCCGAAGTGAAGCATTATGAGGGTGCTACAGTAGCCAGAAAACAAAACTTTTTGACCTCATAAACCAGGATCTACTGCTAGTTATAGGTTACAGGATTACCACTAGATGCGTAGGTGCAGCGGAAGATGACTCGATGTAGTCGTATGCGTCATAGCAGGCAGTGCAGTTGCATGGTTGTCCATCACCTCAGTCCCCTCGCACGGTTCATCCTAGTGCTCCAGATGCAACACCTCCAAGGAATCCCACACGTGCTGGGAAGAAACGATGCGCCTCCGGACTGCTAGGTCCACGAGGAGCAGAAGGCGTGAGCATGGGGAGGGCGACAGCGGCTGCCAAAGGCGCATATACCCTAACTGTGCCCCTACCCCTTGCTTATATAGGCATCCCCAATGAGCTCACGAGTTGGAGGTCCATTAGTAACCCTAAGCCTTATCTAATTTGGGTCCAACCCAAATTAGGCTTCCAGCCCCTTAAGCGTGCGACCCTAAGCACACATTAACATGGGCTGAGTACTCCTACTCGCCCAATAGTTGATAGCGGCCTCTAGCAAGGCGTGACAACTCCTATGTGCACACAAAGATCATATCAGACGAACCACTATGACCACATACAAGTTATTCCCTTTGCCACTCGATATATGGTTCAACTCGTGGGTTAACACTTAACCCAAGCACGGCCATGCATTTGTTGATCCAATCACTTGAGTGAGCTAGTGATACCTCTCTCGTGTAGAGAGGGGCAAATTCCATCTTGATTGACTATGTCTCATAGCATGCTTCCCGACCACTCGAAGACCACCTTTATAACTACCCAGTTACGGAGCAGCGTTTGATAGTCCCTAAGTAGGCCGTTTCACATCTTGAGTACATACCACAATCTTAGGTCTAAGGACATAATGTACATGATGTGAATAGAGACTTTCTCATGTCGGGTCAGTCTAGCCTACATGTTTCACATGTGCCCACATTATTAGTTTGACATCTCCATGTCCATGACTTGTGAAACATAGCCATCAACTAATACTTGTGTTGGTCTAATATTCAAGTGTGTTCTCACAAGAACGCTAACCAGGGACAACTTTAGAGTAACCATTCAAGTAATTGAGTTCCACAAACAATTCACACAATCGCCAATCAATACAAGTTGTCTATAATGGATATTCAATGAACACTTTATTAATCATGGATACAATCGAATATCATCATCTACATGATTAGCTCTAGGGCATATTCCCAACAGTCTCCCACTTGCACTAGAGTTAATCTCTTAGATGTCTAATCCCCATAGACCTCATGTGCGCCTCATACTTAGGCTGTGGAAGAGCCTTTGTCAAAGGATCTACTACATTCAAATCCATATGTATTTTGCACAATTTGATCTCATCTCGTTTCACAAACTCTCAAATGAGATGAAACTTTCGGAGTACATGTTTGTTCTTCTGGTGATCCCTTGGCTGCTTAGCCTGTGTAATCACCCCATTGTTATCACAATGTAAATTCAATGGGCCCGATGCATTTAGAAACACACCAAGCTCAATGAGGAACCTCCTCAACCAAACACCTTCCTTTGTAGTGCCAGAAGCTACAATGTACTCGGCTTCTGCTGTAGAATTGGACACCGTCTCCTGCTTGGAATTTTTCCAGCTAACTACACCACCATTTATTGTGAATACAAAACCTGATTGAGATAGTGAATCATCCCCGTCAGTTTGGAAGCTAGCATCGGTGTAACCGTTTACAATGAGCTCCTCCTCACCTCCATAGATTAGGAACACATCCTTAGTCCTTCGTAAGTACTTTAGGATGTTCTTAACAAGCGTCCAGTGAGGTTCACCCGGATTATCTTGGTACCTACTCGCAACATTTAGAGCATATGAGACATCTGGGAGAGTACATATCATGGCATACATGATGGAACCAACGGCCAAAGCATATGGAACCTTACTCATGCGGTTGCGCTCTTCATCTGATGAAGGACACTGCTTGTCACCAAAGCGCATACCATGTGACATAGGAAAGAACCCTTTCTTGGACTATTCCATGTTGTACCATTTCAACACCTTGTCAATGTACGTGTCTTGGCTTAATCCTATTAGCCTTCTTGACCTATCTCTATAGATCTTAATTCCCAAGATGTATGCTGCTTCGCCTAAATCCTTCATAGAAAAATTATTATTTAGTGAAGTCTTTATAGATTGCAACATAGGAATATCATTCCCAATCAATAGTATGTCATCCACATACAAGATCAGAAACACAATAGCGCTCCCACTTACCTTCTAGTAAACACAAGGTTCTTCTTCATTCTGACGGAAACCAAACCCTTTGACTACCTCATCAAAATGAATATTCCAACTCCGAGATGCTTGCTTTAACCCATAAATAGATTTCCTAAGCTTGCATATCTTTCCAGCATTATTAGGATCAAAAAAACCTTTGGGCTGTATCATATACACGTCCTCTTTTAAATACCCATTTAGAAAGGTTGTTTTAACATCCATTTGCCATATCTCATAATCGAAATATGTAGCAATTGCTACAATGATCCGAATAGATTTAAGCATCGCTACCGGCGAGAATGTCTCATCATAGTCAACTCCTTGAACTTACCAAAAACCTTTTG
Source organism: Bothriochloa decipiens (assembly GCA_023333625.1). Lineage (NCBI taxonomy): Eukaryota > Viridiplantae > Streptophyta > Magnoliopsida > Poales > Poaceae > Bothriochloa > Bothriochloa decipiens. The sequence goes on along the minus strand of CM041642.1, from coordinate 44,910,800 downwards.
CGAGAAGTCGAGCTTTATAGATGTGAACATTTTCGTCCATATCCTTCTTCTTCTTAAAGATCCATTTGCACTCTATGGGTCTAACCCCATCAGGAGGGTCAACCAAGTTCCAAACTTGATTGTCTCCCATGGAATCTATCTCGGATCTCATGGCACTTTGCCATTTCTCGGAATCTAGATCCATCATAGCTTCCATATAATCCGCAGGTTCGTCATCGTCTAACAATAATAAATCCCCACGCAATGCGTGAAGTCTCGCTGATCTTCATGGTTGTGGTGGTGTCTCCACTGCCACGGGTGTCTCAACTTGCTCTGCTACATTAGCATCACTCGCAGAGTCAGTCCCTACTGGCTCATCTTGAACTTCTTCAAGATACACCTTTTGTCCATTCTTTTCTCTTTTGAGAAACTCTTTCTCTAAATAACACCGTTTCGAGTAACAAACACTTTGCCCTCTGACCGGTTATAGACATAATACCCTAAAGTTTCCTTTGGATATCCCACAAAAAAGCACTTGTCCGATTTGGGTGTTAGTTTATCTGATATAAGTCATTTAACATAAACTTCACAACCCCAAATTTTTAGAAAAGACAAACTGGGACTCTTACCAGTCCACATCTCATATGTTGTCTTAACTACGGACTTAGATGGTACTCTATTCAATGTGGAAGCGGTAGTTTCTAGAGCGTATCCCCAAAATGATAAAGGTAGGTCTGACTGGCTCATCATAGACTGAACCATGTCCAACAAGGTCTAATTATGTCACTCAGACATGCCATTTCTCTGAGGCGTTCTGGGTGGTGTAAGCTGTGGAACAATTCCACAACTCTTAAGATGATTGCTAAACTCATGACTTAGATATTCGCCTCCATGATCAGATCTCAAGGCCTTGATCTTCTTGCCACATTAATTCTCTACTTCATTCTAAAATTCTTTGAACTTTTCAAATGTTTCAGACTTATGCTTCATTAGGTAGACATATCCATATCTACTAAAGTCATCAGTAAAAGTTATGAAGTATTGAAATCCGCCTCTAGCTGTCATGCTCATTGGTCCACATACATCAGTATGTACAAGTTCCAATAAGTCAGACGCCCTCTCAGGAAATCCTTTGAATGGCGCCTTGGTCATCTTGCCTAGCAAGCAAGCCTCACATGTCTCGTATGATTCAAAATCAAATGAAATTAGAAGACCATCATCATGGAGCCTCTTCATGCGATTATCACTTATATGACCCAAATGACAATGCCACATATAGGTAGGACTTAACTCATTAAGCCGAGGCCGTTTAGCACTAACATTACAAACAGGTGCATCATCAAGATTTAAAATAAATAACCCATTCACAATGGATGCAAAAGCCACAAACACATCATTCCTTGAGATCACACAACCATTGTCTTTACTCGCAAATGAATAACCATCCCTCATCAAGCATGAAGGTGACACAATGTTTCCACTTAAACTAGGAACAAAATAACAATTATTCAATTCCAAAATAAATCCTAACGGCAAGGGAAGTTGCATCATCCCGACGTTCAATGCAACAACTCTTACATTATTGCCCACATGGAAATCAACTTCTCCTTTCTCCACGCTTCCACTTCTTATCATTCCCTGCATCATATTGCAAATATGAGCAACCAATCCGGTATCAAATACCCAAGAATTGATATAAGAGTTAGCGAGGAAAATGTCTGTAACATAAACAACAAGTGTATGAGCGGGAGTACCTTTACTACCGCCATCCTTCTTCAAGGATGCCAAGTACACCTTGCAGTTCCTCTTCTAGTGACCTTTCCCCTTACAATGAAAACATTCATCATTCTTTGTAGGTAGTACATCCTTGGAAGATGATTGGTTTGGCTTAGAGATTTCATTTTTAGCCTTGCCCTTCTTCTTCCAATTGCACTTCTTTCTCTTAAAGTTAGGCTTGTATTGAATTGCCAACACTTAGCCACCTCCTGCTTTCTTGATGTCAGCATCTGCTATTTTTAGCATGCCACATATTTCATTCAAGCCCTTCTCCGCCCCATGCATTTGGTAGTTCGAGATGAAGTTCCCATAACTGGGCGAAAGAGATGAAAGAATGAAATCAGTTGCCAACTCTTGGCCAATTGGGAAGCCTAGCTTCTCCAACCTCTGAGTGTAACCAACCATCTTGATTACATATGGACCAACAGTTGCGCCCTCTGCTAGCTTGTTTTCTGCAAGCACCTTAGAGACATTGAACCTTTCAGTCCGCGCTTGAGTTTGGAACATATCTTCAAGTGCCACGATCATATTGTTCGCTGAATGATTGTTGTCGAACTGCATCTACAGATCAGGTTCCATACAAGCAATCATGAGGCAACTCACTTCAAGATCCGCATCACATGCTTTCTTGTAAGCGTTTTTCTCAGCAACAGGAGCACTCTCCTCAGGCTCATTTGGTAATGGGGTGTCTAGAATATCTTCCTTTTTCTCAGCCCTGAGAACAATTCTCAGGTTGCGGATCCAATCCACGTAATTTATTTCATTCAACTTATCTTTCTCAAGAATTGTACGCAAATAAAATGGTTGATTGCGAGCGGCCATCTACAACAAAAGTAACGCAAAATACTAAGACAATGTATCCATAAAAGAGTAAATTAAATCAAAATAAAATCTACTCCCACTAAAATCAATATCCCTCAATTGATACTTAGTAATTCAAGACCCACAACTAACAAGTCAACTAGTGAGCTTTAGCATCACCGCTAGAAGACATGGTAGATCGGTAAGCAACACTTTGCTAATCATATCACATATGACTCTCGTTGTTGGGCAACATCTCTATGCTATGCTCAACCTACCCATGCTCCAAGGTCCCTAACCATTAGGATGACCTTGTTTAAGTAACCAAACCTTCTTGAAGTAAGTATCCGATATGAACCTGCCTAGTCGAGGAAAACCAATGGCACCCTAACTTCATAGACCCACCACCGATTGTACAAGACTTATGACAGTGCAAGGTTTGGGGAAGCATTCAACTTAAACATTACTGAGGGATTGTTCTACTTCACTACCGCACTCATGTAGACAAAAACATAATAGCATGTGAAAGTAGAACATAGTAAGAACAGCATAACATAGACATGACTTGGTATAGCCCATTATTCCTTTGGGGATCTCCATCTCCTTCAATCTGTGCATCACGGTGATCTCCATCTCCATGATTCGAGTATGCCATACTTCAGTGATGATTCCGCCATGACTAGCTACTACTAGCGCAAGTAAAATGAAATTACATAGTCGCGGATAGATCATCATAGATTGGCACATAGGCCATTACATTAATTTTGACAATATGTACGTGGCTCCTACCCATATTGTCCTCATGACATGTAAGCCATGAATTAAATACATACATGCATCACATACACATAAGGGCTATACTAGTCATCAATACCTACAAAATAGAGTTATCCAAATCTGATGTCTAATCTTGCAACGCAAAAAACTCTATTTTCCAAGCCTTATTTCACAATTCTAATTTCACCGAATGCGGCAAAGCGTAGAGAACCAGATGTAAAATTTTATTATCTACGATTTTCGTTTAGAGTTCATCTCAATCCGAGTTACGGTTCAAAAGTTACAGCTGTTTTACCGAACAGCACTTTTCTGGGCAAACCGGCGCCCGACAGTAAATTCCATCTACCACCGCCGTGCATTATATGCCCTTAGCACTTGACCTAGGGTTCATTTCGATCAATCTGATTGATCTCTAACTCGCCATGACTGGATTTACATGAATCACTTAACTCGGATGGTGGAATTCCGACCGGTACGAGTAGATCGTTTCAAGACCAACACGTTAAGATGACGAACCAAGGTTAGAGACTCATCTACAACCATGCATATCACCATATGCACAAAACTGAACCTATAACGAGGCAGTAACGGAGCTAATACCACTGAAGGGTTATGAGTGTGCTACAGTAGCCAGAAAATAAAACTTTTCGACCTCATAAACCAGGATCTACTGCTAGTTACAGGTTACGAGATTATCACTAGACACGCAAGTGCAGCGGAAGATGACTCGATGTTGTCGTACGCGTTGTAGTAGGCAGTGCAGTTGTGTGGTCGTCCTTCACCTCAGTCCCCTCGCGCAATTCGTCCTAGTGCTCCAGATGCTGCACCTCCGAGGAATCCCACACGTGCAGGGAAGAAGCGATGCGCCTCCGGACTGCTAGGTCCACGAGGAGCAGAAGGCGCGAGTGTGGGGAGGGTGACAGCGGCTGCCAAAGGCATATATACCCTGACTGCGCCTCTACCCCTTGCTTATATAGGCGTCCCCAATGAGCTCACTAGTTGGAGGCCTATTAGTAACCCTAAGCCTTGTCTAATTCAGGTCCAACCTGAATTAGGCTTCCAGCCCCTTAAGCGTGCGACTCTAAGGGTTCACGCACACATTGATATGGGCCGAGTACTCCTACTCACCCAATAGTTGACAACGGCCTCTAGCAAGACGTGACAACTCCTATGTGCACGCAAAGATTATATCAGATGAACCACTACGACCACATACAAGTTATTCCCTTTGCCACTTGATATATGGTTCAACTCGTGGGTTAACACTTAACCCAAGCACGGCCATGTATCAATCACTTGAGTGATCCAGTGATATCTCTCGCGTAGAGAGGGGCAAATAAGGGCTTTGGACGCGCCCGACACTTTTAGCCTTTAGTGTCCAACACGTTCAGACTTCGACACGCCAACAAGCAGTGAGCTGTGGATGCCCGAACTAGCGTCTGACGTGTAGCATTAGACGCGTCTGGCGCCAACACCAACTCAGCAGACAGCCGCCCAACAGGCCCTCAAAACAGCGCCAAACATGACTTCGTGAATGCCTTTTTTTCCACCATGCTAACCAACAAGAGTAGATCGCTCAAGTGACACAGATGACCAATATGCAAACAAGATTATCTCTCTTGATAGTACGACCATCAATCCTAAATACGGTCATCAACTTCTCTGCACACCTCATGATCGGTGAAATAAAATGCCCTAGGTTATACCTTTGCCTTTCGCAATTCCATCTCCACCGTCTTTCTTCATTGTGCCAATGCAACACATGCACCAGTACGATCACCAAATGATATGATCCACTTCATATCATCACATCGCCTTTTTGGTCCATCGATCTTGACCTCACTTGCTCTTCACTGTTGAGTTGGTCCATCAGCGCCAAATCTTTCTCAAGCTTCACCAACACCTAGTTCCATTGCTTCAAAGCCTTGACTTGCCCTTCACACATCCAACCGGTCCATCGAGACAAGCCTCATCTTGATCTTCGCCATCTCGATCACATGACTCCATGTCATGACTCATATTCAATGAGCTTCTTTATCACATAATCACATGTGGACTAATCTCCTGTGTATCTTAATTTAATACATTAGTCCAACCTAAAGTTGTCATTCACTTGCCAAACCACATAGGGACCTTTCAACGTCAGCGGCCTGGTCTGCTGCTGTGTGTGGCCCATCGTTGGGCTCATCTTCTGGTACGGACCCATCGCTGGAAGAGTCCCCACGTCGGGCAAAGCAGAATTGACGTCGGGTGCTAGCCGACATTGGTTCTACCCGGGCCATGATTTGCTTGGCTTTCGGCTTCGTGTCGTGTTGGGCTTTTGCTTCATGTCGACAGGATCATGTCTTCAGAGGAAGGCTCAGCCCGCCCGGAGACGGGCTTTTGGCTTCTTGGCTCATTAGTATTTTGGTCCTTATTCTTGATGGGGTGTCCTTGATACACATCCCCGACAATGCCATAATTCTGTATATGCGCTAGTGGATTGTTGATGTAGATGACTTATATGTCGAGCAAGGTAGAATTCTAGTGGCTTTTAGAATTATAAGATATATGAAAATGTATAATATAGATTCTTGGCCCTAAATCTTCTTGAGTGCTACATACAAATTAAAGGATCCTAGCTCGTGTTTTTTCTGACAATAGTGGCTTATGCGATTGAGTTTACCGTGGATAGGGATGGCAGTGGGTCAGGTAAACATTTTGACCAGCAAATATGTACATACGCATGTGCATATTCATATATAATTTAACGACATTCTCCTCTAGCAAATATGCACGTGCGATACGTACGTGTTTATGAAATCTATTTCAAATGGAAGAGAAATGTTTATTGATTTGTCATTTCCCTCGCCAGCTTCGGCCATCGCCATCACACCGGAGCTATAAGGTGGTACTATAAGATGCAAGGCGTGTGTAAATTCTAATATGGGGTATATAGATGGAAATTGTTCTATTGGGTCACAAAATGGTGTAAATTCTAATATGGGGTATATAGATGGAAATTGTTCTATTGGGTCACAAAATGTGACCATATCATTAACCAACCAACGTGTAGGTTAACCTTCTATTAATTCTTTAACTGAAATATTTACAAAGTGACGTCATGGACACTGTCGCGACAAACCATCGGTGATTAGGTAGTCCATATCAGACACTCCTAATGTTTTATTCACCCATGGTCAGTCAAGATTTTTTTTCACGTGTGGCAAACTTTGTTTTCCGGCTATTTTCTATGTAAATCTGTAACATCAATCAATCAAGTAATATTAGAGTTCGATCTTCTTTGAAAACGTACGCTACTACACAACAAAGATATTGTATCCCTTTCTCGTAACATATTTAACAATGTGTTATAGTGAAACTTGATAGTAACACAAAATAATGTGTTACAGCCTTCTGTTGTAACACAAAATACTTTTTTTATAAAAATATGTTACTAACAATAAGTATAGTTTACAAAAGTGTTCTACGTCGTAACACTTTAATGTAACGTATAAAAATATGTTACAAATATATGCTATGCAGTAACACAAAAATAATGTCACAATCTAAGTGTTACAAAGATTCGTAGAGCAATCATCCCTTAGGCTCTTCGCTTCGCTCGCTTCCCTGCACTTACGCCGTGCGTCCTTGGATGGAGAAATGATCAAATCAAAGGTCGTAGATCTTGAGACGTTATCCAACTCTATAGTTGACGACTTTTTATGTAGAATCATCTATCCATTAAAAAATCACGTGAATTCCCTCACATTTGAAATTCGAAATACAACTCTCTTATTGTTGTGCCCAGTATCATGAAACTATTTTTCATTAATATTTTCCTTATTCTTAAAAAGAATATAATTAGCTGCATTAAATTGATATCATTAGATATATAAAAATAAATTTCTTTTTTCTATTAATGTTAATAAAATAATTAATATTAGTCATCACTCTAAAATAGACTAAATTTAGTAACTTTCAGATACTGAAATCTAATTAGCATATTTTCTGGAACATTTAGCATAATTTTTTAGAAATAACGGATGTCCATCAATTTCTTCTACTACCGGTACTGAATTGGATAGGTAAAATAATAAAAATTTGACTGAAATAGATCCATTTTAAGAAATTTATTTTTCTTAAAATTGTTCTAATACGTGTAGAGTAATAAGCACCAGAAATCTAGAATCAAGAGGCGAAGAACATAGTTTTCCGTATAAAAAAATTTGACAGAAAGTATTTCCCACCAAATTTTCCAGTTGCCGGTCTCAATGATCCAATCAATCTAATCTTGCGGAACCTCCTCGTTCCCTCCAACTGACCAAAGCTCCAAGGTCGGCGCGGTGGCCCGTGCGGGTCTCTCGGCCTTCGTCGACCTCTTTCCCCAGGCAGAGCGCGAGGCGGCTAGCTAACAGGCTCGACGGAGGCGAAGCGGCCAACTGCTGGCCGTGCGAGCGTGTGGAATTCCTCGACCAATCCGAAAGAGGATCTCGGTCACGGGTACCGCCGGGCAGCGGATCCATGCTCGTGGTGACCAGATCAGTTCGTCTGTCTACCCGAGATTGCTAGGTACGCGCACGACTCGTCCTGATTTACGGCCCTGAAGCCTTTGCGCACTCGTGTCGATCGGCTTTATTTTATCCGTGGTCTCGTCTCGGTCCCTTACGCTCCCAACACTATCCCCTCGAATTCCCAAATCCTACCGCACAGGAGGCCACAGCGCAGGCGCGGGACAAGGAGAGTGAGGCAGCGGCCGATGGGAGCCCGAGGCTTCGGCGCAGCGCAGGAGGCCGGGATCGGCAGGCGCCAGGCGGCAGCCGGCCAGCAGTCAGCGAGCGCTGGCTGCCGGCTTGCAGGGGCGCAGGCGGCAGTAAGGCAGCGATCCTGATTCGAGCCTCCGTTCGTCTTCACTGATTTGTGATCCTGATTGGCGCCTCCTGCCCTCCACTGGTCCACCCTCATCTAAGCATGTCTGCATCTAAATTTATGATTCTGCTTGATCTCAATCTGATATGCACAATAGAAATGTCTTGGACTATACAACTCTTTCTTTTTTAGTATCTACTTTTACAACTCTGCTTGATCTGAAGGCTGAAGCAATGTAGTTTGCCTCTGTCAGATTGTTGTTTGCAGATGCCTGATGAAAATGAACTGATGACTATTTGTATATCCAATTGTCCACCTCTAGCTTTCTCCAAAGATTGGTACTATATCTGAAGGCCCCTTGTATGCACATGTACATGTGTCAGCAACTTATGCAATTGCAGCTCTCGTTCGCTCACACAGGCAAAGGCAAAGAAATAGCACACTCCGAGCAGCAGTTCAGTATACTTTTGTTAAATATCCTATCATGATAGAGTGATTTATATTATAATAATATTTGCTTTTATGATTTTAGTAATATTTAACCAATATCTTTTAACTGCATATAGATTACTAATGAGTTCTAGGATTAACTAACAGTACCCTTTCAGTTTTAAAACAAAGGACCCTTCTTTCTTTATTCCTGTGTAATTAGCTGGACCATGGATTAGTACATGTGTGAGACTGGGTGTCTATGGCTTAGTGACTTAGTGCAAATATTTCAGCGAGATACTTGTTGTTTGATTGCTCAGACTAGAGAATACAAAGGCGGTGAGGCACATCCTATCTGACCCATAGCACTCACTACTGGAACCAGATTCGTTGCCGAGGGCTCGATACGCTCGGCAAAGAGGGTAGTACCGTCGGCAAAGGCTATGCCGAGAGTTACTCTCAGCAAAGATCCCTCAGCACAGCCGCTATCGGCAAAGGACCTGTTTCCGGTAGTGACTTGTTGTCAAACTCCGAGTTCAAATAACATTACAAATATACACTTTAATCTAATTGTTATTATTACTTTATACTTGTTTCTTATTTGAGAATTATCCTCTTTTATACTTGTTTCTTATTTGAGAATTATCCTATGATTTATTCTTATTTTTCTATTGGTACTAAATTGCATTAAGATTGTGGAACCATGGCATTCAAACTGTTATTATGCTCTGAACACTAGTATTTAATATATAAAGTTAATATGTAAACCGTAGTACTTGTTCTCAACCGTAGCACTTGTTCTCAAGCTCCAATTTCAAATATTGGAGATGCCTATGCCAAAGGAGTCTCAATTGTTTGGCTTTGATGTTTGTATGTTCAAACTACATTCTTTTTTACTTTATATCAATGTACATATGTGGCCTAATTAGAAATGCTACAACTTACATCTCCTTTGCATGTTGAAATGATTAATGGTTGAGTTCCCACATTGATGCATGCCAAGAATGAAAGAAGCAATGGACTTTATGAATCCTAGCTAGTTCTTAGAATTATTACTAGTATGGACTATTTGTGTTTGCTCTCTAGAGCCATATCATTATGTACAAGCACAATGTTTGAAATCATCCTATGATATGTGGATCTTGCTATGATTATTGAAATATGTGGTTTATGTGATTTTGCAAAGTGTCATGTTTGTGTGATTCCATAATAATCCGTGTGCTACATGTATGAGCAAAATAATATTTATTTCAGATAATCTGAATATGTTATAATAGATATAAATAAGTGTTACAAACCATGCGTTCCTGTGTCCCATATTGTGCTCTACCCTAACATAGAAGTATTACTAGAACTAAAAAAAATGTTACAATGGACAATCATTGCAACACTTGACAAGTGTTACGATAGATAATTAAATGTGTTACAAACTTTGTGTTCTTCCATAGCGTGAAGTGTTACTAAAACCAAAAAAAAAGTGTTACAACAAAAATCCTTGTAACACTAAACAAATGTTCCAATAGACAAATAAATATGTTACAATAAACCAATCTATAGTAACATGGCTAATTGGAACACATACAAAAATATGTTACTAAGAGAGCTAGTAACACTTTTTTCAATCTACAGTAACACAAATTGGTGTTACTATATCTATGCGCTGTAGTAGTGGTACTTCCTAGAGTAGTATTCGGATTTTGGTTTGCCGGTTCTTTTCCCGTAGAGTATTTTTTTCTCCATCGAGCGTAAGTACTTGTCAAAGTATGAGTAGGATACGCATGTGTAAACCTGTGTGAGATTGATGTTGTAAACGTGAATTCTTTTGAACTTGCACGTGTGAACATGTCTATACATATGGAAATATATGATGTTTGGGACATTAGGTAAGTTGTGACCAAGAGAGAGTCATATGTAAGATCTCACGATGAAGGGCTCATATAGCTCACGTATGATCGCACAATTATTAATGAGGGTGAGTAAGATCTAGGATGACGGACGGCTCATATAGCACGGCTCATATATGACATTGGAGAAACTGAGGAAGGGGATTTTTTTATTCATTTTAAACTGTGGCACAAAGAAGGTGACTTCAAATTTAATCTTATTTTAGTTTATGGTCCGGCCCAGGCTGAATTTAAGTCAAATTTCTTGTTTGAGTTGGTTCGGGTATGTTTAAAGGAATCCTTACCTATTATCATGGGTGGTGACTTTAACATTATTTGCAGCCCTGGAGAGAAGAATAATGAAAATTTGAGTGGCAGATGGCCATTTATGTTCAACGCAGTTATTGTTGCCTTAAATCTTAGAGAAATTTATTTGACAGGTAGAAAGTTCACTTGGGCCAATAATCTGCGTAACTAAACCTTTCAAAAATTAGATAGAGTATTGGTTTGCACAGATTTTGAATCTAGATACTCTCATTCAACGGTGCATTGCCTAAGTAGAGAGATTTCTGATCATACACCTCTGCTCTTCTCTACAAATGAGTCCTCCTCAGCTTATCAACCTCAGTTCAAATTTGAATTAGATTGTTTGTTAAGAGACGAATTCTGTGAGATGGTGTCAGAGGTATGGCAGAACACTTTATCTTCGGGTTCACCTATTGAGAGATGGCAAACCAAAATTAGAAAACTTCGTCAACACCTAAGAGGATGGGCGAAGCATTCGAGCGGTGTGTACAAGAAAGAAAATACAACTTTGTTAAAAAAATTGGATGAATTAGACAAGAAAGCAGAACATACTTTACTCAATGACTCAGAGCGAGATTTAAAACACGTGTTAAATGAAAGGCTTGCAGAGCTACTTAGAGAAGAGGAACTTAAGTGGTACCAAAGGGCTAAAGTGAAACACCTGTTAGAAGGTGATGCTAACACAAAGTATTATCACTTGCTAGCCAATGATAGACGTAGAAAAACTCATATTTTCCAGCTAGAGGATGGTGACAGTATTTTGACTCGTGATGCTCAGCTTAAGCAGCATATTACCAGTTATTACAAGAACCTGTTCGGTCCATCTGATGATTCTCTAATATCTTTAGATGAATCTTAGACGGAGGACATTCCTCAAGTTTCTGACCTGGAGAATGAGTTCTTGACATAGCCTTTCACGCAAGAGGAAGTCAGAGCAGCAATCGTCTAAATGGAACATAACAAGGCACCAGGTCCGGATGGATTTCCACCTGAGTTTTATCAAGTCTTCTGGGCTTTAATTAAAGATGATTTGATGGCCTTGTTCAATGACTTCCATCATAGAACATTACCTCTTAATCATCTTAATTTTGGAAATATAATTTTGCTGCCAAAAAGAAGGATGCAAGAGTCATTTAGCAATACAGACCCATTTATTTGCTGAACGTCTCCTTCAAAATCTTCACAAAAGTCGCAACAAATAGGCTAACCACTATTGCCTAGAAATTATTAAGGCCTACTTAGATAGCTTTCTTATCTGGGAGGAACATAATGGAGGGAGCAGTTATTCTCCATGAAACGCTGCACGAACTACACACCAAAAAGTAGGATGGTGTGATATTTAAAATAGATTTTGAAAAAGTTTATGATAAAGTAAATTGGAACATCTTATAGCAAACGTTAAGGATGAAAGGTTTTTCTCAAAAGTGGTGTCAGTGGGTAAAACACTTTACACAAGGAGGAAATATAAATATTAAAGTTAATGACCAACTAGGGCCATACTTTTAGACTAAGAAGGGTCTAAGGCAAGGTGATCCCATGTGACCAATACTATTTAGTATAGTGGTTGATATGTTGGCTATACTAATTGCCAGAGCAAAAGAGGCAGGACAGATAGACGGGGTTATCCTCCATCTCATTCAAGATGGTTTGTCCATACTTTAGTATATGGATGACACAATGATCTTTATGAGTCATGATATTGAAAAGGCAGTTAATATGAAATTACTGCTAAGCACGTTCAAAAAACTGTCTGGCTTAAAGATAAATTTCCACAAAAGTGAAGTCCTTTATTTTGGAAAAGCTAAAGATCACAAACAGTTTTATTTGCAGCTGTTTGGATGTGTCATTGGTAATTACCCCTTTCGATATCTGGGCCTACCTATGCACTTTAGGAAATAGTGTAATAAAGACTAGAAGGGGATCGAAGATAGAATTGAGAAAAGACTTAGTGGATGGAAAGAAAAACTACTAACAGTCGGTGGTCGTTTGGTCCTTATAAATTCGGTGCTTTCTAGCTTACCGATTTTTATGATGTCGTTCTTCGAACTACCGAAAGGAGTGTTAGAAAAAATTGATTGTTTTCGTTCTCGTTTCTATTGGCAGATCGACCAACATAAAAGAAAATATAGACTCGTTAAATAGGAAATTATGTGTCAGCCTAAAGACCAGGGTGGTCTTGGGATTCAAAACCTAGATGTTCAAAACAAATGTTTGTTGAGCAAGTGGTTGTTTAAGCTCTTAAATGAGGATGGATTGTGGCAGGAGTTATTAATAAATAAGTATATCAAAAATAGGCCTCTAGGAAGTTGTGAAAAAAATGGTCAGACTCGCACTTTTAGAAAAGTCTTATGAATATTAAAGATACCTTTATGAAATTAAGACATTTTGATGTCAAAAATGGGTCACAAACCAGATTTTGGGTTGATACTTGGCTAGGCAACAAACCGCTCAAAGATAAGTTCCCTGCATTATTTAACATTATAAGAAGAAAGCAAGACACTATTGCAATAATTATGAGTTCTCCTATACTAAATATTTCCTTTCGAAGAAATTTAGTGGTGCGAATTTATTACACTGGAATAGAATACTAGTTTCTATACAATACGTTAACTTACAGCAGGAAAGGGATGTGTTTATATGGGGTTCCAAGGCCTCTGGAATCTTTACAGTTAAGTCTATGTACGCTGCTTTAATTAATAATGGAGTGAGAGTTTCGCAAGATACTTGGCACACAAAGCTCTCAATGCAACTAAAAGTTTTTATGTGGTATCTTAAAAGAGAAGTAACTCTAACCAAAGATAACTTAGCTAGGAGGAATTGGTCTGGAGACACGTCATGTTGTTTCTGCCATTTCTCAGAGATTATACACCATCTCTTTTTTGATTGCTTTCATGCCAAATTTTTGTGGCGCCCTGTACATGTACTATTTGGGATTTCACCTCCTACAAACATAAATGATTTGTTTAATAACTGGTCTAAAATGGGTGGTAAAAAGTATAATATATTGTTATTAACAGCAGCGTCAGCATTGCTTTGGGCAATTTGGCTAACAAGGAATGAGGTGGTTTTTGACAAATGCAAACCTAAATCTTTTTTGTAGGTACTATTCCAAGGGACACATTGGCTACATCATTGGGCAACCTACAGCGGCATGAAGATGTGAAAGATCAAATGGTCTCTGTGGCCCAACACCTAGAGACGTCGGCTCTAGAATTCTTCGGTTCACATGGTTGGCTAGCACAAAGACATGTTGGTTTTGCTTAGTCAAGAAATTTTACCCGTTCAGTTAGTTGTGATACCGGTTGTTCAAGCAATTGAACTTTGCGTGTGTGTGATTGGCGTTGTAATAATTGGCCTGATTCTATCCTCGGATAGATGAAGCCGGATATTTATTATCCTTTATCTAAAAAATAATGTTTGAGCAACGGGTACCCGAAACTCGAGTACCCGATGGGTTTTATCCGCTAAGAATGTGGGTATGGAAGGGATTTTCTATCCACTGGTGTGTTATTGGGCAAAATCCTATACCATCGGGTATGGCGGGTACGCGCGGGTAAGAAAAACCCGCAAAAATAACTGGCCAGCCCAAGACATTTTAGCCCACTTAGCACATGAAGTCGGCCCAAATCCAACTAAACCTTCTAGCATATATATATTGTTGATTCCTCTCCAAACCCTAGACTTTCACTCCATTCCACTCCCTCCCCTGTCCCCTTCAGCCGCCGCATAGGCCGAGCGCCAGGGCGGGTCGCGCGGAGGTGGTCGGCCTCACTCTCTCCTCCGGTCCTCCCTCCTGCAGATCGACATCATCTTGAACCGTGTCAAGCCCTAGTCCCTTCACTCCCTCCCTTCTCAATCCACCGTATACGCCATCGCCTAGGAAAGTCGCGCGGCCTCGCAGGCACTGCGACCGTGACTCCTGACCTCGCCGCGTCGGGGCTTGGGAGTCCACACGCATGCCGCCGCTTCTTCCTTCTTCCACACAGCCGTCCACACGCAAGCGCTAGATCCAGAGGACATAAGCAACGGAGCAAGTCAACTGGCCAAGAATAGATGAATTTGCATGTCTTTTTTTATTGACTATCTGTTCTTTTGTTGCTAGATGCTTTGCTGCAATGATGGCGTTGTAAAGCAGATATGCTATAAATAGCACCTGCTATCTGAATGGAGTATTAATCATTGCAAAGAAATTATTTGGCACATAAATTTATTTACTTTCTGTTTGGATGTTGGAGGCTGAATTGAGCACTTAGCTTCCATCAAACTTCAGCACGCTAGTATGTTTATCCTATAGGATTGCTTTGGTTTGATGTCTTTCTTTTGATAGAACATTTTGAAATCTCTGAGCTCGGGTTTGTTGTCGGGTGTGGGTTACTCGACAGGTAGAAATTACTCACGCAGGTACGGGTATGAATTATTTCCTACCCGCATGTGTTTACGGGTAACCCGACGTTTCACTTGGCGGGTGCTTGTATGGAATAGTAGTACCCGTTGTGTACGTACCGTTGCCATCTTGAGCAGGATCGATGATGCCGGAGTATAGTAGGTTGCACGGCACGGACACGTGTGTACGCCAACTGTGCACCCACAACCCCAGGGGGGTGCATTTGGGCACGGCGCTCTATGCCGTCAGTGGGCGGGCTTGCATTATTGTTAGGCGCGGTAGGGCAGCACGACAAACACATGGGACATGACGCCGCGAGCTAAACCGAACCGCCACCGTACCGGCGCGACAAACTACGAATTGGGCTGTTTTGGGGGACGGCACTACCGGCCCTGAGCGGCCGCTCTCGCTCTGCTTGCTCTCGTGCCCTGCTTGGCGGCTGGGCCTAAAGACGCTGCTGCTCGGCTGTCGCAGCCTTTTGGTTGGCTGGGCCCCAAGAGAAGTAAGGCTTTTCCTTATATATTCTCCCTAACAACCGGCTACAGTTTCTCTTTCCTTATATATTCTTCTTAATTATATATTCTCCTTACGTATGCTCTCGGCTGAAGATGAAAATTATATGGAAATTATAGAGCTCAGAAGGATTCACAGCTTTGTAGATCATGGATTTTTTTTTTTCATTTCAAGCCATTTTTATGCCGAAATAATCAATACAACCTTTGGAGCTTTGTTGGTATTGATTACTTATACACTAGGATGGCTTCACATCAAAATGTTGTGTAGGTGTCATTATGCATATAAATCGAGTTTTGTTGTGCTACTGAGTTTGGATGAATCCAAAAGAAAATATGACAAGTCAGTCCCATATGAATCCAACTTTTTCTAGCCATCTCAGCTAAGCCCATTCCAATGATCGGACCATGCTTAAACCTAGCACCCTGTTGCGGGGTTGCCTTGCTTTTCCTCCAACCGTACCTCCCTCTCCGCTCGTGATACCCTGGAAGGGCATCCCTCGCTTCACCAAGCAGAACCCCTCTTTCTCTTTATTTCTTCATCACTTATCGTACAGCTTTGCTCCAAAACTTAAATTTTGCTTGTTTATACAGATCTTCAACTTAGCTTCAAAAATACTTATTTGAGGTGTTGATTAAGATCTTCTTGCTCCAAATAAATCCAAGTCCGCTTGTGCAACCTATTCGACTATAAAATAAATACTTGCAAACATGTTAGTCTGATTTGATTGTGTTGATAATCAAACATCAAAATCCAAACTAAAATTAATTGAAGTCCATTTTCCTTACAATAATAAAATATTACATTGTAAATATTACCATATTCTTTTATTGTCGTATTACAACGTTAGATTGTCGGGCCCTTAGTCTCTTACTTGCCCAAGGGCCCTAGAAAACATTGGGACGGCCCTGTTGATATTTTTTTTATTTATTAAGTTTTTGCAAAAAATAAAAACAAAAAAAACAAAGCTGACATAGACACTCATACGTGCACACACTGTATAAATTTAGATCAACAAATACGGATATTAACAATGTATGAATCTTTTTGGCATCAGGATACAGTTTCAAACAAAAAAATCTCATGAATTACAGAGCTGTACTTTATTGAGGCCTAAAATTTTTTCATATATATTTCACTAGCAAATGCCCGCGCGTTGATACGGGAATGCCTTAAAATTTTAAATGCAGCAAGAGTATGAAAAGATAGCTCAAAATCAACAGACAACTAAATTTTAACTCAGCTTATTAACATACTATTCCAAGCCACATTCCATTAAATAAGCATAAATCAGTAACATTATAAATGAAGTGCATGATAAACAATCTAGCCAAAGACTCTCTCTCTCTCTCTCTCTCTCTCTCTCTCTCTCTCTCTCTCTCTTTTGTAGTAGTCTTTTGACTGTGATGCACGTCTTGAATTCCCATCATACGCCGAAAAGGTTAGCTAGTCTTTGGTCATCCTATACAGAAGACAAACGTATGTTGCTTAGCATGTTGCCCTCTGCAGTATCACTGACAGCTTTCAGCACAGAGTTGATTCAAAGGACATGTCCTCGGTTCAGAAGTATGCCTGCCAAGGAATGCATCCCAACCATCAGACCTGGTAACTTCAGAACTAATGTGTGCCATGGAAGTAGGAAACATGTGGATCCATTTGCAGCACTATCTATTCATAACCAGGGTAGTTCGCACTCAAAACTTCGCCCAATTTACAGTCCTGGTAACACTGGAATGGCTTTTATGAAGCTACCGGACATTAAAAGAATGGAGATCTCAACTGCAATGTAAAGATAGGTGAGAACAGGTATAGTAACGCAGAGTCAATGAACGCAGTAAGATATCAGAAACAACAGTTGTTGAGTGGCATGACCTATGGAACGCAAGGTCAGAAACGGTTCTAAGCAGCTCTCAAGTTGGGAAACCAGCTCTGGAAGGTTATGGGGGCCAAGGTGATCATCTGCAGCAACCCAGAGTTCGTTAAATTCTGTAATGACCATACACCATAATGACAAGTTATGTCATCTCGTGGCCTACAGGTCCTCAAATATTTGCTAATGCTGTAAGCTATGACTCCTAAAGTGCTGTGAGCTGCTACTTGCAAATTGATCACAAATTATTGAAAAGGAAGACCTGTCTACATGGAGTTGCTTGGGAAAGTTGGACCACAAGCCATTAAAAAGCTAGGATGGGTGAAAGTTCTGTTAAGGTCACCTAGAGGTGATCATCGACACATCAACAGAAGCGTAGGGATAGGAAAAAGGCATGTGCACTTCAGAAGCGGATATTGCGAGAGTCTGGATTTTCTGGTGCATTAACCTAAATTTCTATTGGAAAGAACAGCCAATATGCCGTTATGAAATGGGCATAGGTCCTTGTGGTGATTTACCAAGTTCTGCAGAACTATTGATCCTGAAACAATCAAAGTAGATTCCTTGAAACTATTGATCTAAGTTTGGTGATTGTTTCTCCAAAGATTACTTTATTGGTGAACTGTGTGAAAATCTAAGCGAAATGTGTCTTTGGTGGTTCATGCACATGTTCTAACGGTGGAGGGTGAGTGAGAGGCCTAGCAAAGCATTACACCAAACAAAGCATTAATTAAGAACATAAAGTTTGATTTCCTCAACTAATATTCCTCTGTTCAAAAGAATATGAGGATTAAGCCTATACCTCCTCAGATTCAGATGGTGGTAGCTTCGTTGGACAGCAAGGTGTTTATGGCTGCATCGATCTGCTCATGTGTGCTATCCAGATTGACCACTGCAACCTGAATCTACGAACAAGTAAATACGCCATTAACCAACCAGATGAAACAGAAACAACAAAATTTCATGAATTATAAAGCTGTACTTTATTGAGGTCTATAATTCTTCATATAAATTTCATATATCGACATAAAATGTATGAGACTTTTGAAGACAGCCTGCGTAGCAAAAGAAAATTCCACCAACAATTGGCTGCAAAGAAAATTCCGGCAATCGAATCTGTGGAATTTAAATCCTGCCACTTTGATCCGTGATAATAGTATGCTTTTGTAATTTTTATTTCTTTATTGTCCGTAGAATCACATTTCCTTGTTTGGGCTTTGGAATAGACTTCTATTCATGTAATGTAAAAAAAGAAAAACCAACTTCCTTATTCAGTAATCTAAGGTGCATAAACTAAATTACATATTGATGTAAGCATTAAGTGGTTACTAATTGCTACATATGGGATATATTTAGAAGAAGTTTTTCCATTGTATGTTAAGTCAAGGATCTACGATTTCTAGTATTAAAATTGTTCAATTGCTTGCAGATAAATGCCACGGGCACTGCAGCTGAAATATTTCTGAGATTAATGATAGATTTCAGAAATTGTTATTATGTATTTCTTCCCCAGGAGTCATATCTGCTAGAGTTTTAGTGAATCGTTAGTGGCTCTCTAGGGGAGTTTCATTTTTGTCTGATATGACTGGTTGCAGATTATTTCAGTAGCAGCAGACTGTCGTATATTGAAAATTATCATGTATAATAGCAAATTTGGAAGTGATAGCAACTTGTTTCGAAGGACCAATTTCTCACTTTTAAGCTTGTTGTAGTTAAGTGAGCCATCTGCCGGCAAGTCATTTACTGCTAGTGAAAGCTTGATTATTATGGTTCTGTGGCTTTTGTGTTCATGGTTGGATCACATGATACAAAGTCCAAGTCATGACTCATGAGCAAAATGAAATAAAAAAAACATTGTTAACAGCATAAGTAAGGATGGAATGTGATGTATTTTGTCCTTCGTGGATCATTGAACTTACGCTTGTAGCCATTTTGTTGACCAGATGATATATGATTTGCAGGCCCTGACTTTGTTAATGCTATGAACGAAAGGTGGCTGTAATATTTCACTGATGAGTCTATTCTAGCTTACGCATGGATTTTTGGACATGCAGGCCAAAGAGAATTTTAATTTGTGTTAGTTTGGATCTTCTGCTAATGTTAGACCATGAACATTGATAACACATATCTGCACTCCCTGCAGTTTTATGAACCTATGATGATGCTAGCGTGTTTCAGGGATTTGTCTCTTCCATGCTCTTTCAATCAGAAAAAAAAAAACACTACCCATTTCTATCAGGATTCACGGAGTTATGTATCGATGTATGTGTCGTTCAGGCGCTCAGCATATTAACACGTTGTCATCGTAACTGTACTTATATGCCCAGAAATGAATGTGAACCTTGTATGATATTTCTGAAAATGCTGAATCCGAAGTTATAGTTGACAAAATTCTGCTGTTGGCCTGTGACAAACTCCCCTGGTTTTTGTGACGGCATGAATTCAGGAAACTTAATGCCAGTCCTGTGCCTGATTACTGAAATGGAGCAGAGACTATGTGCAACTGCGTTTGAAATGGAACCTAGACTATATGCATCTGCCAGTCCTGTGCCTGATTCTGAGTCTACTGGGCGCCGTCAGCCTGTCATACTTTGATTACTTCAGAGAAACCAGAAAGCTTTCCAGCCAGCAAGCTAAATTTTAAGGGTTCCAGGGCGGTAGGGAATATTATTTTTATGGAATATATGGGACGAATCTTGAAATCATTTTGTAATTTTGTATCCAAATTTTGTCTTGCTGCAGCCGGCGTGCATATGAATCCGAAAGTGATTGACGTTTGTGCTGAGGAAAAGTGGAAAACACTGGCGATTTAACTCAACATTATATGATGCACAACTGCTCAAAGTAGTGTTTTGATAGTACCACAGACAATTTATTTTTAAATTTGAATGATTAGAGACTCTTTCTCGTACATCATCAACACTTAAGTCAACCGCTGGCCATTCCCACTCTTGGCCCGCCCACATGCATGCAAAGCAAGTCAACACGTTGCACGGACAAACAGCTACATGATAATCCAAAATTGCTTCTGAATACTTCATTTGTTCCAATTTATATGTTATCTTGATTTTCTAGATACAAAACTTATTATATATTTAAACATATCTTTTTTTAATCAGACATATAACCCGTATTTTATTAAATAGAAGAGAATGGTCAATAGACCTATACATAGATGATACAGGAGGATTCATGAGTAATCCATAGATTACCATCAATTTCCTCAACACGAAACAAAAGCCAGAACATGAAGGGTGGGGACCCTCCACTAACAACCCCAGCGACTGAGCCTAAAACAGTAGTATCTCAACACCTTAGGTAACCAATAGTGGTAGGAGCCATAGATTATATTAGTGCAAAGAATCCGCTAAACCTCAAGACGACAAAGCATCCGTCCAAGCAGCCTCGGCAGCAAAGCTTCTACTGGGAGAGATGACGACCTTGGTGGCAAAGCATCCACCAGAAAACACCTCGACGCTGTCAAAAAAGACCGCGACCTCAGTGGCAAAGCACCCGCCAGAAACGCATTGCTCCTTCGAGTCACTTCGGGCCACTGCCCACAGGATCACAGACCAGGAGGACCAACCTGAAGATCACCAGCGGCAAAGCATCCACCCAACAGACAACTACGGCTACCACTAACACCAACTAGACATACCCAAGGTGAGGAGAGGCATGAAGTCCGAATAGGCCCAGCACAGTGTCCACCAAGTCAAGACGGCAGGAGCGACAGGCAGGAGGCCGGCACGAGGGAGACAAACAAGGAGCATCAACGAAGCCTTCATGAAGGAATTGACATCCACGGACGCCAATCTTCGTCGTGAATAGCATCCAGGGATTTTCATCCCCAAGCTTGCCTCCAGCGGGTACCGACGACAGGTTAAGGACGACGCCTCCAAGAAGGTGATGACGCAGAGCGCCACTGTCGTCAGCTAGCTAGGGAAGCAATTTTTGGTTTTCACCCATGTCCGCCATCGGTCCTTGAACCCAACGCGCTAGGCTGGGAGACCAAGAGCAGAGCGCGGTGTAGAAGCAGCTGGCACCACCAGCCATGCCACCATGGCATAGCTCGTCCTCCACACCGCCACCGGCCACGCAACCACGACCATGCCAAAGCACCACCACTCAACATCGCGCTCCACCAGCATGGCCAGGGCGGCAGCGCCGTCCACCCGCAGCGGGCGAGACCCAGCGTGACCAAGGGCCCCCGCAGATGCCCGGGACTAGGGCACAAGACCCGAAACTACCGTCGAATCGCCTGTTGGTGGCGCCCCACCAAATGGCAGAGGGGGTGAGGGGAGGCTTGGCCTCCGGCTACCATGGCTGGCGCCGGCCCCAGATCCAGGGCCACGGGCCCTGAACTGCCACTAGGACGCATGCCAAGGTGACCGCCATGGCCAACGGGCGGGGGAAGGCGGATTCCGGCCACTGGCGGCCGGATCCACCCACAGAACACCGGGTCCACTCGGCCGCAGCCGCCGAACATCGTCTCGGAGCCCTGGCCCGCACCCGAAGGACGAGCGGAGGTCAAGACGGACACCTAGACCGCCGGGCGGGGGGAACGCCGGATCCCGGCCGCAGGAGGCCAGATCCGGCTGCAGGTGGTTGGATCTGCCCGGCCGCCACCGTAGAACGCCACCGGACTCTTGGGGGGGGGGTTTGACGGGGGAGAAGAAAGAGCGGGGGTGGAGGGGAATTGATGGTGCGGACGGGGGCCCTTCTAGGGGTCACCGCCGCTGGCCGCCACCACCGCCGAGGGAGGAGGGCGGTAACAGTGGCCGGAGGGAGCCGGGGAGGGTCGAGCTTGGGCGGCGGAGCTGGTCGCCCCCGAGTCACCCGCCGTGGGGGCGCTTGGGGGTCACGGGCTATCCTCCTGTGCAAGACGAACTAACAAAGGATTTATATTAAACATATCATATATAGGAATATATATCATAAGCTATATATTTAAAAAAACTCAAAATGACCTATAATCTGGAATAGAAGGTAGTATCACACATGTAAAAAATTCCATGCTCTCAAAGTCTCATGATACAAAAATTCAACCCTAATTTAGTTTACACAATCGAGCTTCTATTCATATGAGGTACCATTTAGCCTTTTGTCTATTTTTACAAAGACTTGTATCATTGTCACTATTGACTACAAACTTTATATTAGGGCAACGTGCTCAAAGTAGTGTTTTGATAGTAGGACAAACAATTTATTTGTAAATTTGAATGATTAGATATTTTTTTCTTGTATGTCATCAACACTAAAGTAAACTGCTGGCCAGCTATTTGGCACACCATCGTTTTAAGAGGCTGACGTTGATGATGCGACAACTTGATCAACTACGAGTTCATCGTCGTCATGATGACCAGGTAGTGGCAATTGCATATGTCGAAACTATACTTAAAGACTAGGCCCAACAACTGGGAACAAATTTTTCCTAAAGGTGGGGAACCAATATGTCGAAACTGTCCTTATTTTTGGAGATCCTTATTAACAATCCAATGCTCTCATGTTAATGTCTTCTCAGAAGAGCTAAGAACCCAGGAACCATTCACTATATTTAATGAACATAAAAAAATATATGTATATTTAGATTGATGATTAAGAAAACTAGAAGAGTTTGCCATACTTGTCAGAGAAAAACTAAATAAAGCCCTCATTTAGTTTAGACAATTGAGCTTCTATTCATACACAAAGAAACACTGTCTAGTTGCTTTTTGTCTGTTTGTACTTCATATTTACGACGATCGACTACAAACATTATATTACGAACAACATGCTCAAAGAAGTGTATTGATAGAACAGACATTTTTTTGATAAAAATTTGAATGATTAGAGTTTTTTTCTCGTAGGTTATCAACATGAAAGTTAACTGTTAGAGTGAGTTCAAAACAGGAGCGGGCGCGGGATGGGCTCTTGACCTAGCTCCTGGCCCCCTCCCCGCAGCCGCCGCCGGCGGCGCCGGCGCCCGCCCATGCCTCCCCGCACTCCCCCCTAGATCCATCCCCCACCCACCCCAAACTGTGCTCTTTTTCTCTCCTCCGTGACCCCGGCAGTGCCTGAGGACCGGCGGGCCGCCGCCGCCGCCACTGCCTGCCAAGACTGCCACCGTGGGCGCGGGCCAGGGAGCTGGCACGCCGTGCCCTGCTCCACTCTCCCGTCTCTGCTCGGTTGAGGGCGAGGAGCCCCGCCTACTGCGTGAGGGCGGCTGGAGGTGGTGCCGACCCCGGGCCTCATTGTCGGCGCTGCCCTGACGGGCCTCTCCTCGTCTGCCCGCTCCTTCAGGCCCCCTCCCCTCTCCCTTCCCCATCTGGACCAGCCACGGGTGCCGCCGCGGCCAAGGGTCCTAGATTGGGACCTTCGTCCACGGCCGGGGCGGCCACGCCGTTGCCGCCGGGTGCCAGACCGGGCACGCCGCAAGCCACCGCTAGGACGCCAGGGGGCTACGCCTCCACCCCATCCCCTGCTGCTGGTCCGACCAGGAGGGGTGCCATGGCCCTAGGTCCAGTTCGGGACCTTGTTCCGGGGCAGCAACACCGCCACCGGGCACCGGGCCAGGTACGCCGCCGACCGCCACAGGAACGCCAGAGGGTTGCGCCCCCACCATCGCCCTTGCTACTGGGCCATGCACGCCTCCCCCGCCTGACGAGCAGTCCGGCCCCATGGCCAGATTTGGCTTTGGGCTCAGGAACGAACACAGGATACATCACAACCACCACTGGCCAACTGCACGGGTGGCGCTACTGCGGTGGCCTGCGTTGAGGACGGGGTCCTCCGCACGCCGCCGGTGAGCGCAACCACATCAGCACTTCCTGGCACTACCGTCGAGGATTGCGTCAAGGACGAGGTCCTCCGCAACCCTCCGGTGCCTGTGCAGACTTTTAGAGGCCACAACGGTGACCGGGCCAGACCTGACTACTCCATGGTCATCGTTGAAAGGTCGAGATGGAGGACTAGAGGGTTGAATAGTCCTTTTTAAAATTTATCGTACTGGCCAACTGAAACAAATGCAGAATTAAACTATACGGTCTAACCAAGACTTCACCCCTCTAACTATGACTCTAGATGCACCTTGTAAAAGATCCCAAACAAGGAAACAAGGTGCCAATCTAGCTAGTGCTTAGCTAAACTATTCTAGCTTCACACAAACCTAAGCAACTAGTATTTTCACAAACAAGGGAGAACCTACACAATTCTAATGAGGAAAAGCACAAAGCCAACCTAAGATCACTAGATGCTTCAAGGACAAGGCTACACTAGCCGAACCCAAGAGCTCAAACCACTTAGCTACACAATCTAAGCAAAGCAGGGGAATTACTTCTAGCTACACAAGCAAGAAGACAATTAGAGAGCTACACAAGTTGTCTAATCATAAGAGCAACTACACAAGCTATATATATGATGTACAAGCTTGTGAAAGGGATTGCAAACCACCAGAAGAGTGGACACAAGGTGACACGACAATTTTTCACCAGGTTCACTTTGTTGCCACCACGCTACATCCTGTTGTGTCGACCAACACCCTTGTGGTTCCTCCGGTGTGACTAGCAAGTCACTTGGTCAAGGCACACCTTTGCAAAGGCACCACGAGAGAACCCACACACAAGTGGTTCTTCGGTTTGACTCGCAAGCCAATTGCCTCGCAAGGCAAGCTCCCTCAAGAGCACTGCAAGACCCGCTGTGTTGAGTGAGGTAATTTAATGACACGAGTAATCCAATAGAGTTACTCTTTGGGATCCCAGCGAGGTGAGTATAAAACCTTTCACAAATCGACCTTCGGAGCACCGCACAATCTCCGTTGCATGCCTCATGAAGTCTCCAGCCACCAAGCCATCTAGGAGGTGGCAACCTCCAAGAGCAACAAGCTCGCAAGCTTAAAACACAACCACCTAGTGCCACACGATGCAATCTCTCAAAGCAATCACACTAGAATCGCTCACTCACACTATCAAATGACGTCAATCAAGCATATGTGAGTTAGAGGGCTTCCAAGCACCACAACACAACCCACCAAGGGTGTAGTGTGCTCAGCAACCGGCCACACCTGGCCATAACACATATTTATAGCCCCAAGGGCTCAACTAGCCGTTATACCTCGGCCAAACCAGATTCGTGACCGTCGACGTCAAGCCAGCGTCCGACGCTTACTGTCGAATGCTCAACCCTGGCGTCTAAACATTTCACGCCAAAGCTCCTCATTCAAACCAGCTTTGACATCCTACCGCCGAACGCGTCCAATGCTCACACGATTTCCAAACTAGCCATTGGCCTACCTCCGGACGCGCCACCCAGCATCCATCGCGAGTCCTCGGATGCATCCGACAGGCCGGCCAAAAACTCGGTCAGCTCTGAGTTGCATCTGACGCTCGTCGGATGCGTCCGACGCTCCATCCACACCAACGTCCGACACATGCAACCTCAGACCACCTCGCCTCAGTCTCAACTGAATGGGTCGGATGCGCCCCCGGCGTCTAACGCTCCATCGAGATTGTGTTTGACGCTTGATAAATGCACATTTTCAAGCTGCCGTCAAACACGATCTTCTCCACCATGCTACCCAACAAGTATATCAACTTGAAACCAAGAGTTAGCATGATTTCAACAACAATTTTCATCCGGCGCAATAGAAAATAGCCATCTCATTTTCCCAAAAGCGCTGAATGTGCCACCACCTTTGCAAAATGTGCCAACACCACCAAGTGACATCACCATGCGCCAACACCACCAGTGACATCACCATGTGCTCGTGTGTTAGTATTTTCATAATCATTTTGAAAGGATTTTCTCTTGATCTCACAATGCCACTCGATCCTAGCAACATCGCAATGTTAGATCGCTCAAGTAGCATTAGATGACCAATATGCAAACAAGTTTGCCCCTCTTGATAGTACGGCTTATCAATCCTAAATCTGGTCATCAACTTCTCTACACACCTCATGACTAGTGAAATGAAATGCCATAGCTTAAACCTTTGCCTTGCATCTTCATTTCCCCCGTCACCTCCATTGTGCCAAGTGCAACGCATGCATGACACGATCAACAAATGATATGATTCACTTCATATCATCACATGACCGTCTTGGTCCATCGATCTTGACCTCACTTTCTCTTTTCCATTACATCGGTCCATCGGCGCCAGTCTTGCCCAAGCTTCACCAACATGGTCCTTCACTTCCAAGCCTCGACTTGCCCTTCACACTAGCAACCGGTCCTTCAAGCCAAGCCTCATCTTGATCTTCACCATCTTGGTCACATGACTCCATGTCATGTCTCATATGCAATGAGCTCCTTCATCATCACATGTGTTGAGCCTCACAACATCTCCAAGCCATTTTCTCCACATGGCATACGTTGCTCACACACATGTACCTATGGACTAATCATGTGTATCTCAACCATAAATACATTAATCCACCTAAAGTTGTCACTCAATTATCAAAACCAACCAAGGGCCTTTCAATCATGTAGGATGTCCCAGAGGACGATGACGATGACGTGCATATGGGCGGTTGTGTCCTCGGCCTTGATGCCTTCTCATAAACCCATCGGCCCTGTCCTGAGCCCGTCCTCATCCCTGTCTCCCATTGCGACACCTTTCCACCCTGGGAGCTGCACGCAGGGATGCTCAAAGCAGCGGCGGTGGGCGGACGATGACGGCGATGCATCTGGCGACGAGTGACCCTTGTCTTACTTGGATGCTGCTCGTCGGGCACCAAGGCCTACCGCTGCGCCCCGTGAGCAGCCGCAGCCTTGCCTGGTCTTTGCTTCGGGTCGTGACGGAGCGGCTCATGGGCAGTACGGTCCCTGACGAAGATGGAGGCGGCACAATCGGCCATGTCCCTAGCTGGTGAGTGGTATCCCTGCTTGACCAGTGGAGGGTCGCATCCCCACACGACGACGCCTCGGACGATGCGAGTGTGACAGGTGGCCGACCGTTGGTGCTGTCCCAAGAGCGGCTCCGTGTCCACTAGCGGCCGGGGTCGACGCGCCGGGCATCTGCCCCGGATGCCGATGGGTGGCAGCGCATGCTCCCCCAGTGCCTCGTGAAGCAGGCGAAGGCATCACGGACTCGGCAATGCCACGAGCCAGGCAACGGGGGGCACGTCGGACCATGATAATTCCTAGCAAGCATCGATGACTACATCAAATGCCTCGCGGTGGGGCATCGTGTTGCCACCTACACCCTGCCTTGGAGGTGCATCCGCTGTCGCTGTCTCGGTCACCTAGCACGGGAGTGCCTGAAGCCGAGGAGTGTCGACAGCATTGCCGGGTGCGATGCTAGCGAGCAGCGTGGGAGCAGCGAGGGCGCCCATGGCGTTGAGCACGGTGGCCGCGACCCCACGACCACGCGGGATGGCTGTGATCATCACTCACGCCAGCACCACTAGCAAAGGTGGATGAGAAAGCAGTGGGCCACCTGCCAGCGATCCATGATTTGGCAGCCATAGGTCGTTCGCCCCGTGTCTAAAGCACCGGTACCGTCCTCGGCCCAGGGCTCGCAATGTGGATCACCGGCGCCTACTGAGCCGTTGTATGCATGGAGGGATGTCGCCTAGGCCACCATCCTCGAGGGTCCGCTGCCATTGCTCAGCCATGCGAGTGCCGGTTGGGCACAGAGACCCAGGAGCAGGCGTCGCCTCCAGTGGCAGCTCTGGCCATGCTGGTCCAGTATGACTACAGGCAGGGGACAGAGGCCCCTGCCATGGAAATGCAGAATCCAGCTGCGGTCGTGGTCATCAAGCGGGGCGAGGAGCACCGCGACGAGACCGAGGCTTCGACGAGGGAGGGCATTGACTCTGCAGACACGTTGGCGCCAACTGCTGCCGGCCATGCAGCCGCCAGCGTCGAGGCTGCCGGGCGTGAGGGAGACGTCATGCCACACGGTGCGGGTTTCCCACGGCGGGTAGTTGAGATCCCCGTGCAGGCCACGACTGCCACCCTGGAGCACGTCACCCTAGAAGATGATGACGGATGCTGCACGTCGCCGAGGGGCTTCCCTATGCCAGCATATAAGGATGTGGATAGGGCGGCCCCGGAGCCAGCAACGCCGGTCACCCACGCGGATTCGCTACTTCCGCCTGCCGATCGAGGACCAGTTTCTCACCCCACCCCCTGCCGCCAGGATGGACCGGGACGCACCGTGCGATGACTACGACGCAATCAACGCGCTTCTCCAATGCTCCGCAGGCGCATCGTGGGGTTTGCCCAGCGGTTGTTGAAGAAAGCCACCACGCACCCTGCTGCAGGTGCCCGAAACACGCCTGCTATGGACCAAGGTCTACGACCTCTCGTCCAGGCTTCCCTCAGGAGCACGAGCATAGCGGCACAGTCGCTCGCCAATGCCCCATCGCCAGGAAAGGTGAAGCCCTCATCATACAGCTGCTGGCATAGCTTGAGGGAAAAACGACGGCGGAGGCCAAACAGAAGTTCGAGCACACGTTTGGCGACGACCCCGTTGACGCGGACACCGAGTCGATGCGGAAACTCTTCCCCGACATCGCACGGCCACGGCATCTGCGTGGGCGACGCGGCACCCGCGCATGAGCGCCACCACCGATCCGTCGATCGAAGCCGGTGTGCACACTTTAGGTTGTCTGTTTCATGAGTAATCCGCTTAGAAGAAATGGTATGGGAGTGGCACTTCATGTAATATATTAACTCCTAAAAACGCGCGAAAGCGCGTGTGTAATAACTCTTCTACTTAAATATAAAGATGCGTAAGTCTTTTACGTATTCGAGAAAAAAATAAAGTCAACTGCTAGCCAGCTATACTGTTTCGCATGCCGTCATTTTATGAGGCTGACCAGGTAGCAGGCACATGCATACTCCCTCCGTTCCGAAAAGAACGAGGCTATGGGAAACGTGCAAGTCAAACTTTTTAAGTTTATAGAAATATATGCAATATTTATATCTTTAAATAAATTTATTAAAAATTAGATTAAAGATCTTTCTAATGATACTAATTAATTAACATAAATATTTATATATTTTAATATATACTTAGCATAAATATTTATATATTTTAATATATATATTAATATATAATTACAAAGATGTGTAAATCTTTTGCGTATTCGAGAAAAAATATAATTACTGGCAGTTTAAAAACGTTGACTTCTGAGAAAGCGAGAATGACATATATTTTAGGACGGAGGAATATATATGTGGAAACTACACTTAGATAATCTTTTTTTAATAATGCATATACATTCAAACTTATTTCACGTATTTTGGTTTTGTTCATGTGCAAGTGCAACATACGGGCATAGTTCTAGTGAAACAATAAATTACCCGTGATGACGTTTGTATATCGTCACAATTGAGCATTTTCATCTCCAAATATCATTTGGCTTGTTCATCTCCGTCCCTAAAATCCAAATGGCGACGCGAAAAGATGACTAACCAAATCATCAGCATTCATGGATCCATCTCCTATCTCCTATATATATGTCACCCATCGTGTCTGCCTTGGTGTCCTTCACAGATTCCATACGGCGACGGCCAACCTTACCGGCACCTACCCGCTCTACGCCAATGCTCTCATGCTGATGTCTTCTCAGAAGAGCTAAGAACCCAGGAACCTTTCACTATTCGATTAACATAAAAAATATATGTATATTTAGATTGATTATTAAGAAAACTAGAAGAGTTTACCATACTTGTCAGAGAAAACTAAATAAAGCCCTAATTTAGTTTAGACAATCGAGCTTCTATTCATACACAAAGAGACACTATCTAGCTTTTGTCTGTTTACGAAGAGTTATGACGATCGACTACAAACATTATATTACGGACAACATGCTCAAAGTAGTGTTTTGGTAGTACAACAGACATTATTTTATAAAAATTTGAATGATTATAGAATTTTTTTCTCGTAGGTCATCAACATTAAAGTCAACTGCTGGCCAGCTGTACTGTTTCGCCGTCGTTTTATGAGGCTGACGTTGACGGCGCGACGATTTGATCAACTAGGGGTTCATCTTCGTCACGACGACCAGGTAGCAGGCACATGCATATATATGTGGAAACTACACTTAGATAATCTTTTTTTAATAATGCATATACATTCAAACTTATTTCACGTATTTTGGTTTTGTTCCTGTGCAAGTGCAACATACGGGCATAATTCTAGTGAAACAATAAATTACTCGCGATGACGTTTGCACATCGTCACAATGAGCATGTTCATCTCCAAAAATCAACAACGTGGCTTGTTCATCTCCGTCCCTAAAATCCAACTGGCAGCGCGACAAGAGAACTAAACAAATAATCAGCATTCATGGATTCATCTCCTATCACCCCATCTCCTATATATATATATATATATATATTTGCCTTGGTGTCTTTCACTGATTCCATCCGGCGACAGCCAACCTGACCGGCACCCAAGAAGAGATCAATCAAATGGAGCGGGGCAAGGCAATGGCCGTGACGGACGTGGAGGGCACGCCCCAGGTGGCGGCGGCAGCGTTGGAGGTGCCCGCGAAGCGCGGCATGCTGCGGTATAACTCGCCGCTGGCGCAGGTGTCCCTGCTGGGCCTCATCTGCTTCTGCTGCCCCGGCATGTTCAACGCGCTGTCCGGCCTCGGCGGCGGCGACCAGGTCGACGCTAACACGGCCGAGAAGGCCAACATGGCGCTCTACGCCTGCTTCGGCGTCTTCGGCATCCTCGGCGGCGCCGTGCACAACCTCTGGGGCCCGCGCCTGACGCTGTTGCTGGGCGCCCTCACCTACCCGCTCTACGCCGGCTCCTTCCTCTACTACAAGCACCACCCGGAGTCGCAGGCGTTCCCCGTCACGGCGGGCACGCTACTCGGCACCGGCGCGGGGTTCCTCTGGGCGGGCAGGGCGCCATGATGACATCGTACCCGCCACCCAACCGACGGGGCACCTACATCGCCCTCTTCTGGTGCATCTTCGTCCTCGGCAGCGTCCTCAGCGGTCTCCTCCCTTTCTCCCTCAACTACCACCGCGGCAGCAAGCCCTCCAGCGTCGTCAACGACAGCACATACATCACCTTCATAGCCTTCATGCTCGCCGGCGCCGCACTCGCCGTGCTTGTGCAGCCGCCGGCCAGGATCGTCCGCGACGACGGCACCAAGGCCACCAGGGTGATCGTCTCCTCCCCGGCCACCGAGGGCGCCGAGATCCTCAAGCTCTTCGTCAACTGGAAGATGCTGCTCGTGCTCGTGCCCGCCTGGGCCAGCTCCTCTGTCGGCACGCTCTTCTTCTACACCGAACAGTTCAACGCCGGCGTCTTCACGCTCCGCACCCAGGGGCTCAACAACGTCTTCTACTGGGGCGCGCAGATCATCGGCTCTGCCTGCATCGGCTACTTCCTCGACTTCGGGTTCGCCAGCCGCAGGAAGAGAGGCCTGTTCGGGGTCGCCGCCGTCGCCGCCGTCGCCGTCGTCGGAACGGCCATCTGGGGTGGCGGCCTGGCGAATCAGCTCTAGTACAGAGGAGTGCAGTTGGCCGAGCCCATCGATTTCAAGGACGGCCACCGGTACGCCCGGCCGTTCGTGCTCTACTTCAGCTACGGCCTGCTGGATGCGGTGTTCCAGATCGTCATCTACTAGATCATCGGCGCTCTCGCCAATGACTCCCAAATCCTCAGCAGGTACTAATAGCTCTGCTCCTGCTACTCAAATTACGTAGACATTGCTAGCTTCGTTGGGGAAGATAGTAAGCTGAACATGCTAGCTTAGTTAACAACTGACCACTTGAAGCCATGCAAGCCATGCTGCTGCCATCTTAATCGTCAAAAGTTGGATTAGGTTGTGTGTCCTTTTCATGCAAAGAATCTAGCTGAGGACGTGGACCGAACATTGGACTCTTCCTGCAGGCCTCGTTCGTTTACATCGTTACTATTCCAGGAAACTTCCTAGGCCCGGATAGAGTGATTCCAGGCATGTCACTCGTTCCAACCATTGAAGGCCTGGTTTTGTTCCGGACGTAGGATGACCTATCTTCGTTCTAGGCCAAATTGAGGGGATAAAAAAGGCCCGAAAATTCGACCAGTATTTATTCCGGGCCGAAACTAAACAACGACCATTTTTTATCTGGCCCGACTTTGAACCAGGCCCGTTTGATCCAGGTGCAATTGGCTGCGTTCTGGGCCGTTACGGCCGAAACAAAAAGGCCATAGTGAGACATGAGAATTGAGAATCACCATACGTTGCTGAACCACTCTTCCAACTCTGATGGATGCAGGTACGCTTGGTTCTTCAAGGGAGTGCAGAGCGCGGGAGCGGCCGTGGCATGGCAACTCAACCGGCAACACACGTCCCTAAGAACCCTGCTGATTGTCAACTGGGGGCTCATTACCGTCAGCTACCCCTAGCTTGCGCTGCTGGTGTTCCTGGCCGTGAAGGACGAGGACTACTCGGTTTCTTCAGTGGAGGACGACGGCAAGGAGAAAGATAAAAAGCTGTCAGCACCGAGCAGCACCACGTAAAAAATGCAAATAGAAGACACTTCCTCCTATGGACGCGAGAGCAATACGGGTCTGAAATATATGGTCACAGACGCGTCTAGAAAAGTCACGTCCGTAATAAGTTGGCTCCAACTAAATCGGCTATCGTGGGTATATATCGCAGACGCATTTCAAGAAAATACGTCGGTAATGGTGTGTAATATAGACAGGGCCCACCAATCCTCGCCCGTCCGCCTCATCTCTCCCCACCCCTCTGTTCTCGTCCTCACATCTCTCTCGTCTCCAACGCCTCCGCCGCCACGACTCTCTCGTCATTATAGATATCTTCGCCGCCACTTTCTCTCCCCATGTCTCGCAGCACCGCTCGGTAATCGTCGTAGTCTGAGCCGCCGTCTCCTTCGCCACCACCCCACCAACCAAGGGCAGATCCGGCGGGCCATGATGATTCGGCTAGTGGCATGGTGATTTAGGCGACTGGTTCCGTGATTCTAGTGGTGGTGCTTCATTGCCAGCCGAGGGCGTGACTGATCGAGCAGTGCCATACTGCCATATGGCTATTTTTGACCAGCAGTATCACAAATTAGGTGGCGACAGCCACGCCCACCCGCTGCATGTGGCAAGCGACAAGATCTGAGCGACACCCTGGCCGTCTTGCCTTGTCCGGTTCATGTGGCCTCTGCAGAGCACTGCTCCAGCGTGCGGCCATCTCCCTCGCCAGGGGTGGAGCTATGTTCATTACTGTAGGTGCCCAGGCACCTACACAAATTTGAAAAATCATTATTAGAGACAGATTTTCACTATGGTTTAGAGGCACCCCTTCTAATTTGCTCTAGCTTCGCCACTATCCCTTGCATGGCCCCCGCAACAGCAACACCAAACCCCCCACTGCTTAACCTCAGGTCGTATGCCCTACAATCTTGCAGCCATGAGTGAGTGACCTTGGCACACGCCAACGGCAGGAATCACCTGCACTTATCTTTTTTTTTAGAATATATGTACTACCAAGAATAAACTAATTTCTTTTTATTCTTTTACTTACTCTTATTGCATTGTGATGCTGGTTGGTTTCATGTTAACAGCAAAAAAACTACCACATATAGGCATGATAGCATCCCTGTCCATGACCATCTCTGTCATTCTTCATACTTGGTGTAATTATATAGGATGCCCATCTGTAGTCGATAGTTAGTTGAGTCAGTTTAGTTAGGACTGAATCAAAATTTGCTCTTTCAGCCCTTCTTCAGACTTGAAGTATTATATAGGAAGTCGGCTTCTCAATGTTTGGTTGATAATCCATACATTCCGCAAAAAACCTCTGGACCCTGATAGATTTTCAAAACATGAGGAAATTGTCAGTCATGATACTCTACTTTCTTGGCTGTGGACATCCAGCTACTTGACAACTAGTAAAACTATATGCCAAACACTTGAAAGTAGAGAACAAGGTCTGTATTTTTAGGTTGTTTGACTGTACTTCGCCAAAAAAACTAGTGAACATTGTCCTTATTCTAAATCCAAATTATTTCTGACTTGCAAAATACTTTCTAATATATTTTTGGAAATCATTTAGGTTAAACACAGTAATAATTTTGAGACCTGAAATCCTCTGCTAATTGACAGGGGAATTGATGATAAAGTTATAAATGATAGAAGTATTCCTTGAATGGGGTACTGAGTTACAACCATCGCTGTTGATGTGGGGACTACTGACAAAACAGTGAGCCCGTTCTGCATCCAACAGAATATGATACATATCTTCTTTTGCTTATCTCTGTTATCCTGTCATGCTAGAGAGGCTGATAGCAGTTTTCGCCACTGTTTATCTCTGCGTGTTGTTTATTTGGTTGTAGGTGCTGGTTGTGAGGAATGATCTGAACAGTTTTTTTACCGAATCAGCAGGAACCCCCTACCTATTCTTTTGCTTTTCAATTAAATGAAAGAATGAATACAGGCATGTTACAAGGCATCTAGGCCCAAAGAGAAAAAGTACGAAATATTACAGATGATTGTATCTCCAAAAACTAAGTAAACTGCTCGAACATTGGTAAGGGGAAGATTGCTGCACAACTGTAGGTGAGACCTTATTTGGAAGATAAACTTCTTGAGCATCATCTCCTGCATAGAAATACATGTCATTTTGGCTTTGCAAATTTTTACAGATCTTGCGGTGCTTTTTGTGATTTCAAGGATATTGAAGAACACCTGGCTGTTAATGGTGATCCCATCAACATTGTCACAACACTCCCAAATTTTTGAAGATTCTATAAGTTACAATGGAAACAAATATTATCAAACTTTGGATGTAACCTATGGCCATGGCTCAACTAGAAGATACAGTATGGCTCAACTAGAAGATATAGTTTGGATGAAATTGCATTTAACAATAACAATTATTTTCTGGAACGTTCACACTAAATTTTTTATTCATTACTTGAAGTTGGTTAGTTCTTTGTGGTAGAACTGGCCCACCTAGGTTCAAGTCCTTGACTTGGCATGAGTGCTTGTATTTTTCTGGATTTATTTCATGATTTAATGGCTCTATGCATTCAGTGGTAGGTGATGTCCTTGTTGGCAGCGAGCGCATGTGGTGATTTCATGAATTTTAAGATCTACCAACTCAATCCTTTAAGGGTGCTCACAGGGATAGGGTTTGTATACGTGTGTTCATAGTGATGAAATGTTCGTGTATGTTATTGATGTTCACGTTGTATTGTGTAAATCTAAAGAAATTATAGGTTAAGTCTGTCTGCTCATCGATCATTTATGCAATCGTTTTTAGCCTTTGATATCATTAATTTCATGGAACGATCTATGTTTTACTCTTGCTACAGTTTCGTATCTGCTAATCGATTCACTAGAAGCATTCCAAGGTCACTGTCCAAAAGATGCTAAGACCCAACGATATAGGGTTCTATTGGTTCAGATCTTCCTTCATGGCTGTGGGCTTTCTTTTATATAGCACGTCACGCCTTGACATTTTTGCACTAGTGTCTTATGTTTATAATGTAATGTCTGTAACTATCCGTAAGACGTGTCTATAATTCAGATCCGTGTGGAGTTTTCTTTTTTTTTTTGAATTGTTATTACAGACGTGTGTTGGCTATGCATGTCTGTGATAAAGGTAACATGCGTCAGTAGTATAAGTTTATTACATACGCGTAAAATGCACGTATGTGATGTGCGTTAACCTGCCTCTGTAATGCAGACTTAATATATCGTGATGAACTAAATGATATAGTGAATAAGTTTTTTTAAGTCTGAACTTATATTGAAAATTTGAATTATCTTGTTTGAATTCATATAATTGAATAATTGTCATTGTACAAACTTTTAACATTATCGTTTAAATTTATATTGGGTCAACCAGAAAATAGAAAGTAGGGGCTCTCATCTAGAGGCTATTAGTATAGTGTTGCTAGAAAACAGAGCCATCAACGATAGGAAAATCTCCTTATCCTTAATAAAAAAATAGAGGTCTAATTTGAGGATCGTTGCTGGCACTGCTTAGGAAATGACTTATGGATGGGCTCGGCGAGCTATCTAGGGTTTTTTTTCTTTTGTTTTTTTGAAATATTTACTGCAGCCGGCACCTTATGTTACCCGCTACGGTGCCCGCTGCGGTAAATGAATTTAACGCAGCCGGCGCCTTATGTTCCCGTTGCGGTGTCGTCTGGATTTACCATGGCGTGGCACCGGCAGCGGACGTCGTTGCCCGCCGTAGAAAAGCGAAATCGCCAGCTGCGGAAGTTCACTGCTGCAGTAGTGCCAAGACCATGTCTCAGCGCCGCCGGCACAGTGAAATACCCGTCGTCTTCCGTGCAGGCAGTGAAATCAACATAGACATGGTAGGAGCTGGCCACGAACAGGCACGAACCAGCCTTGACACATCCACGCTGTCGCCCACCGAACACGTAGCAGCACCGGTAAAGGCTCCAAACCACACCTCTGGCATGAATGAACCAAACATACTTAAACCAAACCTAATAGTAGTGGATATATACACCGGACAACCAAATCGAAGTTTTCCCACTACTCTTTCAAATGAACCTGGATGCATTTAAGGTAGGAAATTCCAGGCATTTTGGGCCTAACGGTAGGTGCTGTGTGACCTTGCCTGAGCCCATGGGCCTGCTAATAAATTGGTCATGGCCTGCATATCACTATTTGGGTTCACTTGGTGGAAGCAGAGTTGGCGGATACATTTTGTTCATATATAATGATGGTTTTCGTGATGCATTTTCTAATTTTAA
Organism: Bothriochloa decipiens; assembly: GCA_023333625.1. Classification (NCBI taxonomy): domain Eukaryota; kingdom Viridiplantae; phylum Streptophyta; class Magnoliopsida; order Poales; family Poaceae; genus Bothriochloa; species Bothriochloa decipiens. Next base: position 44,873,554 of record CM041642.1, on the reverse strand, counting down.
TAAATAAATATCTCAAGGAAAAAATTTCAAAGTTTTTAATAATTCCTTGCGTTTCAACGTTTAGGTCATGCAAAATGGCTATATACAGAAAAATATACACCTTCTCTTCTCAACTAGAACTTATGGCGCGATACCCATCGGCTCAATAATCCTAACCTATCGAAATTGCCCATAAGGTTAGGGGTGTATATGTGTATATTCATCGGGGGTGTATGTATGTTTTTCTCGTATACGTTTTTCTAAATAAATTTATCTTTCCAAGAAAACCAATCATTAAATAAGCTTTGGGTATTGGAAGTTGGCCTAAAGGCACTCATAATACATACTCTATTATAGAGTCTAAGTCTATTTATTATCCTTTAGTTTATTATACTTTACAGATGTGGCAACATATTTATTGAAGAGAGATGAAAAAACCAAGATTTTAAGTATTATTTAGACTGAAGTCTATGATAACTTCGAGGCTTCATCAGCAAGTTACAATAAATATAAATAGAAAGATAATAATTAGGTTTAAACTCTATGGCAGAGTCTGATGGTGAGTATCCTGATTCTAAGCACCGTATGGGCGGGTGTCGAGGAAAACATGACATGCGAGCGTTGAACAAAAAATGTTGAATGGTTTTTGGTTTGTTGCAAAAGCAACAAGATTTATCTCTATTCCATTTCGTCTTTGCTATGGCTTCGTTCGTTTTGGCAGGATTAGCCCATTCCAGGATACATTCCTGGTGGATTGTTGTGGCCATTTCCAATTCGGATGGGAACTAAAATGTGCGTCCTTTAAGTCCGGCCTAGAACAAAAACTGGTGGCCCAGAACAAAAACTTGCTTCTCTTTTCCTTGCCTACATGGCCCGGAATGCAACCGACCTCCTACCCTCCGTAGTTAATCCTAGGCTGGAACGAATGGTAGGGACGGATCCACGTACCCATTCCTGGTCTGAAACGAATTGGCTCTTGGATTGGATCATCCGAAAATGAACGAGGCCTAAATGATGTTAGGTGAGAATAACCCCTCTTTTAAAGAACCAAAGAAAGATTTTAACCTTCAAATATATCTTTAACCTCCAAAGTCCAAATTATGTGTGAAACTGTTAAACCGTTACTGACAAGGTATCTGTACATTGAGTTTACTATGAACAAACAGAGGCCGGCGCATTAGTTGCCCGCCTCTGTCGATGATTAATGGAGAGAGTTGCTGTGGGCTACCGGTCAACGAATAATGGAGGCGAGCAGCCGGCGCCACCAAGGCCTTTCGGCAAACCCCTTCCGTAACTTTATTGTAGTAGAGGATTATTTTGCCGGAAAAAAATTGATCTAAAGCACTCAATTTTCTTAATTAGGAACACATATATAGGGGGGGAACTCAAAGAAAGAGAGCATAAATGTAGGAAGACTATACAACACCAAGTTAATTAACACTAGTCTACATCATCATATAGACAATGCTTGCCTTTCCAACCGATGAATCCTTTTTCAATTTGTTCTTTCACTTTTTAAGTTACGGTAGACATTGGGAGACCAAGGTAACGGAACAAATGTCGTGTATGTATACTATATGTATATGTCTACGCGCCGCTCTGTAGTATGAAAAACGAAGGTGAGCCAGTTTCCCCAATTCCCCTAAAATGGACCCAAAGTTAACGTCCTCGGGCGGCAGCGCCGGCGCCCATTTCCTTGCTTTCGTCCCACAACGCGTTGGCAATATATAGTAAATCATCAATTGAGAAATAAAATCAATTGCCGGTGCTCCAAGACTTGGTCAAAAAGCACAGGAAATTAAAGATGCCAATCCATCTCACATCGGCGTACGCGTCGTCGGTGACAGTTGAGGATGGAAATGAGAGGTTTGAAACTTTCACACTACACCTCAATCAAAAACGACAGAGTACTATTAGGTCTTCTTTCTTAACGCTGCTGGCTTGAGGACCAATCTTAAACTACTATAAAGCTAAGACTCACTGGCTATTTTTCTAGCTTCTCATTAAGACATGTCATCATCCACTTCCTTGCATACTCTAAGATCCACTGTCTATTTCTCTAGCTTCTCCTTAAGCCATGTCATCATCCACTGTTCTCATGAAAATACATTTTCTCATGCGCATGAAAAATGCAAATTAATTTTCTAAATGTTGAGCAGGTCACTTCAACTTCATTCATTGGCCGCATGCAGCATCTACGACCAAGCACCCACATTTGTTCAAGAGGTAAACACCATCTCTTCATGTGAATGAATACCAAAAAGTTCTTTTCACGGTCTTTGTAATATATTTTGTTATTTTTTCATAATTTTTTCTCTAATATTTTCACCGTTAGTCTATACAATTCCCGCAGCAACGCACGGAAAATTCACCTAGTTTATTCAATCATCGACGCCACTCAGGAACGAAATTTACGGTACACATACTTGTGAACCACAAACCTCTACACCTGCGGCCCTTGTCACCGGGCCGTCGCATCCTCCCCCCACCCACGCGCGCTATCCACGGGAGTTTGCTTATTCGGTACGGCGCATGCGGCTAGGGTCCTTTCGTAGTACTAAACGAAGATTCAAAACCAACAATAATCTATATATGCTATATTTTCATTTCAGATAGCACACTAATAGTTTAGAATATGCATGATAGAAACTTGACCAAATAAGATCACAACACTACTTTTTTGGGCCTACGCTTTCTAATGGACATGAAAGTCTTGATTACATCGTCTTCAGCGATTTACTTCTTTCAAAATGTCTCTCTCAATGAATGTGACAAGGCAGATCCAAGAGTTTTGGTCATCTTGTTTCTTCGCTTGTTTTTGACAAAATCCATTCTAGAAAATGCCTCTCCCCCACTGGTAGAAGCAATACCAATTTGATAAGCAAATAAATCAAATCATAAACTTTATGCCTATTTCTTCCACTAGCTTAACTAAGAGGTCGACAAGGTTTTCTAGACCACTAAATATATAGGTATCAAGTTGCAATTCATAGCCAAATATGTCCTTAGGATAGAATTTAGTAAGTCGACGTACCTTTTGTGCATCAAATGATGCAAATGAATTGGGAGGGTTGAGGGCAGGCGTACCTCCTTGGAGGTGCTATTGAAGGCTTTGGTTTTGCTCCACATGCCGTGGTCAAATGCCGCTTGCACCCTGTTGATCTGGTGGTGGTGGCCACCGAAAACTAGTATGTTAGTTGGGTTGGCATCTAGGCGAAAGCCTTATCCGGTTTTCTTTGGTACGGTGATGATGGCGCTCCTAGCATCATACTCCTCCTTGGAGGCGTCGCTGTAGATTTTTGCTACTACCACCTGCTCGACGAGGCTGCCTCTCCTGGTGAATGCCCCTTGCTTTGGCCAACAACGAAGGCGTCTGCGGATGTCAGTCACTTCCCTTGTTGAAGGCGTTGTTACCGTTGTCCATGTCCCCAACGCCACCATGAGCTCTATTTGTATCCCTTTCCTTTTCTGGTGTGTGCCTCTCCGCTCCTTGATTTTCTCTTGGGCGAGGCGGACGCCCCTTTTGCCCACCTCGATTAATGCCCACAATTAACAGAGGTGGGAGGCACTTTTGCTGGCCTTAGAAAATAGATGTTTACAGAGGCGGGCGCCTTAAGACATCCACCTCCAAAAATAACCTATTTTCGAAGGCGGTGTCCTAAGTTGCCCATCTTGGTAAATCGGTTAACGGAGGCGGGGATGCTATAAGGCCAGCCTCAAAAAAAAGCCGAGGCCCAATGAGGCCCTATAGCCATCTTCACATATAAATACATGGACTTTAGGGTTTCACTCCCAATCATTATTTTCGCCTCCGCCTCTATCCCAGCGAAGAAGTCTCCTCCGAGCAAAGTCGCAAGGTACTCCCCTCCGATCGAAGATGCTCGCCTCCATCTCCTAGCCACTTTGTACCTCTCCACTCTAGGCTCCCTCTGCCTCTCTTGGTGGCTCGGGGCAAACCTCCACCTTCGGTGGCAGCGTGTAGAGTCACAGCGGAGCCCCATCCTCTTCTCCTCTAAGCGGTGCTCCCTACCTATCCTAGCGGCGATGGTGGAACCTGCACCACCGAGCACAGATCACGTCTTCCCCACGCTAGTGACCAGAGCACCTCCAGAACCAATGGATCCAGCACCCCTCCCTCTTCTTCCCTTCCATCGAGCATGGATCGGGTCATGGCGGCCCCTCGATTGCAGATCTGTTCATGGCAGGGACAAATCAGGATGCGGCTGCGACAGATCCAGTCATAGTGGGGTCGAACGATCGGGTCATGACTGGGGTGGTTCGGAACATGGCGAGAGGTGATGGTAGTACACAGGTGGATGGACTTGACAGGCTCATTGGTGGTGGCCCAAGGAGGCGAATCCCCGGTTGGCGGCGCAGGAAGGCAACTCCTCACTGATGGCGACATGTTGGTGGGCAGGCAGCATGGGGCACTAGCTCCTCTCCGTGGCATGGGACGCCTGTTTCTCCTAACGGATCCATCACTTGTGGGCTAGGAATAGGTTCACCGGTGGGCTCAGGAACGGGCTCGTTGGTGGGCTCATGGAATTATTTAAATGATTAGCTAAGGCGAGCGGGTGGGCATTCTAACATGTTTGCCTTGGAAAGCTTCGGCGCCAACCAGGGTGGCAGCTAGTCATACACCGACCACCCCCACATCGCTTACGCTTCATGATTATTTCGGCCTAGTTGGCCCATGTAGCAAGTCGGCTTCCTAACGCGAGCGAGCCGCAACACGCCATGTGCTCCTTTCCTTTTCCGTTAACCTCGACGTATCCTGTTTGGTTTGTTGTGTTTTCTTTTTTCTACTTATTTTTATTTTTTTTATTTTTTTCTCTCCGTGTTGTTTTATTCTTTATTTTATTTTTAATTTTTTCTCTTTTTTCTTTTCTTTTTTAGTTTTATTATTTGAGGTTCTATGATCCAATATAGGATGTTCCATGATGTATTATTAGAGATTTTATGATGTAATATGCTATGTTCTATGATATATTATTAGAGGTTTCATGATATGATGTTTTGTGATATATTATTAGAGGTTCCAGGATGTAATATGTGATGTTCTCTGATATAATATTGGAGGCTTTCCATGTTGTAATGAGTGATGTTCTATTCTATGATATATTATTGAAGGTTCCATGATGTAATATGAGATGTGTGAGTATTATTTGAGGTTCTAAGCTTCTTTTTTTGATATTCGTGTAATGTTAATGTGATATTCGATAATTATCTTTAAATATAGGTTTATCACAAGATAAATTTCTATTAAAAAATATCAGAATATATCTATGTGGGAACTTATTTTAAAAAGTTTATTATAAAAAAATACGACGATGCAATCAAATTTTAATTTGGATACTCGGTTTGGATACTTGAGAAATATAGGAATAATATGCTAACGTCATCATTTTCTTTTTGCGGGAAAGCTCCGTGCTACCGTCGGGCCGTGGGAAAGCTGCAAGCGCCAGCCACGGGCACAAAAACTAGTGGACGTAAATTAAAAACGGCCCAGTTCTGTTCTGCGACGAAAAGAATACTAGGGTGGTCGTCGGAGACCTGCTGCTTTCCACCCTGCGCGGAAGCTAGCACGACCCTCTTCGCCTTGGTTAATCGATTAACCGTGTGAATATTGTCGATCATCGCGGTTAAGCCATCATTAACGGTGACCTTTTAACCGTGATGGACACATTTGCTCGCCTCATAAAATCAAGATTGACTACGTCGGTTAAGTTTTCTGTACTGGTCGTCTCTAAAAATCTTGTGTACTAGTGCATATATATGAAAAATTACAATCTATGTCTCTAATTTTGCATTTTGGAAACTCATGAGATCATAAAGTTGGAATGGACTCTAAGAATGTATGCTCATCTTGATCATTAGCATGATAACTTGCAATGGGCAACCTTTCACATGGATCATGTGGAAGGCGATCACCATGATGACCTGAAGCTAGCTGTGGGCTGTTGGTGGCAATACATTAGTAATAGAAGGAGCACGAGTTCGTTCTACAGTAGCAGTCATATCTCCAGTTGGCTCTATATATAGAAGGATCAACAATATATTCAATTATTGTTTTTACTAAGATTTTCAGTAAAGGACAAATTTCAATACTTGAGCTAACCTTTTCCAAATTGAACTAAACTTAAAAGCAACTTGTTTGAATACTTTCACAAGACATAAGTCCATTCAACCCACTTACTAAAAAAGTCATTTCTTCCTCTTCCAGGAGTTGAAGAAGCACTTTTTTTGGCAGCATGTTTTTGGAGCATAGAAGCAAAATCTCCATCTCTCTTCATAGTTCACACAAATCCTACAAAGCACATAGTATATAAGCAGTAATCAACTAATCCTCAGTTTTCATTATCTAAAATAGTACAACTACACGGCTACAACATATAGCCACGTCGCCCGCAAACCCGCTGGCGGTAGGATCAAGCCAATGAGCAACCTGAACCGTCCAATATGGGTTAGCGGGCCTCTCGCCCGTTCAACCGTAAACACGAAGAATCGCGAACCCACTCGGGTGACTCCCCGCACTGCACGACCGCACTGCGCGGGCGACGTGCGCTGCCTTCCCGGCCATCCCGGCGCGGGTCAGGGCCCAAGCGACCACGAAGACTCCGGCGCTGGTGGATGGAGGCACGGTGGACCCAGTCGCTCCAGTCTCGGCCATCCCGGCGCGGGCAGGGGACCTAGAGGCCTCTGCGCCCCGGCGCGACCGGCGGTGCGGGCGTGGCAGCTCCGGCCACCACGGAGCCATCCCGCCGCGGGTGGAGTCCCAGCGGCCACGACGACTCACCTCTACGGCTGCTGGTGCGTACCTTCCCGTACGGGTTGCTGCAAGGCGGGGCACCGGGCCGCAAACGGCCGCCCGCTATCGCACTCGCCGCGGGGTGGGCCACGAGCGAGGCGGCGCAGGCGAGTCGAGCGCCGAACGGCACGGGCGTGGACCCTGGGGCCTAGGCCAGCCGGACATAGCGGCCACCAGTGCACCACGGACCGCAAGTGCTAGCACCGAGCGCGACGTGGCCAGCCCGGATGATGCCTCACTGGACCACCAGTGTTGGCACAAGGTCCACCAGCAACAACACCAAGCGACACCGGCAGAGACGAGGCGCTACTCATGTCAGCTTTCTCTAGCCCCATCTCCATTGCGGCATCGTCTCCACCTCCCTACATGCTCAGTACGTCTGTACAATGCGTTGGAGAAGATGGCACATCTCGCTGCTTGTGCTGTGGCGCCTGCTGGTTGGGATGAAGAGGAGATGGCATCAATCTCCTCCCACTCAAGCAGGTAATGTAAATCATCATAAAAAGGTTCCATATTGGCTTTTGTCCTACCGTGCTTGACTTGATGGCCTCCTATGAGTTTGCATGCCATGTGTTTGATGAAATGGTCATATCATCATTCATATGAGTGTTCATTTTTATTTCAAATAACTTTAGAGTTCCCTCGATAAGCCATCCTATTTCATGATTTTGCTTTCTCAGGATAAAGGCACAAGCTAGTATAAAAAAAAAGGATAAAGGCACAAGTTTTGATAGCCTCTTGTTTAATTTGATAAGCTGTTGTCGGCTGTCGCTTGATTCCAATGAGTCCACACTTCTGTCTTTTATGCTTTAAGCCAAATCACATTCTTAGACAACTCATGCTATATGAGAATCTGACACTTCTTATTCTGCATCTGCATATTAAAACGATGGTGGTAACTTTTCTGCATTATAAATTATATTGAAGAATGCGTTGATTATTACCTATTACCTGAATATATTATTGTAATCAGTTCCCCTAATTCTTAGTGATAATTAAGTTGCAAAACCTGACATATTCAAATATGGTGCCATCTGTTGACTAGAGCTTAGAAAAAATTGCTTATATGCAAAGCTATCCTTATTGCAATCTGAATTACATCAACTTATAACTTGCCCTTGTACTTTCATTGTAAAATAAGCAACGGCACTATTTGATTTTTAAAGCCCTAAATTTACATTGGTGTTATGAATATTATTATGTGTACAAGGCACCATATCTGCACTTGAGATGAAGGCTAAGTGACAGGATTTTAATAATTTAAAAAATACACAATAACACCAACTATCCTAACTTGAATAAATATGCTTTTGTATCATCTCTTGTTTGTCCTCTTATATGCCATTGTTAAATCTATTTCTTCTTGCAGAAATAAAAGCATGGATATGGTAATTTTTTAGGCTTATTTAATCATTCAAACAACACAGCCTTGGTGGATTGTAGTTCTGTATTGGGTTTATACCACTATAAACAACACAGCTTATTTAATCATTCAAACAACACAGCCTCTGTGGTCGCGCTGTGTTGTATTCGCCGGTCTTGGCTTCTTCTTCTTAATGAAAAGACACGTGAAGTCGTGTTCGAGAAAAAAATCTAAACACCACGGATCTTATCGTATATTGTGTGAAAACCGGCTGAGGTCTCTATTACTCAAGCATTATAGGCGGGCCCAATCAGGCCATCACGTGGCAATGCCGCGCGTAGTTTCTAGTATAGAACTAATTTGAGAAGAAACTTAACAACAACCAACTACATAAATTACATCAGAGGGAAGTTAGGGTTAGAGATTTAGGAGAATTGGTGAATTCCCCGCGCGTTGCCGCAGGAATTTGAGATTATAATTTAGATGACAGTTTAAAATATAGTTAGGTAACACACTTGGAGATCAAGGGAGAAAAGATATGAATGATATATATTGAGATATTAATGATATATAAAGTCAACTATATTATTTCATTTGTGAATGATTGGTCACCAAATATATCCTAATATATCATTCACTTCATTAAAAAGGAAATAAAATCTGCAGATGGCTAGTTGCCAAATGTCAGGAGATGCGCTGCGTGCACAGACGGAGACAGTGCCTCTGGCCAAGCGTGGGCTGGGTACCGTACGATTGCAGTAGCCGAAAAGGGTGGCCTAGGGCCAGGTGAAGAGAGGCAAACATATATAGGGATATGTTAAGTTCCTAAGGGGAGGCTCCCAACTGACAGACCCCCAACTGATCCCTCCTACATCGCTCGGGGGCTATACCCATCAGGTACGCTCACACGTACCCTACAGACAAGGTGGGGCCGAGCCTGAGCTTGCCTGCCTTCTCCGCCCAAGGCAAAGGGACTTGGCAAGGTCCTGAGCTCCTATCGGCAAAAGCTTGACCATGATTACACCTCGATTGCTGGTCGAATGATCAACCGGTCTCCCAAGCATGGCTGGGAGCTCCCTTAACACTAGCCTGACCAAGGAGCTCTGTGCTCCACGGACTAGGGTTTAGCATGCATCGTGCCCCAAACCAATATAAATCCTCGTGTCTCGTGTGCTACCATCTGATTTCATCATTGCAATTACGTTGCCATAATATTGCTAGAGCTAAATCTTCCAACATGTCTTGTTCCTCCTTGGAACCTCAACTCTAGTTTTGAGGCCCAAACTCGCAAACAGTCTACTGGTGGGTTTAAGGATCAACCCACCAAATTGAACATGCTTGGTTTTAAGGCCCAAACTAGCAAACCACGCTCCGATGATTTTGAGTCCCAAACCACCAAACCGTCCAACCCAATTTTGAGGAATAAACTGGCAAACCCTAATGCACACCTCGCTAGGCGTGACTAACCGATGTCGATGCGTGACCTTTGCCAAGCTTGATGCCTTCGCCTTCTTTCTTGACTTTACAGATGCCATATACAACACCCATGTAAATGCATGTCCAGCCTCCGCTAAGTGCCATGAAGCCATCGTCATCCACCTTGACTTGGTCAATGTCGTCTTCACCTCACTATGTACTCTTGCACTTATCGGTGACCCCAGGTGTTAGCCACCCACGGTCGGTCCCTGACTTCTCTAGTCCCTTGGTCCAAGCTACGGGCACCTGTCCTTCACCACTCCAAGTCCATTGGCACGGGCCTGCTTGACCTTCACCTTCATCATCGACCACTGCTTTCGAGCTCCACAACTACACACCATAAGACAAGAGACATGTTGCACATCGCATTCACGCTACGATTAGTTTACAAACTCAACCTGAAGCGACAGCTCGTTGATAATCACTCATCACAGAAACCGAACCACAAGGGCATATGCATATGAACCTTGTGTTCGCAATCACAGTTATGATGGAAGTTTATTTTATAGCCACAATTAATATTATATTCTGTGAGCCATAGTTTCTTAGGTAGTACACTAGTACTCCATTCCAAATTATTAGGACTGCCATTAAATTTATCCTGGTATAAATCAGATGTATATTTAACCTTTTTCATGGTTTTTAGAGGAGAATGTTAACTTGTATGTGTTCAAATAAATGAGCTATATCAAGAACATTTATAATTTGACGAAACTAATGTGATTTTATATTTAGATGGTGTATTTTTCAAAAGTTGATAAAAAAGTCAGTGTTTTGATTTAGGACGAAGCTAAATTAACCTATATAACTTATTATAATATAGAGGACGTACTGATCTCTTTCATACTGCAGCATGGCATTGAAATTGAACCTCTGGAGCGGCCAACCTGCAGATGAGAAGAAGCGGAATCAGATTTCGCTTTCAAGTTTCAACTGATAACGAAGGCCGGCCGGCAAACAACACATTTATGTACATATATATATCAGCCTCAGCTCGATGGGAGGAACATATATTTTGTAGCACACTCACTCTGACTTGTTCCGAGGCAGCCAAACCACAGCCACAGCTAGCGCAACAATGCTGCAGGCAACTAGCGCGCACCTTCTGGCCATCGCAGTAGCTGCGTTGGTACTGCGGCAGGCGCCCTTGATCACACGCGCGGCATCAGCACAGCGGCCGCCGTTCTGCCGCGGCAAGTGCGGGAACATCACCGTCCCCTACCCTTTCGGCATCGATCCCGGTTGCTACCGTGACGACGGAGTTGGGGCATTCAGCCTCGAGTGCGACGAAACCCACTCCCCACCGCTCCTCACCATCAACGCCAGCTCCCGGCAATCCGAAGGGCAAATCCGCCTTGCCGGATTGGGCCTCGAAGCCGGCGAGGCTCGGGCCTTCTTGGACGCGACCCGCACATGCTACAATTCGACCGGGGGCCAGATGAACTCGACCGGGGGCAACTACATGTCACTGATCGCCAGCTACTACCGCTTCTCCAACGCCAAGAACTCCCTCGTCTCGCTCGGCTGCCCCGTCCTTGGCTACTTCGTCGACGGCGAAGGCTACTATATCAGCGGCTGCATGTCTGTGTGCCGGCCATCGCAGTACACCGTACCAGGGCTCTGCACCGGCGTCGGGTGCTGCCAGAGCGCGATACCCCCAGCCATGGACTTCTTCGAGCCGCATATGCAGGATTTCCCGCGAGGAGAGGGAGACCCCATCTTCGGCGAAAACACTACGGCATGCCGATACGTGTTTCTAGTGGAGACCCAGTGGTTGATGACCAGTTACAGCGACCGTGCGTACCGCGACCGGAGCGACGACTTCGCGGTGCCTCTCGTCCTCGACTGGGCCGTCCGGAACGTCGACAACTGCACCGCTGGAAGACGCAACGTCACGGACTACGCATGCCGGAGCACGCTAAGCGAGTGCGTGGACTCCATCAACGGCCCAGGGTACCGGTGCAGCTGCTCCAGCGGCTACGAGGGCAATCCGTACCTCGACGGTGGATGCAAAGGTAGATACTACATATGTTTAATTTTGTCACTGATGAATTTCCCTACGTGTTCTGTTCTGATGAAATGATGATTTGACATGATCAAATTGCTTTTCTCTGATTTGCAAATGGAAGACATCGACGAGTGTCAGCGCAGAGACCAGTACCCATGCTTCGGCGTCTGTACAAACACTCCGGGAAGCTATACTTGCCAATGTCCTCGGGGGACAAGTGGAGACGCCTCTAGGCAGAATGGTTGCCGGCCCAAGGACAAGTTCACGTTAGCTCTCAGAGTAGTTACAGGTAACCCATACATACATTACATCATTGTGTATTTGTGCCCATGTGTTGGGAAACTAACTAATATAATGCGCCGGCGTCATGTTGCAGGAGTCAGCGCCGGCGTGTTCTTGTTGGGCTTCATGTGCTTCTGGCTCTACCTGGGGCTCCAGAAGAGGAAGCTCATCAAAGCCAAGCAAAAGTTTTTCGAGCAGAACGGGGGCGTGCTCCTGCAGCAACAGATGCACTCCTACGACCGGGCTGGCGCCAGAGCAGCAGGGTTCAAGATATTCTCCACGGAAGAGCTGGAAAAGGCGACCAACGGCTTCGCCACCGACCGCGTTCTAGGCCGTGGTGGGCACGGCATCGTCTACAAGGGCGTACTCGAGGACAAGAGGGTTGTGGCCATCAAGAAGTCCAAGATTATGGAGGAGACTGAGGCCAAGGAGTTCGCGAGGGAGATGTTCATTCTCTCCCAGATCAACCACAGGAACGTCGTCAAGCTGCTCGGGTGCTGCCTCGAAGTCGAGGTGCCCATGCTGGTGTACGAGTTCGTGTCCAACGGCACTCTCTACAACTACATCCATGATAAGGATTTCAACGTTGCTATCTCCTTGGACACCCGTCTCCGGATAGCGGCAGAATCCGCGGAGGCACTCGCGTATATGCACTCGTCGGCTTCACCACCCATACTCCATGGAGATGTCAAGACGGCAAATATCCTTCTCGATGACAAGCTCACAGCAAAAGTTTCAGATTTTGGGACATCAAAACTGGTACCAAATGATGAGGCCGAGATCGCAACACTGGTGCAGGGGACGTGGGGATACCTGGACCCTGAGTACCTTATGACTTGCCAATTGACCGATAAGAGCGATGTTTACAGCTTCGGTGTCGTCCTGCTGGAGCTCCTGACTAGAAAGAAGGCGTTGTACTTTGAAAGTCAGGAGGAAGATAGGAGCCTCGTCTCTTGCTTCATAACGGCGGTGAAAGCTGGGTGGATGGAAGAGCTGCTAGACACAGAGGTGAGAGATGAGATAACTGCCTGCGATATTCTCCAAGAGATTGTGGATCTCGTGATGCAATGCGTCAACATCAGTGGTGAGGAACGCCCACCGATGAAGGAGGTTGCAGAGAGGCTCATCAGGCTGAGGAGATACCAGCAGCACCCTTGGACTCAAGATGATGGCAATCCAGAGGAGACACATGGTTTGCTGCTTGTCTCAGAGCAATCCAATGAGCATCTCCAGTTCGAGGGCACTACATATTTTACCTTATAGGTAGATCATTATAGTATATATTTGTGCCAATTGTTTCTTATATGATTTATCGTAGATGTAAGGAAAAATAAATATTTTATAAAGTACTCCCTCCATCTCAAATTATAAATTGTTTCAATTTTCTTGAGTCAAACCATCTGAAACTTGACTAAATCTATATAAAATAATAACATTTATAATATCATTAAATTCTTCATTAATTATATTAAATTCTTATAGTATACCTAGCTATGAAGGACGGCTCTGGTGCAAGCGGTAGAGCTTTACCATCTGTAACCAAGAGGTCCAGGGTTTAAGCCTCAGCCTCTGCACATTTGTGCAAGGATGGCTGCTGGTTATTTTCCCTTCCCCAGACCCCGCAGTGCGGGAGCCTACGGCACTGGGTACGCCCCTTTTACAGTATACCTAGCTATTTGATGTCAAGAATCCTTGTAATTTTCTCTATAGGGAAAAATTCAGATGTTTTGACTCTATGAAAATTGAAATAGCTTATAATCTAAAATGAAGGGAGTAATCAATAACCTTAGCCACAGTAGTGTGTTCACTAAGCATACCCATGCAATAGAGTCTAAAGAAATTTATGCGCAAAAAAATCTTCTAATAAAGAATACACCAATGTTATGACAGAGGATGGGAACAAAATTTAAGATATGGTCAAATCAAAAACATAAGTAAGGCTGAACATTATTAAAAGTAGTGGAGAAGCATGGGTCATCTTAGTGTAGCACACCGCTAACCGCCACGCTCGACGTCCAAGGCTAAGGACGGTGGGGGAGGCAGGCACGACGGCGGTGGGGGGTGGAAGGAGAGGGGAGGGGGCGGGGGAAGAGGGAGTGGTGGGAGGGCTGGCAGTTGGGGAGGGAGCGGCACGGGATCAGGCATTGGGGACAGAGCAGGTGGAAGGAAGGGAGGGAGAGAGGGGTGGAGCACAGGGATAGGGCCCTTGGTAGTCGACGGTGGCAGGAGGGACGGCAGGAGCAGGCGGCGGGAGGAAGTGAGTGAAATGGAGAGGGAGGATGGAAAGGAGGCTGGCAGAATGAAAGGGTATGCGCCTTAGTTGCGCCAGGGGTGCGGCCGTGTTACGCCGTTGGGGGTGACACGACAGAGGCGATTGGGCCCGATTGACTGCCATGTTAACACCTATGTCACGCACGGCAAGCAAGGCGCGGTTGCTTTGTTTTGCCCTGCCAAGGCAGTAGGGCGGGCAAAGTGTTAGTTTTAAAAAAAATAGTGTTATATTTAAACATAGTTTTAAATAGGTTTAAAATATAGAAAAATTGGCTCTGCCTTGGGTTGCTTTGTGTGTTGCGCAGGCATGCAGAGGGCTTCGACGATGGTTCTGCTTTAGGATGTTTTATATAGTGTTATAGCATAGGCGAGCTCGTTGTGGGGAGACTTGGCCCTAAGCTGATGAAATCTATGGGCAATAGCAAGTGTGCGACTTTCAATGAGATTGTTAGTGACGCTCTAACTCAAGAGAATAATAACAATATTTATGCTGCTTCCAAGAGCCGCAAGAGAGCGTATGAAGCGGGAGCTTCTCAGTCTAAGGCTCCTGTCATGACTAAAACTCAGAATCGCCCACCTGCTGCTAATGTCAGGTATCGTCCTCCTCAGAAGAAACCTCAGTTCAAGACTGGTTATCGCAGAGGTTATACCATTGCTCTTCCCAAGAATACATCTGGGCAAGGCAGTTCTAATGTTCCTCCAGGCAACAAGCCATGTTGGAATTGCAATAAGCTAGGACATTGGGCGAATAATTGTCCTTATCCTCCTAGGAAAATTAATCAAGGAAGTGTTCGTCCTGATAATGTTCATTATACTACTATTGAAGAGATACCATCTGGTGAGGTTGTCACAACTGGTAAGTTCCTAGTGAATCAACATCCTGCAGTTGTGCTATTTGATTCGGGTGCTTTGCATTCTTTTATAAGCCCTATTTTTGCATCCAAGTTCAGTCAACACATAACTACTATAACTCATAGGGGTTATTGCATTAGTGCTGCTAGGAATAGCATCTCTACTGATCAGATAGTAAAAGATGTGAATTGCATTAGTTGAGGGTCGAACCTATCTCGTGAATCTTATAGTGTTGCTCGGTCTGGGAATCAATGTAATTCTGGGTATGAATTGGATGAGCAAGAATGGAGTTCTTATCGACACTACCACTCGTGTGGTAATGTTGAGAGATCCAATTGATCATGAAGCTTTCTTAGTTGAGCTCCCTCACGATATCACCATTTGCAATACGGCTAATGCTGCTGAAGCAAAGGCCATTGCTGATATTCCAGTGGTTCGTGAGTTTGCGGATGTCTTTCCTGACGACTTGCCTGGATTACCTTCGGAACGTGATGTGGAGTTCAAAATTGAATTAATTCCTAGTACTGCTCCTATATCTCGAAGACCTTATCGAATGCCACCCAATGAGTTGAAGGAGCTTAAAACTCAATTGGGAGAATTTTTGAAGAAGGGTCTCATTCGTCCCAGTTCTTCTGAATGGGGCTGTCCTGCTATCTTTGTGAAGAAGAAGGATCAGTCTTTGCGCATGTGCGTGGATTATTGTTCGCTCAATGCAGTTACTATCAAGAACAAGTATCCTCTTCCTCACATTGATATCTTATTTGATTAGCTATCAAAGGCTAAGGTATTCTCCAAGATTGACTTGAGATCAAGATATCATAAAATTAGAGTTTGTCCCGAAGAAATACCCAAGACTGCTTTCTCTACCAGATATGGGTTATTTGAGTATCTTGTCATGTCTTTTGGCTTGACCAATGCTCCTGCCCACTTTATGTATCTTATGAATTCGGTGTTCATGCCCGAATTAGACAAGTTCGTGGTGGTTTTCATCGATGATATTCTTATCTCTTCTCAAAATGAAGAAGAGCATGCTGAGCATCTGAGAGTTGTCTTGACTCGCTTGCGTGAGCATCAGCTTTATGCTAAGTTCAGCAAGTGTGAGTTTTGGTTGAAGAAAATACCTTTCCTAGGTCATGTTTTATCTGAAGAAGGGATCTCTGTTGATCCTTCAAAGGTGCAAGAGTTGTTAAATTGGAAAGCCCCGACTTCCATTCATGAAGTTCAGAGTTTTCTTGGTTTAGCAGGCTATTATCGTCGCTTCATTCCAGATTTCTCTAAAATAGCCAAACCCATGACTCGATTGCTACAAAAAGATGAAAAATTCCTATGGTCTCCAGAGTATGAAAAGGCTTTCCATACTCTGCGGACTTTATTGACTTCAGCTCCTGTATTAGCTCAACCGGATATCGAGAAACCTTTTGATGTATTCTGTGATGCATCAGGCACCGGTTTAGGTTATGTTCTTATGCAAGATGGCCGAGTCATTGCCTATGCCTCACGTCAACTCCGGAAGCATGAAGTCAATTATCCTACTCAAGACTTAGAGTTAGCTGCTGTTGTTCATGCTCTGAAAATATAGAGGCATTACTTGCTTGGTAATCTATGCAATATCTATACCGATCATAGAAGTCTCCAAAACATATTCACTCAACCTGAACTGAACATGCGCCAAAGAAGATGGTTCGAGTTGATCAAGGATTATAATCTTCAAATGCGCTATCATCCTGGCAAGGCAAATGTGGTTGCAAATGCCTTAAGCAGGAAGTCCCATTGCAACTCTTTAGTTGTTGAAGATTTTCACTTGTCCCATCTTCTCCATCCTGTTATCCTTTATAATATCACAGTTGAGTGCTCTCTTCGAAACCGAGTTATTGAGCTTCAATGGACAGATAAAAGTGTGTTGGGCATCAAAAGAAAGATGAAAGAGCAAGAAACTAAGCATTTTAGAGTTGATGACCAAGGAATTCTCTAGTTTGAGGATAGGCTTGTTGTGCCAAACAACAAGGAGCTAAGAAATCAAATCATATCCGAAGCCCATTCTTCTAAGTTTTCCATCCATCCTAGAAGTAGTAAGATGTACCAAGACCTGAAACCTTACTTCTAGTGGCCCAAAATAAAGAAAGAAATTGTGGCCTTTGCTGCTCGTTGTGACAATTGTTGCGTGTTAAAGCAATACACATAAAACCTGGTTTGCTAGAACCATTGTCTATTCCAGATTGGAAGTGGGAAGAAATAAGCATGGACTTTATTGTTGGCTTGCCAACCACCCCAAAGGGTTTTGACTCTATTTGGGTGATCGTCGATCGTCTGACAAAGTCAGCTCATTTCATTCCTGTGAAGACTATTTACCATCCGCACCAGTATGCTAAAATTTACCTTGAACAAGTGGTTCGTCTTCACGGTGTGCCCAAGACTATTGTCTCTGATAGGGGAACCCAGTTTACGGCTCGTTTCTGGCAACGCCTACAACAAGATCTTGGCACTAAAACACTTCACAGTTCGGCTTATCACCCACAAACTTCGGGACAAACTAAGCGTGTGAACCAAATTCTGGAGGACATGCTTCGAGCTTGTGTCATTTCCTGCAAAGGGCCATGGGACAAATGGTTGCCTTTAGCAAAATTCTCCTATAACAACAGTTATCAAGAGAGTATCAAGATGCCTCCCTTCGAAGCTTTGTATGGTCGAAAATGTAGAACTCCTTTGAACTGGGTAGAAACCGGGGAAAGGAAATACTACGGGATTGACTTTGTCAAGGATGCCGAGGAGCAAGTCCGTAAAATCTAGAAAAATATGGAAGTTGCTCAAGCTCAACAAAAGAGTTATGCTGACAAACAAAGGAAGCCTATGAATTCGAGGTGGGTGACCGTATATACGTCAAAGTGTCGCCCATGAATGGTGTAAAACGTTTCGGTGTGAAGCATAAACTTGCACGTCGTTATATTGGTCCTTATCCGATCATTGAAAAGTGTGGAAAGGTGGCTTACAAACTTCAAATACCTCCTGAAATGGGAACTATCTTTCCAGTCTTCCATGTCTCTCAATTGAAGAAATGTCTTCGCATCCCTAAAGAGAAAGTTAAAGTCAGGAGTATTAAATTACAGTTTGATCTTTCATACGAAGAAAAGCATGTAAAGGTCTTGGATGTTGTAGAGCGTGTGACTCGCAGTCGAGTGGTGAAATTGTTCAAAGTGGTTTCGAGCAACCACAATGAAAAAGATGCAACATGGGAACGACAACACTATTTGAAAACTGCTTACCCTGCTTTCTATGCTGACTGGTACGTTTTCCAAATCTCGGGATGAGATTTTTATAAGGGGGAGGGCTATAACACCTCAAGTTTTAATGCCTAATTCCATTGCATTATATGTGCATAATCATAATGCATTCATTTTGTCATTTCATTATGATTGTGGTGAAGTGTTTAAATTTCAAATTCAAATTCAAATCTTGAAAACCGTAAATTTAAAAATATAAAGAATTTGGCTATGGCACAAAAAGCAAAAGTATAGTTTTAATTATTTTGAGCAACTTTCATATTAGAAAAATTTTCAAGTTTCAATATGAAATTTGGAGCAAATGAAAAAGGGGGAAAGTGCTACAGTAACCCAACCTTCTTTTCTCCTCCTGCTGTTCATCGCCGACGCCATGGCCATTGCGGCCCTTCTCGCACTCGGTCGCGTGGCCGACCACGTGGACGACATCGCGAAGACTCCAGCCACCTCACCGTGCCGACCAAAGCCAAGTCGGCCACCTCATTTTCTCTTCCTCCTCCTTTCCTCTCTTCCTCTGTTTCCCGGCCGCCGCCACACCGCCAAACCAATTCACCCACGCTGCTCACTTTTCCAATTCGTCTCGCCCCTAGCTTCGCCACAAGCTGCTCTTCCTCCCCACCCTAGCCGTGCCCTATGTCGTTGCGAGGTGAGCCGTCCTACCACGCCGCCGCCATGGCCGCGAGCATGGTCTCGCGTGGCCAGCTCTCTCCTGTCTCCCTTTTGTTCTTCTCTTTAGTGTTTTGGAGTCGCCCTGCCATGTAGAAGCTAAGCCCGAAGACCTTGTTGGCTCCAGTGCCTTGACCTCGTCGGAACACAGATTGCCACTGCATGCTCCGTGCGCCGTCGCCGCCGTGCATCGCCGCCATCTATTTAGTTCACCACAGCCTGCCTTTCTTACACTTTTGGATGCGCGTCATCGCGGGGAGTCATTTAGGGCCAGTCTCGCCGTCGGAGACTGAAACGACCTTGATTTTTGCGAAGGGAAATACATAGAGTCGGAGTGTAATATGACCATTTAAATCACATTACCCGATAACTTTTGAATACCATAATCCATACATCGAACAAAAGAGTGCAATAGAGGGGTTTACAATAACTTATTACATCGCCACTTGGCGGAATCAGAGTTCATGCAGCATAACAATAAAAGCTTGAGGTGCAAAAGCTATCATCTTCGATCCAACTTGAGCGCAGGCACGAAACCCTCATTCGATGGACTTCCCAGAAGAGTACTCACTCCTTGAAACTGAAAGCAAATTTTCAGTATGATTTGTACTGGCCACACTCCCATCCTATGCATTGCTTTGTGGAAGTTGGATGCAAAATGGATATATCAAAAGGAACCTATAAGGCTACGGTTTCCTATGCATTAATTAGGTATATAAATAACAATATAGTAATTCAAGTTTTAAACACATTCCCATTCCCACCATCCATCACCATCCATATCTGTAGCACCATCCCAACTCCTCCAACACCATCTCAGACTCAAGTCGACAAGCCGACTCCCTCTCGGCTTTTCTTAGCAGCCCGCAGCCCTAACCCTCGCTCACGGCCGAAAGACATACTCAGGGGAAGGTAGAACACTCCACTCACTAGTCCAGTGCATGCGGAACATAGGAAAGGTCCACAGCCGATCAAGTCAGCATATGTATCGATTGATCAACCATACACTCTGCAGAGGTTTCACTAATCCACTAGATAACCATCATCGGTGCTTGCAATCACCTAGGCAAATTTCGGGCGCCTACTACCATAAAACGATGCCACTCTACCATCCAGTTCTGGATCGCTGGAACTGTGAAGAAAGCATGTATCCACTCCTATAGAGGATGTCATGCCATGTACCCACTCCTGAACGGGGTGCCATGATCGTCTCGGTAGGGTGTTAGCTCCATCCCATGCATATACCATCCTATCACTACTCGCCTAGCAGTAGGAGCATCGATCTATCCAGCGGTTCGGCCGTCTCCCCCCATGGAGAGCAAGTGGAAAGCAAGAGATTCCTAAGGTCCGGATACCAGCGCAGCAGTTCCTAAGTTTGACCAAACCGGGATATCTTCATCAGGGTTTATCTTTAACGTGCTACCACGGCACCTTCGTCCCGGGCTCCACCTCTCAGAGGGTCACACCCAAAGACCACCATCTCATCTCAGTTAGCCCGCCACAGGCTCCTCTCATGGGAATGTCCAGATCCATTCCGCGGCAAGACTTGCTCTAAAAGCTCATCGTAGATCCCGTCTCGATCGACTCAACCCTCACCCTACTCCCTGCTGTAAGCTCCACCCCAAACCCAGATATAGCATCATCAGCTCACATGCCCATCTGAATCATCAACTCACACATCTCCAGCCCGGCACCCTCTAGGCCTTCCCAGTGTTCATCACGTCGTATCAAAATGTAAGCGAGTGAAGTATATGTATAAATAAAATATAGCAGATAAGCTAGTAGGTAACATAACAGCGGGTATGCATGTGAAAGTTTACAACAAGGTAGGGCTCATCAAGTAATATTCTACCATGCAATCCTAGCACAGGCAATTCATTATAGCAACAGGAATTAAAGCGCTAGCCATACTACGTTTGCCATGCGTAATGGGATGTAAGAGGATGGGTCGGTGTGGCACCTTCACTGACGTAGCTGTCGGACTTCTCCTGGTAGTCACTGACGTCAGACTTATCCTCGCTCGAGCCTGTAACGAGAATTAATGGTCGCGGGAGCGACCCCTATAGATTAGCACAAAGAATGAATGCCAAATAGAAGATCCAAAAGCACTCAACCATAGCATAAATAGATAGATCTCAATTTATAGAAAATTTGGATATGTGGATCATATAATTCAGAGCTCGTATGAATTAGTTATGATTTTTCAAAGACTTAACCATTTTCTGAAAAAGAAAAAGGGCCAGATTAACCAGGTGCTGACACGTGGTAGCCTGTGATTGGGCCACATGTCACGGCGGTTTTAACAGCGACAACGCAGCGGCTGACGTGGCGGATGACGTCATGCTGACATCAGCATTGACCGGGTCAACGGTAGCCTGACAGGTGGGTCCGGGGTGACGTCAGCCGTCAACGTTCTGGTGGGCCCCACTTGGCCCTAACAGGCCGTTAATGGGCCGAGTGGGCCGGATATGGGCCGGGCTGGGCCCGCCACCTGGCACGCTCTGGTGCTACCACGTCACTGCTCCGGATCTCACACAGGCTTGGTTCACCAACACGGGTCCACGATGCACCGGCTCTCTTGGGGTCCACTGGCAGTGACTCAAGCTCACATGAACCACGTCCACGGCGTCGTCCTCTGGTCCACACAATCCACCGACCGTTCCACGGTGCACCGATTCCTCTTGGCCCCACCTGCAGCGGCTTAGGTCCACGAACACCGCGTCCACCAACTGCTCCTCCAATCCATCCCCCTTCCTCTGTCTTCTCCCGCCTGACGACGGGGCTTGCCGACGGCGAATCTTCCCAAATTCCGGTGCTCCGGTGGTCCTCCGGCGTCATCAACTCGCCCATCGGCTCCTGGACGTCAAGGCGAACACAGAGGTGGGCTTCAAGGCAGCAGCTTGGCTTCCGGTGACGAGTGGCGGCGCTCGGTGACATCTTCACACCAAACTACTCTGAGTCCAATTCGGTGCACGAAAGTGCGATTGGGTTCAAGCAGCTCCTCCCCGAGGCGCCGGCGGCGACCAAAATCAATGGCGGAGTCCGCGTGGGCAGCAGCTCCCACGGCGGAGCTCCGACGAGGCCTCGGGTGCGCGGCACGGCACCAAGAGAAGTTCTCCTGCCTCCATCTTCTTGCCCAGTCGACGCAGCTCGTCACGGCGGAGACGCTCATCATCTTGTTGCTCCCGGCGGCGATCAGAGACGGTGGGAACACGACGGTGCAAGGCGGCGCTCCAGAGCGGTGGTGCACTGGCACGGTGGCTCACGCCGAGGCGTCCGAGGCGTCATCCAAGGGGCTAGCATGCGCATCGGATCCGTCTCATCAAGGCAAGCGCGGATCCGAGGTCAAGGCGGCTCAGGGCTCAACGACAAGGCAGCAAGGTGGCCTCGCCGCGGCAGTGTGCAGTGCGGCAACGTTCCACTCCGGCATCCACCCGATGTCGTGGTTCAAGGGGGCTGGGCCGGTCCAAGTGCGTGTGTGCTGGTGTGTCCAGGAAGACCGGTGAAGGTCTCGGCCTACGCGCTCCCAAGGCGGAACGCCATGGCCAGTAGCAAGGGCGAGGGCGGAAGAGGGCGATGGCGGCGGTGCTTACCGGCGCGGTCGAGGTTGGAGTTGCGGTACGACGTCGAACAGCTTCGGCTCGCGGTACTGCTCCTCCTTCCTGCTCCAGACGCAGCAGCGGCTCCGGGTCGGCGGCGGCGGCCTTCTTCTCCAACTCCGGCGGCAGCAGCTTCCTTCCTCCCCGCCTCCCTTCTTCTCCCTTCCTTCCTCTCTTCTCCAAATTGGACTGGCTGATGGTGTAATTGGGGTTCCACCGGAGTGGTGGTGGCGGCTAGGAACCCTAGAGCTCCGGCCTTGATCTTATAGGGGCGCCGCGGAGGTAGGTAGCGCGGCGAGGGCATGGCGGAGGAAAGCTCGGGCAGCCGGGGGCAATCCCGTCCAAGGGATGCTTCCAGGAAGCTCCCGCGGCTCCTGTGGGCTCCAGCGGGCAGTGGCTCAAGCCAAGATGGCTTCACGGCGAAGGGAGCGAGGGGACCGGCAGGGGACAGCGGGCGTGCGGCGGTGCGGGTGCGCGCGCGAGAGGAAGGTCCTC
Source organism: Bothriochloa decipiens (assembly GCA_023333625.1). NCBI lineage: Eukaryota > Viridiplantae > Streptophyta > Magnoliopsida > Poales > Poaceae > Bothriochloa > Bothriochloa decipiens. The sequence continues at coordinate 44,850,480 of CM041642.1, read as the reverse complement.
ACGGCTGTGGGTGCTTTGTGGCAGGGCTTGTCGGCCGAGGTGGCAGGATGGATGGTCGCCGATGCGGGGTGACAGGGAATCGGGCGGCCAGAGACGCGGGCGGTTGCTCAAGCGGATAAGCGCGGCACGGGGGAGAAAAGCAGAGTGGTCGGGTGAACTCAGCGGCGCTAATGACATGTGGGTCCCACGGTGGGACCCTATCGTCAGCGGCTGCGGCGGGTGGCCTGGCGTGGCGCGGGCGGCCGCGTCCTTGTTGGGCCTCACGGCCCTGCTGGGCCGGCGCAGCGAGCGGGAGTGCAGGCGACCTAGCGGCTGGGCTGGCGGTGCTAGGCCGACTCGCGCGAGAGAGTGGGAAAGGGTGAAGCAGGCCGGGCTGGGCTGGTAAACAGGTTCGGGCCAGATTGCCTTTCCATTTCTTCCCTTTATTTCTTTCTTCTTTTCATTTTCAAATACTTTTATACATATCCTTATATATATGTGATGTGTCAACTTTGTATAACAAAGTAGTGAACATACAAGGCCCTTATAATGTTAGGGTATTATTCCCTTAATATTTATTTGTGAAAATAAATATTATGGTCTCATTTTAATTAAACATCACATAAACCAAATAAAATCTAAATCGTAATTAAATGCAACATGCCATGACTTCTGTTGAAACATTGAAGGTAAAGCTATTGTAACATTGAAATATAACATGTGAAACATTGTTCATGACATAAGATGTAGATCATGTTATGAAGCTAATGCATGATATGCTTGGGATTAAGACATGGTTAGGGGTATATGATGACATGTCGCACTCATCACTCATAAGTTTTTCGAAAAAAATTTTGTAGCTCGGATTTTTGGGTTGTTACAGAGACCTCGCCATCGGCAAGTTTCGCGGCCGGCCGAGCGCCCCTGTGTCGTGCTCTGCTCAGGCGCTGCCAGGGACGTTGTTTTGCAAATATGAATAAGTCTAGGGGCCCTGGTGCAAAGTGCATGACTCATTTGAATAGTGTCAAATATTCGTCTGGGCTTACTTGTAATTTACTAAACTACATGGGCTTTTCTGCAAGTCTGCCAGGCCGCACCTATCCATGCCGCGCTGGGCTAGCCTGCCTCGCCTCTGGGCCGCTCGCACGCGCTGCTGTTGTCGCGCCGGGCCGGCCTGCTGCTGCTGGGCCTCGCGTGGCTGCGCTACCGCCGCTAGGCCGCTCGCCCGTACTGGGCCGCATGTACGCGCTGCGCCGCGGGCCGAGCCGGCCAAATCGGCCCGTGTGCCTGTTTTCCTTATTGAAAATGATTTTCAATTTAGATTTGAATTCAAACTTTGAAAATTCATAACTTGAGCTAGAAAGGTCTAAAGACGGTGAAACTAGTTTTTTTAGTTTTGTTTTATTGTGATCTACATGATGAAGTCATAAAAATTTCAGTTTAATAAACTTATTCATATAGCTTTTATTTATTAAAAGAAAAGCCTTTTTAACTTGCAAAATTAATAACTAGAGTTGTGTTTATCCAAAAATTATAAAACCAAGTTTATTAATTTTGTCTTGATATCCTCTAGCTGGTTAACTCTGCGGTTTGACCATTTTCTTTATTTAGTCTTTAAAGTACATGAAATGTTATGTTTTAATTGTATTTCTTCATATCTAGTGATTTGTCATACATGATATTTTATGTGTCTAATTTAATTAAAGTAAGATCTTAGTTGCAGGTGTTAGGTTTTTAACTAAGGATGAATTGTTATATGTTGAGTTATGTAGTTTTGGTAAGTGGGTTTACTTTCTATAAGAAAAGTAAAATGTTTTTGTTTTAATGATTCGAATAGAGCTGAAAAACTCGGTAAACGAGTGTCCAGTGATATGGTTTGATCAACTTGTCCTCATAAGCATCATGTCATCATCACCATTATCACTTATGCATTCATAATGCTCATTCTATGCATATGAATGCAATAGTGTGCCCACGGGAGTGACCCTGTTGGAGTTCGAGGGAACGTGCCCGCAGGAGCCGGAGAATTCACTGGAGCAGAAGGTTCAGGTGGTCAAACCCAATGCCGGAGAGGAGGTCGTTCTTGAGTGCCCGTTGCACGAACCCGCAACATTCGTGAAAGGCAAGCCCCGGAGCATTTTAACTTCCTAACTTTTTATAAACTATTAAATATGATATGCTTGTTGCATTAAGTTATATGAGTTGAATTGGAACCTTTGCTGCATATACATCTTTCCTTGTCTAGTTTACTTCACTTGATATCCTAATGATATGATACCGTAGTTTTTTCTTAGACATGTTTAAACAGTAGAAGTCGAGTGATTGCTAATCACTTGCGATAATTAGGATAATGGTTCACGGTTGGCTATATTTGCTATCATGCAAATAACCATATGGATGTAAATCGACGGTAAGGTGGAACGTGGAAGTTATAAGGTCGGCGGGCTTTGGTAATCAAGCGAACCATCATACCGATTAATCACCTACAAGAAATAGAGCCTTTCTTGGTCATGTTGAACAGTGCCTAGCCCTTAGCTGGCCGGATCCGAGGTTATCCGCCGCGAAGCCTAGTAACTCAACTCAGGCCGAAAATCGAAGAGTATCAAGTGCTCACTACTGGGGTGGTATGTACATACTAGCCGTCATGTCTGTAAGTCCAGCGGCACGGTGGTACCCAGATGAGGACCATGTCCGTAAGTCCCGTATCAGGTGAGTTAAAATTGCTGACCTGGCTTGGTGACCCCCATGGGAGTGAGGCGTTGCTTGGATCCACGATTCCTGAGTTGTACCAACGATGTTCTACAGCTACCCTTAGCGGGGCTTGCCGGGAGAGTGTTAGGAATAATTCTCCAGCTGGGTAGTAATCGATTCGATTCGCCATCGTCTCCTGGATAGTGAGAAGCTTGACGGGATTATCTCCATACTTGAAAACATTAAATTGTTTGGATGGTTAATGATGCTTCACAAGATAGCTGTTGATGAACCCGATATGGTTATGTAATTCTCCTCTCTTTTACTTGTTTAGCATAGGGGCAAACATAGATGACAGTTTAATGAAGATTAACTTGATGCTAATAATAATATGGTTACTCTCCTCATTTAAGGCTTTTTATGCAAAATGAGTAAGCCAACTCCACCTATAATAGCCTTTCATAATCCTTGGAGTCTTTATTTCTGGTTTACGACGGGTAAGTCTTGTTGAGTACAATTGAGTACTCAGGGTTTATTCTCTCTTGTTGCAGATGACATATTCTATAATGGTTGCTGCAAGTACTTCCTTCTTCCAGCCGAGAATGAAGACCAGACCACTGAGCATGGTCTCTACTAGACTCCTTATCTTATATTGCTTTTGTAGGATGTGAACCAGAACTGGCAATGTAATCCTTAAAACTATGGATTTGGTTTTAAAACTATGCTACTTCCGCTACTTTATATTTTGGTTTGTAATAACTAAAGTATACTCCGATGTATGTAATCTATATAGGTTATCTTTGAAATGTTGTAACAGATGATGTGGTTATGCTGAATTACTACGATCTTGGTTTGTTGCGAGTTGGTTTGAAATCCTTCGTGATTTTATTGGACTACCGGGTTTATATAAGTGAAAGTATGCAAGTGTCAACGTGTTAGCGGGGACATCCGTACTTGATCTTGTATAAATTGGACGGTTCTGTGACAGCTGGCATCGGAGCATGGTTTAGCACTAAACACGTCATTTGTGTATTTAAAACAAAAGCTTTTGCAAAAACTTAATTGTAAACCTAAGGTTGCCGGTGTTCATATCCTTTATGCCCATACATGGATTTATAGGTGGCTTAGTTAAGTACTAACTTGGGGGATTTAAATTTTGCATCGACGCCTTAGCTAAGGTATGAAGAGTGGTAACTTGACCGCACTTGTTACCTGTGGTCTAATGGTGGCGGTAACCTTCATATATGAATTAGTCATATATGTCGTTAGTGTTAATGTTTGAATCGTCGCCAAGGTACTGTGTGTCTATCTAAGTCATTAGTAAGAAATGTGTCTACAGTTTGCTTCATGAGAAGCTACTGTGTGTAGTTACGGATGATATATGTCTGCTACCTTCACTCGTCCGAAGCGGCGCGGGAGCCAGGGAACACTTTTGCGGCATCATCCTCGGGGGCCATGGCGACGGGGGTGGGTGCCTCGGCCCCGACGTGGCCTTGGGTGACGCTGGCGGGGCCACCTTGGCTGAGGGTCAGCTGCTGGAGTCCATGGATTAAGCAAGGCGTTCCGTGGTCACCATGGATCAAGCAATGATGAGTCACCTGAGGGTATGGTGCCCGTGCGCCATTCCTTTAACGCTTGCTTTAAGTGTTTTTCTTCTTCTGACATTTTTCATTTCTTCAGTGTATGGTGGAGCGAACCTTGGAGAAATCCATGTTCCTTCATCAGCAGAAGGACTGGGACCGCCTGACCGCCGAGGCGGCCTCCCTTCGGGCCCGGGAAGAGGAGGCACGCCAGCGTGCTGAGAGGCTTGAGAAGGGATGTGACGAAGCTCGGGATCGGGCCGCCGTGCTCGAGTTCCGAGTGGCTGATGAGCAGAAGAGGAGGGAGGAGGCAGAGCGGGTGGTTGGTCAGGGTCAGGCCAAGATTCTTGCCTTGGAGTCTGAGGTGGCCGGCCAGCGCAGGGAAATAGAACAGCTGCGGTCGAGCACCGCTGGTAAGTGGGTTCCGCCGTTGTGCCCAGGGTTAGAAAAAACTCTCTTCTTTTCTTACTCTCGGTTTGCCTTGGGCAGGTTTTCAGGTCAAGCTCTCTAAAGTGGAGGAGGACCTTTTCGGGGCCAAGGAACGGCTGGCCGTTCTCAACAGCGAGGTGGTGGATCTTCGTGTCCGTTATCAGAAGTACACCACCTATGCCAAGGAGGCGATGGAGCAGCAGCTGTCTGCCTTGGCTGAGTTCGCCACAATGCAGATTATGTGGCGCGTGTCGTCAAGGCGGAGCGCGACGACTATTTGAGCGCGACGTCTGAGCTCGCGGCTCTCCTTGGTGAGATTAACCAGGCCCCTTCGTGAGATTAACCAGGCCCCGTCTGAGCTCGCGGCTCTCCTTGGTGAGAGTAACCTACTGTACTTGTTCATCTAGTTTTCTCTCGAGAGAGGCTCGCTTCTCACTCTTTTGTGTCGTTTGTCAGGGTTTTTGAAGAGGCTTGCCCAGAGAGCGGTGCTGTCGACGGCGGTGCCCCAGAACTTTTTTTTTATTTTTTGATAATGTCCCCCGACCTCTTGATCTGTGAGCGATAAGCTGGGCGTGGCGCCTGTATAAAAACTTAGGATGTTTGGGCAAGTTGCTGGCCCTTGGGGCCTTTTGAAGACTTGTATTAAACTTTGTTCTTAAGTTTCTGCGCATTTCTTGGTACTGAGTTTAAAATCCTGCGGTGTCCTAGGCCGGTGGATTTTTTTTGTAATAGCAAGTCGACTCGTGTGTTTTTAGAAAGCTGCAGCGAAGGTCTTTCTCACATAATCACAAAATAAATCTCAAAGACTTGTTTTTAGAAAAATCAAGGACGATCAATCGATGCAATTAGCACAGTCAATGTAGCTTTTGACTTGCACGCGAAAACTCGCTGAGCGAGGCAGACCACAGTGCTCTGCTGCCCGTCAGCCCCGTCCCATCCCATCCGCCTGCCGTGACACTGCGGGCTACCCCTGTCTCCGCGGGCCGTGGCTGGCTGGACAGACAGCAACTTGATGATGGAAGATGGGCTGCGCGGGTTTTTTGGGGGGGTGGTGGTGACCAAGAGAAGTCTCCAAAGAGCCAGGTGATTGCGAACAAGTCCTCAGGCACTTTTTGAACCACAAAGACCTGCAAGGCGAGGAGCATGTGCCTGAGGTTAAGGTCAGGTTCACGTGCACCTCTTAGAATACATCTTTTTCTCTCTACTACGCACAAAGCACATTCCATGTGGAGAACCTTTTCTGTTCTAGAGCAGCACGGCTAGTAGGTATTCGATAATGTTTTGGCACAAGAGAGATATGCCAACTATTATCAGATCACATGCCAAAGGGATAATATCTTGACTACCCTAATTTTTTCACATCAAAATAAAACTGATAGTATGTACAGGCTGCAATAAAAATGATGGACTAGCTGTCACCAGAATATTGGCCTAACTAGCATTCTTTTAGCACCAGCATTCACGTATATAATATCTCATTCCAGGATAAATCATTTGCACAAGATCCTTCACATCTAGCATCACATAGACTGAAATCTCAAGGCACATGCTGGAGGAACTGAGCACTAAGCACGAAGGGCAAAAATAGGGCACTCACTGTTCGGTTGGGGGAAAACCAGTGCCGGAGTCCAAATCCCTCGACTCCACCATCACATAGCAGCACCACGAGATCCCTGACCCTGTCTCTGGGCGCCATGGCTGCCCAGCTCGTCACCTCGGTGGAGCACGCTGCCGCCGCCGCCCAACCTGCACACCACATAGAGAGAAATAATGAAGAGGAAATTAGTGAATAGCAGCTAGTAACCACATAGAATTGATTTGGGGTAGGAATCCCTGGAGAGCCTAACCATGGCGGTCGATTTGGAGAAGGGGAAAGGAAGCACAGCACAGCCATAGGTGTCGATCTGGAGAAGGAGAAAAGAAATAGAGAGAGAGGAAGGGAGAAGGAGAGTACGTGTATTGCCCACTTGCCCTTGCCTGTTTGCGCTGTGGATGGGTCATGTGCAGGCCCAAGTTCAATCACGTACAATGATAAAAAATGGCTTAATAACAATACTAAACTAACTCAATGATTGGCTAAGCGCAGCTATGCATTATTCTTTTATAATTCATAATATAATCAGTACTAATCATTAGGAAGCTATTTCTTAACTGTAAGAGGACCACATGGCTACGCATATATAGTGTATATATGTATGTGTTATTTTTCTTAGTATATATATACACTAATTACAGGGAGCAAGCTAAACCAATGGAAAGGTGTATGGACAACATTGATGGATCTGATGTCACATTTTAAGGCTCAGGCAAGTTCATATAGATGAAACATGAATTTTTACAAAATAAACCTACTTTCAAAATACTTGCATCAAAATCTATTTTCTAAGTTAAATTGAACAGACAATGACGATGATGGATACTGATTTAAATTAAGGACGTATGGCATAGGAGCTCGGAAAGGTTGCGTATGGTCCTATAAGGCCATGGCTCTTGGGTCGGGGAGCCGGGAATACAAAGATGATAATTAAGATTCGATATAGCGAGAGTTCATGGAAAGCGATGATGAATGTGGGTGGGTTGAGCTCTCTCTACATCGGCTATGAACATATAGGGACTCACCATTCTCACTCATTATGTGTGCCGTATTACACCGTGTCTACCATGAGTTCGTTTGTGACGGGCCGAGTCCAATACCCATGAAAGTTATTATATACTCCCTATGGTATGTCTAGAGAGGGTTGGGGTGATGAGATAACCCCCAATCAGCTGTCGATGAAGTACAGCCAGGCGCATAATATAATATATGGAAATAGAGAAAGTCACGGTATCCTGACCATGAGTTGCATCAAAGGAAGTGCAATGAAAAATTGGTCAGGGTAATCATGGGTAGGTTGACACAAACCTGCGCAGGGTTAAAACCATGAATTCATATCCTGTCTCCTGGATTGGAGGCTACGGGAGTCAATAAGAGGTCCTTTCTCACTTATGGGTGATAATAGATTTCTTAACTTATTTTTTAAAATACGCAACGTTTTGATAAATGATCTATGATTGAGAATGGATATGACAGATGATTAGGCATGCATTTCATGGATATATTATATGCCTGCTGAGTACTTTGTACTCACTCTTATTATAACCCTCCTCTTTTAGATGAAAAGATAAGATACGCTTGGCACATGACCTACAGGAAGTCCTTGAGAAATACAAGATAAAAAAAAACTATTGTACTATAAGGTGGCAAGTCTTGATTATAATGGTCTTAGGTACTCACTCCGTCCCATAAAGCATGCAACTATGGGTTGCGTGTCGCCAAAAATAGCGTATATTTGACCAAATTTTTACTGAATATTGTTTGTATTTATGACTTCAAATTAATTTATTAAAAAAATACATTTGTAACGAATCTAATGATATTTATTTGATAACATATATATTGTTAGTTTTTTATCTATAATTAATTAGGATGGAGGGAGTAATATTTATTAGTTGCTTTTTCCTCTCTAAAAGTACCATGTTTTGTAAGGTCCTAATGTTCTGTTCTACCACTCTGATTAGGGTCATCGCTCGAGGAGATATCGCTTTATTGAGTAATAATCTATAAACCGGCATTTTTACCAAGGCAGTGAAAATGCGGGGCGTTATAATTAGTCTGTCGTTGCCGTGGTGTGGTGTGACGTCGTTGGCAGAGCTCATTGTCTCAGGCCCGTGCCGCTGCGCGAGAAAAGGTGGCATCTTGAGAAGGAGCGAGATGGAGCCCTGGCGCCTGCATGCTGTCGATGTGATGCTACGGAAGCAAGTGGCAGCGCACGGTGTGGCTGCACCAGCAGAAATCACCGCTTGCGACGACGCGGACCAGCACTAGCGCCGCGGATCTTGGAACGGCGAGCGGCATCGGGGACGGGATTTCCAGTGATTGGTAACGTACTGTACTGTGTGCCGTTACGTATGGAAAGGCCGGATTTCCAGTGATTGGTTCTATGCACGTGACTGTTTACTTTGAGACTAAGCTATGACACAACAAGATTACAACCGCCATGCACTCAGTAAACTCTCGCCACAACAGTGGCCGCCATTTTGTTGACCTCGATTGCGGCGGCCGCCACACCAGGCAATAGTTGGCGTACAATAAAGCAGGCTGCTGTAATATGCTAATTTGGACCCCTTCGATATTTTGAACTTTTCCCTAGGATGTTAATCCATAGAAATATTACTTTAAATCATCTTGGTTCTTATAGTGGGATTTTTCGTTTTATGGATTTTATTCCCCTTATTGCAAAAGGGCTCTGAGAGAGACCTCGACAGAGAAGGGAAGCTGCAAAGTTTAGCTTTCTCTCGGCTCTTTTGACACACATCGCGTCCAACATGGCAATGGATGCATTTGGCCGAGCCGTGAGGGCAGCTGGACTCGCCGCGTGTGGGGTGAGTCATGGGTGCCAGGCATGGAGCAAATCACTAGAAGTTTGAAGCGAAGTTGTGGCGGACACATCACTTGACACATATACGTGAGAGGCAACTTGCAAATTTAACGAAAAAAAAAAAAAAAACTGGCAAGACACGCAAGGAGCGATCCGAACCTGCGTGGGCTAACCGAGCACCTACAGTCAGAGCCATCTGAGCTCTGCTCGGCTCAGTATATATGCTCCATTTGGGGACACCAAAAGATGGCAAATCTACATAACATGGTCAGGCACGGTGGGAACTGCGATCTGAGAATGGGCTCACAGCGGAAGAGATTTAAACTTAGCACATATTTTTCTATAAATATAGTCAAAGTTGACAAAGTTTAATCAGCATGTATCCTATAGCAAAATCTATCTTGAGACTGAGGGAATACACGAAGCAAAACTATACTCCCCTATACGAAAAACACGTAAGATCTTCTACATTGATAAGTCAAATATTTTCAAATTCAACTAGATTTTTAAAATATAATATTAGCATATATATTTTTGTGTACATATTTGGTAATACTAAGAATTTATTGACTTCTCAAAGTAGTACATAGATGTACACTAATTTTGGGAGTATATTACTTCCTGTGTCCCAAAATAAATGTCATAACTTTGAGTAAATATATGCAATAAATTATTAATATTCATATAATCAGCCAAGCTAAGGAGATTAAACTCTTGAATCTATCTAGTCAATCATAGGAAAGTTAGTTGCCGCAGGAGTCAATGAGTGATGAATATGTTGGATATTTAGTCATTTTACACCATGTATTAATCCATAAATGTGATAAGCAAAATACTAACGCTAGTATGATGCGTGCGACAGCCTCATAATCGCTACTGCTACTGCTACTCATTAACATAAGCAAAATAACAGCAGCAATGAAACGAAGCATAAACAAGGATCTCAGTTTATACCCTAGCGTGCTACTGCCGGTACCCGCGGCCAGTACAGCACCATTGTCGCCTGGAGCGCCACCTGCAGGGATGGCGGTGAAGTTCGCCGCACCAGTAGCAGCGGCGGCGTCGCCGGCATCAGCGCTGGCTCCCACACTCGCACCAGCACGCGTCCTCGTGGCCACCATCTTGGTGCTGGACGGAGACGAAGTCGAGGAAGGCAGCAGCAGCGTGTCGGAGCAGTCACGCCCGTGGACGCTCCCCAAAAACTTGATTGCCCGCCTACCCGAGCAGGTACGCTTGACGGGACAAGTTCCGGAGACCTGCTCACTAGAGCCGCCTGTGCTCGCAGGGGATCTGGCCGGAGGTGCACAGGAGCGGCTCAAGCTCGAACAGTGGAGTGGAGGCGGCTGGTCGGGAGGAACACTCGTTAACCCTAGTCTCCGACAGAAGCCCCTTATATAGGAGGCGCCCCTGTCGGGAGACCGTTGGATCTCCCTGGCGGCTGGGTGGGCTGGAGCGGCGGCTAGGGTTTGCCTCGGCCGGATGGGCTGAGTGGCAAAACAAGGCCTAGGCCAGCCAGCCCAAGGCCCACGGCCTCAGGCCGAAGCCAAGCCAGCCCACGCCCACGCCCACAGCCTCGGCCCGGCCCGGCCCGTCGCGACGCGGGCGGGCGGGTCCCAGGTTCTCCTCCTTAATCAGCTTATGTGGGCATCTCAATGCTCACTATTTAAGTTGATTGTCCTCTAGGTAATTAGTCAAGTTGGTACTAATCACCTTTCCACTTACTCACACAATTATGGGCCTTTAAGGTTTACTGATTATTTAGAATAAATAATGGGCTTGGCCCAATTATCCTAACAGAATACTCCCTACGGGGTACGGGCCTATCACTATCAGGCAACAGTGTAGATTTGTTTTCGTAAAATTCGAATACTGTAGACTCTGTTGATTGGCCGTCATGCTTGCTATCAGCAGGGGCGTGCTCTGTCCGTCAGTTTGAAACCAATTTGAAAAGATGTTAAAAAGAAACGCATCTGTACTTTGAATTTACGCACCTGTACTTGTATGTACTAGCAAAACCATATGCAGATTACAACAACCATTGCAAAAGAATCGGGACACATAGGAACTGCCGTTATGTTTCCGAAAAACAGAAACTGACGTTCATACCTGCAAATATGTTCAGCGCAGCCCATTCAAAGGGAAATTACTCTTTCTTATTACATATAAATAATACGCTCAGCTACTTGGTCCATGATGGGCCTGCGTATCGCGGGTTGGGCGTGCGCTCCCTCTTGGGCCGTGTGGCCGGCGCAGGGGTCGGTGAGCCTGACGACGCAGATGCCGCCGCAGCCGGCTTGCCGGAGTCCTGCTGACAACGCCGGACGACGGCGCAAAGCGGCAGGACCTAACGAGGGAGGCTGATTATACAATGAATACGCTTTAATTTGGGTGCAGGACGAGGGAGGCTGAGCACCTGTGGTGCATGCCTCCGCTCTGCGTTTTCGTGTGCAGCAAGTTCATAGCGGCAGGCTGCCTGCATTTTAAGCCACACCAAAAAAGTTGTCACAGTCTGCTAGCTTCGAGTGGCCCTGCGGTACGTGTGCGCGGCCTGAGGGCGAGTTTGACTGTTCTTCCTTCACGTCTTCTGGATGCGGACCGCGCAGCCTGACTTGCATGGTGTACCCAAGGCTGCATGGCACACCGTGCAGCGCAAGGGCTAACGTGTTGCGAGCATGTGCCTCTACTACTAGTGCAACGGCGGCTAGCATCGTCCGCTGGTACCGTCCATCCATGTGCAGACATGCAAGAGCAACGGGAAAAGGTTGGCCGGAGTAATAAAGAAAAGAGTGGCCGGTCACCAGAGTGTCCAACCGAAACATCTTTAATTTTTTAGAAAGGGAAAATTCACAGAATGAATGATAACGAGATAGTTAAAAGATTATTCCATCATATTATCATTTAACGGCTGATATCACAGTCATACATCGTAATATTACAAGTTTATATCACAAGGTATTACAACACTTGAGAAACACACCTAATACAAGTTAATCTAGCGAAAACGTAAACAGTACATCGATGCGGGTGAAGGCTGCTCCTTCACAGGCTTTCATCAGAGTAGACTTGGCGCAATATAGACTGACTCCATCTCTTAAAACAAACTTGAGCGTAGGCATAAGACCACCAAATCCTTCTAATCTCGACTCCTCACAATCAGGTAGTCTACACACCGCCAGATATATACAGGTCATGGTCAGCACCGATGAGCTTCGGTGAAAAAGAGAAAATAAGGGATCTGACGATCCTATTTATTTGGTTGTGGTTTACATCCTAGCGCATGCAGAAAACAATAAATATATATGAGTAGTATAAATCTTCTCTAATCCCAACCCACATTCTCAATCTCATCAACCACTCATCATCCTCACAAGTCACCACTCATCATCATCACAACTCACCACTCATCCTTCCCTCACATCACCCTCATACTCTCAGTCTAAGCGATGAATCAGCCCCCTCACGCCCCTCATCTCAGCGGCCTCAAGCCGGACCTATCTTCGGGGGAGAAAAGCATAGCACAAGAGAAGTCACGAAGTGGTCATATCCGAGACCGGCGGCTATACGTATAGAATTCTTCTCCACATGAACACCATCGACGAATCACAGTCAAACAATGTACACCGCCACCACAAACTAGGCCGACTAACACCAGTCCTGCTCACTAGCCGGAGTGAAGATAGATAGGCACCACTAAGCTAGGATTGTGCCATCGAGGTAGCACGGAGTAACCTCCGCCCTCCTGACACAAATTACACAGGGCCATAGGCCACGTGTCTACTCTCTCCCACAGAGACTGGTGGTCATCGACATTAATCGGGGCACCGGGCCGTACCCATGTAGGCATGTGGTTGTGCATGAAGATAAACCCGTGATTTCTGGTTGCAGCTTACTCAATTCCTAGGTTGGGCCAGAGCGAGCACCTTCCACCAAACCATGTGCCCTCATAGCACTAGATTCACCCCTCAGAGGTGATCTATCCGTTCCCCAAGCTCCTCATCCCAATGTCCCTCGTGGACCGTCGTCCCTCCAGGACTCTGTGTTCCCGCAACAGGAACTACCATGGGTGTACTCCGTCCACCCCAGCAACCTCTCGCTCCAGCCAGTATCTCCAAGAATCAGGTCAAAGGCAAGGAATATCCTCCAGAACTCCTCATCACCACCACCCACTCGGGATTCATCACTCCCGTCGCGTATCAAGCCATATACCTCATAGGGGTGCCTCACGGCAAAACCCCATCCTCCATCCTCCATCACCAAACCATCACACATCACATATCAAGGTAATATATGTAATTATGATGGAGTAAATGCAAGCAAGCAGACATGTATATATAAGTGCGAGGGCGGAGATGGGTAATCGGGGTGAAGTGGTTTCAATCAGGGCAAAACAAGGCTCAGGCAATAGCATGCATCATATACTCTAGCAAATGAATAAATATAAAAGCACTAGCATTTCTAATTTGCAATGCCTAATAGGATTCTCTAAGTAAATGGTGCTGCCATGACACCTGCTGTGTAGAGGTAGCAGTGGTTCGCTTCCTCGAACATCGTCGCCAAACAGCAGGAGTCTCCTCCGTCCAAGGCTCCTTTGGATCCATCCGAGCTCAGATCGTCACTACGCAAATAAAGTCAAAACCTACTCCAATAAGATCCAAATAAAACTACAATAAAAATAATACTAGGAGGTAGAGAAAGATTTTAGAAGAATTATGAAAGTAGTTTCATAATTTTCGGAGCAAAGATGAATATTCAATGAATATTTGAAGGTGGAAAGGATTTCTGAAAACAGGAAATTGGCAAAGCCAAGGCCGATCCTGGCTTGGGCCGGGCTTTGTGCTTCGCTACTAGGCCGAGCAGCAGATTTCGGCACAAGTCGGAACAGGCTCCTGTCTCGTGGGCAGCGTCGCGTGTGCTCGTGCTCCTCGCGGCGGCTGGCCGGCGGAGTGACGAGAAGGGCGTGAGCTCGCTCGTGCAGGCCGGCTGTGTCCGGGTGCCGCCCTGTGATGTCGTGGGCGAGGTCGCTGGGTCGGTGTATCTGCGCGTGGTTGCCGGCGTCAGGGACGCCGTTCTGCGTGTGCAGGTACGAAACGAATAGGGCAGCCAAGTCTGCAGCTTGTCCGAGATGTGAGTGCGTGCGTGTGCGCCGTGAGGTCTTGGTCATGGCCGTGGTCAGGTCCGGTGCATGTGGTGACCGTGAGTGGCACGATGGTGGCCGTGCAGTGGTGTGCTAAGGCACGCCTGGGCGTGCGTGAGCGCGTGCAACGGCAAGGCCATGATGGCTGCCTTGGGAACGGTAACAGCAGGTTCGTGCCAGGGCAGGAAGTTGGTGCCATGGCTCGGCCAGTGACAACCGCTCGACGGACGGCAACAGGGAAGGCATCCAAGGGCACGGGCTTGGTCTCGGTGCTCAGGCTACGTGGTGTACGTGAGCCCTCTATGGCATGCTGGGGCTTGTGCACGAAGGCTAGGACAAACGGCAGGGCAAACAGCTACTGCGCGCAGCGTCTGGCAGGGACGAGCGGCTCGTGCGCGTGTGCACTTACAGCTCCGTCGAAGGGCTTGAAGGCTGGCAAGCAGGCAACCGTGGTGCGAGGCAGCAGCTTGTCGGCTGGTGACAAGGAACGGCGGCACGACGGCCGGGCAGACATTCATTGGCGTGTACAAAGAGAAAGCTGGCCTTGGGCGTGGTCACCGTGGGCTTGCCGGCGGCGATGGCCGGGACAGGTGGGCTACCGAGTAGTGCACGGGAAGTGAAGACACGGGCTGAGATGCTCACCGAGGGCTGTACGGTGGTAGATCGCACGTCGCAGGTGGTGTCTGAGGCCGGGAGAGCGTGGGCGCGGCCGGCTCGGGGCTTGGCGAGGACGGCGATGTTGGCGAACGCGGCGACGTGCACAGCGGCGGTGCAGCAACCAGTGTCGCGGCCGTGTGGTCTCCCTGTTGTCTCGGCTGCTCGGCGAGGGCGGCTCCGAGTGGCTGCGAGGTTCGAAGTCGGCACGGAGGCCGGCGTCAAGCAGGAACGGCAATGGGGAGGTGAAAGGCGGCGACGGGGAGAAAGGGCTCACCTGCGGCGGTAGATAGTCGTGGACGCGTCCGCGCTCGGCGTAGCGACAGCGGCTCCCGCAGCGTGCACGGAGCAACGTCGAGGATGCCGCCGAGGCGAACCGAGGCCTCGATGCACGACCGCGAGCAGCGATAGGCAGGGGCGGACGAAGGGATTTCCGACGAGGCTCCAGCAGCGTGAGCGCGCCTGCGAGATGAGCGAGGCGAGGAGGAGAGGAAAGGCTGTGGCGGCGGATGGAGGAGTTGGCGAGGGCAAGGGCTCGGCACTGGTACTTATAGCCCGCTGGCTAGGGTTTGACGGCGTCCAGGTCGCTGGATGTCATGGCCGGGGCGACGTGGCGGACATCCGAGGCGCAGAGCAGGGGCCGGGGTTGCTGGGTGCGCTCACGGGTGCGCGAGGCGCGGCTTGGCGGGGCCCGCGACTGGCTGCGTTGCGATGTCAGGGCATCCAATGGGCGGTTCTTGACGGCGTGGCTCTGCTTCGACGGAGTTGGATTCGTACGGAGAGGGAAGAAGACGGAACTGGGCGACGGGAATAGATGACGGCGTCGGGCTTCTTCGGCTGACCAACGGGTCCCGCGTCGAGTGTACGCAGGTTGGGGCGGCGGCAGTTCCATCTCGTGCAGTTCACGTGAGCGGAGAGGGCAAGCTGGGCTGTGCTCGTGCTGGGCCGGAGGCACGCATTCGTGCAGCGCTTCTTCGGTATGGGCCGGCTGGTCAAGCAAGGCTAAAGGCAATTATGCCGGCGCCATTTGGACTAACAGGGAGCAAGTATCTCACGTAACTTAGCAAGATAGGAGCATGCAAGGTCATGCTAGGTGCTGCTGTTGGCTTGCCTCGTGGAAGGCCACGAGCTAGATAACGAGAGGTACAGAAAAGAGTTTTGGCCAAGGCCGAGATGATTACTAATTGTGACACAAGGATTTTAGGAAACAAATATTACCTCCAAGCACAAACAAGAGAAGAGCCAAATCACTCATGCAATCTATATTACTTGATGCACAAAATTATTTATAAAACTTTAGAAGTCATTATTTGAATTTAGAGTGGAAGAGGATAAATGTTCACTTAATTGATTACACATAACATGCGTCACACATTGCATCGAAAATTTTTGAAAGCTTGAATTTTTGCATTACATGAAAACATGGGATGTTACACCATCCGTGTCGTCGGACGGAGTAGCTTCTCTCACAGTCTCCATCGATCTCCAGGCGGCTAGCTGTGGCATGAGACCATCGGCAACGGCAATTCGGCATGGACATATGCATGGAAAAGCTCAAACAACTTGTAGCCATGCCTCGCCAAGGCGCCATGGACAGAAAACTGATCGAGCGTGACTGTTGTGGTGTGGCTCAAAAGATTTATGCCATTGGCAATGGCGGCTACTAGAGCACCTAGCACTGCCGCATGCCGCCGAGGTTGTAGCTGTTGGCTGTAGACACATGCGTAGCTCGTGGCTGTTGACCGGCCTGCTGTTGCGTGTGCGGCCCTGTTCAGCTGCCCACTCGGTCTACCAAGCAGTCTCGATCTCTGAATTTTTTTATTAATAAACTTATTTTTTAAAAAAATTACAAAATTAGTCTCTGTTTTCAAAAATTTACAGGAATAAGCCACCAGTCACCTGTTGGAAGGGCGAAGATGGGCCATGTCGCCCGACCAACAGGCGACGTGGAGGTCGTCGCCCGGCCGATGGGCGACGTGTCCCCCACGTGTCACGGCGGGCCCCATGTCGCCCGACCAGGGGGCGACTTGGCAGTGCTCGCCCGCTAAATGGGCGACGTGGCCCCACGTCGCCCGACCACGGGGCGACTGGCCCCTGTCGCCCGAACAGGGGGCGACGTCGCGGTTTTATATAAGACGCCCGGCGGCTGGCGGCTGGCGCGGACGGGGAGAAGAGAAGAGAAGAGAAGAGAGGAAGAGGAAGAGGAAGAGGAAGAGGAAGAAGGAGAAGAGAGAAAGAGAAAAATTTTCGGTAAGTAAAAAAATAATTTTATATATAATTATTTAATGTGTGTTATATTAATTGTTAGATAACGTAACGAGCAGTTGAGCGATTAATATTATATTTTGGTAGTATTACTTATATTCTTATTTTATATATATTGTTAAATTAAATAGTTATAGTTAAAATAATATTAGTAATATATTAGTGAAAAGGTATTTTAGTTAACATTTTTAGATTACACAGATGTCGGAGAAGTTAGGATTTCAAATTTATTATGGAGAAGGAGAAATTATTCAAGGTGCACACGGGGTTGATCTGTCAGGATTTGCCTCAGTAAGTAGATGGGTGTCTAGGGCAAATGAGAGAACAATTAGTGGTGTGCAGAATTGGTTGATGCGAATATTTGGGCTTGACAGCAACCAACATGACGTTAAGGTCATGGGTATCGTTAGTCGTGCTCGGGAGGGCACTTTTTGGGAGTTAGTACCGCTTAATGCAACATCAACATGGAGAAAATA
>CM041642.1:44778072-44827854 GCA_023333625.1 Bothriochloa decipiens | reverse complement strand
AGCCCTCACAGGACGAGTACGCGACACCAGCTGCTGCTGGAGGCCGTTCTGCACGTGTTATAGTTCCTCCTTTGCCGCTTACTTACTCAGCCGGCCATGTGCGAGCAGGCCGCAAAGCACCAAAGCCTGGCACGATTAGGGGTGTTGCACCTAAGCGTGGACGATATTAGTTTTGTATGATTTGCCACCGATGTTGTTTTCTATGATATTGTACTGATACTATTTTAGTTTTTAAAATTTAATTAATGTTTCACTGTTGTATTTTTTCATCTATTAAGCTTGGGCGAGCACACGACAACGGCGTTTTGGCACGCCCATTGCATGACTGCGTATTAATTTTGCTATTTCTCTGACTTCGATATTTTTTCTGAAATTTCCTAATAAATAAATATACTTTTACCCACAAATCCAAAATTTTTTCTGAAATTTCCAAATAAATAAATATTATTTTAAAAAAAATCAAAAAACCAGGTCGCCCGTCGGCGGGGCGAACATCTGGTCGCCCTTTGGCTGGGCGACTAGCTGGTCGCCCTTTGGCCGGGCGACGTGGTCTGGTCGTCCTTTGAACGGGCGACGTGGGCCTGGTCGCCCTTTCAACGGGCGACGTGGGCCTGGTCGCCCTTTCAACGGGCGATTCTCTCACGTCGTCCTTTCAACGAGCGACTAGTGGCCTATTCCTGCAATTTTTTAAAAACAGAGACTAATTTTATAATTTTTTTTAAAAATAAGTTGATCTCTCCACTATGGGCTGCAGGCCGCGGACCTGCACTGGCACTGCCACACGCTACGTCGTCGTAGCGTCGCATCGGCCCACACCATATTAATTAATATCAAGTGGACCGTATGATCCCAAGTGGGTAATGTGCTCTATTCGTATTATCGTATATATGATCCCAGTTGACTAGGAAAGAGGATAGGACAGACAAAAAAAACCAAGAATTTTGTTAGAGAGAGCAAAAAGTGAGCCATATATTAATGCTGAAGACCCAAATACTATAGGAGGACTGAGAAAAGACTAAAAAAAAAAATTACATCCAACACTTGGGATGTATTACTAGCCTTGCTCTAAGAGCCAGAGTCGTGACGGTGATGCGGTGGCCTAAAGAGATTATGGAAGGAGATAAGAGAGACCGAGTGCACTATCATAGCCGCCTCGGTTCAAAAGTCACCATAAATTACCTTTCTATAGAGGCGGTTGTACTACCCATATCAGTAAATCAATTTTGTGTGGGCTAGAATCCGGCCTCCAAAATAGATCATTTTTTAAAGGCGATCACCTCCTTAAATCTATTTTTGGAGGCAGATATTTGTCAACTGTCTCCGGCTCGGTAAATCAATTTTGTCAGACCGTTTGTTTTGTCTTGGTAAACAAAACGGCCAACTCTGTTAATCGTAGGGCATTCACTGAGGCAGTAGATTTTGTAAACGTCTCATTTAATATTTGGACATTGTCTCATAAAATCTGTTTATCATAAAAAAATAATAGTTACTTAGATGGCCTGATTAGAAAGTTTGGTGATTTGTATCTGCAATTTTAGAAGTTAAGGATCTAGATTGTAGGTTTATTATCTCTTGTGAACGGTTTAGCATTTGTCATGCAAGTTTAGGTGATGAGCCTAATATGTTACAAGATTCACGTCACCATCAAATCAACATGACATATATGCATATGGAGCCGGTCACAATCTATTTAGACTAATATTGAAACTTGTTACAAATTTAGAAATCTAGGAATACAAATAACACTGTACCTTAAGTTTATGGACCGCCGATAACTCTAAGCAAAATTTACCCTCGTGATGTGAAAGCAACCTGTGTGTGCCGTAAAATTCAATAACTTATGGCAGCTGAGTAGTCACCTCAATCGGTCACGGTGACGGCGTGCCGTGCAACGTGACCAATTCGTCAGACATGAATGCGGGAGGGAGGGGAGTCTCTTTTTCTCTCCCGGCCGTCCTCACTCGGTCACTCCATTCCTTCCTCACCACACCACACCAGCCCTCTCCACTAGTGACCAAGAACACACTGCGCCGCGCACTCGCCAAGTCCCCTGTTTCTCGAGCCTTGCCAGTTGCAGCGCCGGCGCCATGGCGCCCCCTCGTCGTAGCTGGGCCCTTGCCATCATCACGGCGGCCGAAGACGGCGACCTCCGCCTCCTGAAGCGTAAGCTATTGGCGGTCGGCGCCCGCCGCCACCATTGTCTTTAATTTGTGCTCACACGTACGCAACCCTAGCTGCTTGTTATCTTCAGTTAATACAAATCTCCCGGGCCTCTCTCTGTTAGGAATGGCGCGCAAGACGGACCTGCGGGAAGCCAAGGACGACGAGGGGCGGAACGCGCTGGACGCCGCCGCCACCGAGGGCCAACTCGAGGTCTGCAGGTTCCTGGTCGAGGAATCGGGCTTTGATGTCAAGTGCACCAGCACACATGGTGAGCGCCGCCTTGGCCTTGGCCTTGTCAATCATGCGCGTCCACTAGCTTGATGGACGAGAGATTGCCGTTTCTAATCTTGTAGGCATGACGCCGGTCGCCCACGCCGCGTGTACGGGAGAGCTGGGCGTCCTGCGGTATCTTCTCGACCACGGCGGCGACCCAGCAACGCGCGACTCCACGGGCAGCACGCCGCCGCACTACGCGGCTGCTGGGGGTGCGTTACCTTCCCCTCCTCGATCTTATATATGGACACCTTAATTGCCTAGTACTGTGTTTGATGAAGAGCAAGATCGAGCAATATACTAGTGAACGTGATGCGTTACGTTCTTTCAGGGCACTACGAAGCTGTAAGGCTGCTCTTGTTCAGGGGTAGTGTCGATGTTGATGCCCTCAACTACAATCATGCATCGCCACTGCAGTTGGCTGCAGGGAATGGCCATGATCAGGCTGTCAAAGTCCTGCTAGAGCATGGTTCTGATGTAAGTTGTTGTATATATACTTCCACACTTGCTTTGTTGCATTGGAAACTCAAAGTTTCTTCTAAGGATTTTCATCTTTGCACTTTACGAGGTTCTGCAGAAAACTTGGTGGATACCTCTTTGTTTTTTCGATTCATTTTTTAAGGTCTGCATATATTCTGACTAGTACCACAAACTGTGGCCCAATAAAGCTACTGATAATATGGGGTGTTCGCCTCTCATAATGGCATGAATGGCACGCTCCTTGGAATGCACGAAGCTATTAGTTGAGGTACATACAATTAACCTACTATCTATCTATATTTACTTAAACTTGTTGCAATGTCTCTTACATATATATGTAATGTTCCACACTTCCACCGCTTGAATTAATTTTAAATTTAAAATGTTGGCTGGAGGGCCCATGCTAATTTGACTTAATAAACTTGCCTTCGTGATTACACATTGAAATCCTCTTTCGATCGAGTTATACCTCAATATTGCTGTGTGTGGTTCTACAGGCTGGTGCTGATGTGAATTTCACAAATCCCGATAGACCAACCGCTTTAAGGTTCGCATCTCGTCGTGGCTTAACTGACATTGCCAAGTTCTTGCTAGAGGCTGGTGCTGACCCTAACATTCCTGGTGATGAGGTAAGTATGGGCTTAACTCTGCTTGCGCTTGCAGTTTTTATATTGCTGTAAGGTTTGATTGCTTTGACCCTCCTGTATAGATGGACATCTGATAACTGGATAAATCCAGTCTGCTGTTTCTGTGATATATGGGGTGCCGTGTCCAGAGAGTGATACTTTTTTTTTTCGAGAACAGGCTGTGTGCCTGGACTTGTTCTTGGTGGAGTTTGTAGCTGTAAAACCTGCTCTTTTCTGTTAGCCCTGTAATGATTTTGGCTGAGGTCTTGTTTTTTCTGGTTGTTGGTGTTTGCTGGATACATGCTCGGCGCTGTATTGAACAATTCTGTCTTTTAACGAATGTTAGAAGACAGGCATTTTGCCCTTGACCTCAAAAAAAAAATCTAATAACTGGATAACTTAAAACCCAGGTTCCATGAGATTAGAAGTGCATTGTATATAGCTGTAGATACATATTCAAGTGCGTATACAATATCAAACACTGTTTTCTTAACAATATCAAGGATTATTGCTACCGTATTAATGTATTCAGAAGCACCTCATGCATATACAATGTATTCCAAATTGTCGCACTTCCATGCATTTTTCTGTTTGCTAAAAGAAAAGCTTTGTAAGAATAGTTTGTAACACTAGTCCAACAATTGTGCTCACCTACACAGGGTAGAATCTTATGGCACTTAAGTATTGGCAATTTGTGGATAAAGTTAGGACTTTGGTCTAATCAAAGTTTCCTTTTTCCTTGTTTGTTTATTCTTACCCATATGGATAGTCTGTAATCTCATTTTTTGGCCGTGATAAACTTCTACTACCAATTCTGTATATGGCTTTCAATCCATATTTATAGTTGTTTCCATTGCAAACCACCACCATTGTTTTCTTTGATGTGTCTTGTTGAAACCTTGGCTTGAGTTGTGTTAGCTCTCATGGTAGTCTATATGTCATGATCATTTGAATCAAGATTTTGCCTATCCAATTATTAATTGAAATTCTAGTGCTTATTATACCTACTATCCAAGACTCTATTTTCATATTTTTATTAAACATAAATATGGCTTCTAGGTCCTTGATTGTAGAATTAATACAATGGTTTAAACAGTTCAGCCTACACCACAATGCTCAAGATCTTAATTTTCCTCTAACAAAGAATTATAAGTATAATACTATATTTATATGATAAGAAGCACAATTAATACTTCCAATTAAACTATCAATGTAGGTATGGTTATGATGTACCAGTCAAAATTATGAATTCATCTAAAGATTCAACATACATGGTTTATTATGATGGCTTATTAGTATAATTTAAAATGCATTTGTTAGTGTCATTTATATGGAATTTGCTAAGCGGGCAATTTTTTGATTCATAAACTATAGAAATATGTATATGCCTATTAAAACTTCGACCCTTGGGGAAAAGATAATCTTTGTAGCATTGCATTTAGAAGAAACATCTTGCACACACTATGAGAAACACTTTGAAGCCCATCTGTCCTGGAAGTGCCTACGAGTGCCCAAGGCATATATTCTTGTGGTCATGTGCATCTTGCTAAATATATTCTTATTGCTCATGCATGCGTGCATTTCCATTTTGAGTTACTCTTTAGTATGTGTTAACATTGGTAAAAGTAGCCATCAATATATATATAGGGGTAATTTATGATACAACAACAACAACAACATAGCCTTTTATCCAAGCAAGTTGGGGTAGGCTAGAGATGAAACTCAGTCAAGACAAGATACAGAAAAACACATAAAGGTCATGGTTCAGGAACGTTGATGGCTAGTCTCCAGGCGCTCCTATCCATAGCTAAGTCCTAGGAGATATTTCACTCCTTAAGGTCTCTCTTAACCGACTCATCCCAAATCAATTTAGGTCGACCTCAACCACTCTTTGCATTATCAACCCGCTTTAGAACCCCACTAGTGTATACGGGCAGTTTATACATAAAATTTATGGATTATTTTAGATTATTTTTCACAATGCCATATGTAGGTAATTTAAGTGGCAACATTTTATGGTATTTTGGTTTAGTTTAGAGGTAATTAATAATACTTTATTGATGCTTTAGATTATGTTTTTTTTGTAGTAGCTAATGTATATGCAGATTTAGGGGGTTAGTTTTTTTCTATAATGGCAGTGGTTGCTAAATTGGGTAGCCAATTAGATCGAATGGCCATGATTGTAGATGGAGTTTATATACCAAATCAATGGGTGATTTTAGCACATCTTGTGAGGACTAATGGCTTCAACCAGTATAATAAGATTTTAATGTTTCAGAATGGAATGTGTTGCCTCCTTTTTTTTTTTGTCTTTATCACAATGCAGAATTGGAAAATTGTGATCATGTATGCAGAAAATTACAAGCTACATGACTTTGTTGAAATTCTCTTTCCTCAGACAATCACAAAACCAATTGTCCAATTGCATCTCTGCCCATCTGGAGTGTTGATGGGATAATTTTTACTATGAGATTGGTCCTTCAAATCTGTTTTGTATATTTAGGTGTTTCTTGTTTCTTTCAGCGTAACCTGTATTGTGGTGGCTTTTTTCATATTTTTGAACTTAATTATCATGTTTAGGATAAGGAGCATACCTTATTTGATGACGCAAAACAACAAGGAAATGAAGCATTTAGGAAAGGGGATTACCGTCTAGCAACATTCTTATATGACCAGGTGAATACTCGAACCAATCTTAACTATATATTTGTTTGAAATAATGAAATTATTGCATGATAGCGTATGATCTGTATATATTTTTTATAAGACATGCTGGCGTTTAGTGATATGTTCACATCATTGTTATATCTTACTTAAGTTGCAGTGCAATTAAAATATGCTCTCCATTCCATAAATAGCATTGATTGTTAGTTTACCCAATTCAAGTGGTCTATGTTTTGCTGAATTCAGATGACAAGCTTAATTCTGTGTGCTTTTCCCACTTTCCCACGTTGACATTAAATAATGTACACAAAGCATGTTATATTGATTTGTTCAGTGTCTGCAAATCATGATGAACTAAGGCCCCTTACATTTCTGATTTATAATGCAGGCAATACTCAAAGACCAACTTGATGCGACCTTGTCTTCCAACAGAAGCTTATGCTGGTTGCGGCTGGGAGAAGGGAAGCTTGCTCTGTTAGATGCTCAGCATTGCAAAACTATGAGGCCTGGTTGGTGGAAGGCATGGTGCCGTGAGGGTGCAGCTCTCAGCTTGCTGAAGGTACAGAAGCTGTGTGAAATTTAGCCTTGCAGTATCTCCAAATAAATCTCAGCGCTTTGTGCTACCTCTATGTGTAGGACTACGAAGGGGCAATCAACGCGTTTACAGAAGCACAGAAACTCGATCCTGTGAATGACGAGATCAATAAAGCCTTAAGGCAATGCTCTTTTTTCCGTCTACTGCTTTTTCTCAGTTATTTTTTTGAATGATTTTCTTCTCAACTATTTCCCTAACTGAAGCTATTATCAAACACGGCAAATCCAACATGCTATTTTTTTAATTATTATCCGCCAGAGTGGAGCATGAGCATCGAAATTCCCAACTATCTTCGTATGATTTTACTATCTATGGACAAATTCTTAGGCATTTGATTCTTTAAATTTGTAGGGAGGCCACTGAGCTTTTTTTGAAACAGAAGGCCACTGAGATCCTGAAGAATGTTGGCTGATCTGGAGAACAGAACCATGAGCTTCTGCATCGCGCTGTATCTCACGTTAACAATCTTCTATATATAACACTATGGCCGGGGCTCATCATGGCCTACGACTATTAATATATATATATATATATATACATATATACATATATATGTAGCCATAACGCACTTCTGGAAATACTAGTTTCGATCTGTGCTTATTGCATCTTTTGCCCCTTTGGGACGAAGAAGCCTAAGACACCTGTGGAACCTATGAGTTTGGGCAGGTAGCATATCAGTGAACGATTTGAACTAGTAATATATGTATTTCAGACGCCTAAGTGCACTTGTTCATTCTAAGTAGTAGTAAAGTTGTAGTGTTAATGTTCCCTTTGTCAAATTCGATTGGGTGCACGCTCGCAGGCGGCTTGCCCATTGATCTAAAGCTTTAATGTGATCGGTCAGTTTTATCCAGTCAATTGCTCTGCTGTTTTACTTTTTCCGTACTTGTGTACATTGTAATCCCAGAATTTGCCGCCTCAATAAGCAGCCGGTACAATATGGAGGGCGGTGGGTGGGCGCGATTGCCTGGTGACCAAGCCAAGAGTACTATTTATTAGCGTGGATTAGTATTCACATGGATGGTCTCATGATCCTGATCTAGTGAACAAGTTTGCACGTTCTTACCAACCTTGTAGTAGAGTTCCAACCTAGTTGTATCCTGCATGTTTTTTAAGGAGCTGCTACATCTATATCAAATTATAAGTTACTTTGACTTTTTTAATAAATACATAACAAAATAGATGTACCAAAAAAATAAAGCATCTATATAATTTAAAATGGAGGGAGTAATTTCTATGATTATACTGAAAGAATGTAAAGTGAGTTTAGGTATTTTTGGGAGGCCTGAACCGTTCGGATGAAAGCAAGTGTGAAGCCCCCCAGGGGAATTGCCCCTGGCCGCCTGCTCGCTGTCACAGGCACCAACATTGGATGCACCTTGGAACCAGTGTCCGTCGCCCTCTCCCCTCCCCTTCTATTCCCTTCATCCACTTCCTCCACGTACCCCCACCTTCAAACCCGTGTGGACATTGGGCCCCTCAAGAATCTCGAGCTCAATGGAACCCTAGGGCAGCCCATACCAATGGAAAGCACCTTCTCCTCGTTGTCGTTGGCCGCCTCAGCACCGATGCACGACTCCTCTGCCACTCACCTTCCTCGCCCACGTGCAAAAGGCAACATGGTGGCATGAGCCACTGACGTCGCCGACCGTGTCATCTTCTCTGGTGGTTGCCTCGTCCGTCAGCGCATCCTCGTTGCTTCTGTCGCCGGCAGTGGATGTCGTAGCATGCGAGGGCCTCCGCCGAGTGCGTCACGTGGTCGCCGCTACTAACGATAATGGTAATTTATATGATTATATTGAAAGCATATAAAGTAAAGTTAACAGTTATCAGACCGCTGGGTCACCAGCAACAAGGCAAGAGAGAATATATAGGAGCTTAGGAACATGGTCTACCTGTGACAACCCTATCTCACCGTCCATCACTGCTCGGGGGACCCTGGTTACCCCGCCATTGTCCTGCTATTGACCATTGCCAACCAAGGTCACTCATGGGCCGTCGCTGCTGCTAGAGGAGGGCGGCCACCCGTAGTTTATGAGATTTACCCTGAATCCCACTGTCATGGCCTCCCTACCTGGCTCAGGCAGCTCCTTGTTCTTGCATGTGCTTCTAGGCATGTCATGCGTGATAGTCATTGGACAACGAGGGATCTGACGTTGGGTACCGCCGTGGGGTAGAAACTATGACAAGCATTGTTATTCGTCCGGTGTCACTAAGTTGTGGGCTCAAGAACATGATGTATCCTGGTTCGGGGCTCTCCTCACCTTGGGGCCCTACGTCTAGTATTAGTAGTTCTTTGTATTCGAGAGCACCCAAATCAAAGGGTTACAACAGGAGCATAAGACAATATTTGGTAGGAGATCGCTCGGTGCTATCCTATGGCTTGTTAGTAGTGAGCTTGCTTCCCCGGCGGTGGACAAGAAGACCGTGAAGGGAAGGAGCTCTCGATGCTCCTCTTTGGGTGGCTCTGTTCTTTGTGCAGAGCTAGTTGTTCTAGAGGACTGCTTGATTGGTCTCGCTTTGTTCGGCCCCTCTCTGCCCGTCCCCTTTGTGGGATCTAATCTCCCCTTATGAAGTGAGGTAAGTTAGGAACAAGGTGGTTTAGGAGGCATGGTCTATGCATGGTTTACATGTGCCAAAGTCCAAGAGGACGCTACTGCAGCATGGATGGGTATCGTCGTTGTTGTGGAGTCAGAGGAACCTTGGTCTTCGTTTAACTGCTCTATTCTGACGCTTTGGCCGTTAGGAGTTGTCGGCTTGGATTGGCCTCCACCAAGTGTGCCTTCTAGAGGGTCCAACTCATGGGGCCGTCGAGTCTGCCTTGTGTTTGGTGCATTCACCCTGTTCTTGGCTGGGGGCCAATGTTCAAGGTGGTCACGTGGCCTTAGACGTACTCATTGTAGATGGTGTTTGATGGCGCCATGCGTGGTCCTAGCGGGTCTCGAGGAACTATGGGTGTGCCACTCTTGACATGTTGTGCCCCACGTTTCCTAGGGTCGTAACAAAATTTGGGCTTAGCTGCCGCCCGTCAACCGTCACAGGGTAGCAAAACGACGCCTGCAGCTGCTGCCCTTGCTCTTCTCTCTAAGCGATGCACGACTCTCCCCTCTGTTGCATGACAAATGGATACACGCACTGCTCCGCAATGCATTGAGCTCCCATGTGCTGCCGCACGTCTGGCCACACGTGCGTGGGGTGATCCGGCCGTCTGTCTGGACCAGACACTCTAAACAAAGCATTACCGATTCTAAAATCACCAAGGACTAGATCATTAGCCCGATGTATCATTTCGACAATTTAGAGAAGAGTAAGAGAGCTAAACGATATAAATGGTACCACTAAAATCTAGATATGTATGCACGTAAAATTCTAATCTGCTAGCAACAATACATAATTATATGAAAAATGTAAAATCCAGCTAAGCGTAGATCTACTAGTTTTCTTGTGGTGAAATCTATCCATATTAGGTTTGGAGTTACACGGTAACCACATTGCTAGTTCACTACTTTGAAGGTGGTCGATAGAGGACATATGCCTGCATGCTCTTAAATGATTTCCAATATCTACCCCCTAACAAAATTATTGCATGCCATGTCGCTACTGTACACATACTCCCTCCATACTCGTAATTCAAGTCGTTTTGGATGATCTTGAGTCAAACGTTAGGAATATAAATCATGAGTAACTTTTAAACTATTTAGTTTGGTAATGTGAAAATTTTATGAATAAATTTATCTTGAAAAATATATATTTTTTAAAAAATCTAACTCCTAAAAAGAACCAAATGGTGTCGTCACCGCTGACCTGATGGAAACCCCCTGGACTCGACTCCGCCAAGGGACATGACGCCGTCGGACGGGCTGCTCCCGGACGCGTTACCATCGTCGGCCTGCCTCCGCCGTCAGTCGCGACGCCGCCAGACGACGGGCCAGCTGCTGCCACTGCCCGCCGCCGGACGCGCTGCCGCCGGGTAGACGACGAGCTGGGCTCCTTCGCAACAACGAATTGGGCGGCGCCGGGTCAGTCTGTGATTGATTTCTTCGTATTGTGATTTCCAGCTTTCCTTTCCCTTGCTGATTCCTATCATCATCGCCCCTTCCTTCTGCATCGATCAGCCACATTCAAACGATCGCCCGTCCTCCGTGACCCATGTTCGTTCGGCCCTTACTCCTCCACAGTTGGACCATATCGTCCGTCCCGTCGACATCCGCAAACACATCCCACGTCCGATCGTCCCTGCCGCCTGATGGAGCCTATACAATGCGGATCTCTGTTGTCTGCAGAGATGCCAAGCCAAGGTCTGAGGCTGACCAGTCCATCGGTGTTCAAAGGCTTTGTTAAGTCCATGCCGACCCACAGCCACGAGAGTAGCAAGACACACGACCTTCTCTTCTTCATGTACATGGTCAGGTATGTCTTTCTGTCTCCCTGATCTAATGTAATCATTTGTCTTCCTCACGAATCCTCAGGCATGTAGAGAGCAGAGATCATATCATTGCACGTGAATTGCTAAATATTAGATCATGCATCTTTTTACGAGAATATCACATCATCTCAATGTGAATTCCTAAATACTATCTATGTATTTTTTTTAATGAAACAGATTATCCATTGCATTTGAAAAACCGTCGCTAGCAGCTACCGTTTGCATGCCTCTGGTGGCATGACCAAAAAAAGCAATGACTGGTCGTGAGCCCTTAGACCAGTAACGAATCACTAGGAATAGATCAGTGGGTTTGTTTCAGAATTTAGATTTGTCAAGACAAACGGACAGAATGTGAAGTTGCAACCAATTTTGGTCTTGCAATCATTCAGGATTTCGCAACCCTGATGATGTTCAGTCCTGTGTTTCAGAGTAACTTCAGTTTCAGGTCTTCGTCTAACATTGTTCCTGTCCAACAACTTCAGTTTTATAAGTTTTTGAGTTCAAGTTACTCCTTTCAGTCTTGCATGGTTTCGTTTCGCCTACCATCAGTCTATAAAACTACTTGCTTGCATCACCGTTTGCATTGGACATCTAATGTACTGCTCACTGTATGACAGTAGAAAATTGAGCAATGGCAGTTGGAATCCATTTGACATCCTCCCCTTCTTTTGTGTGACTCTTTTGCAGCTTCATATATCAGTATCATGTTTGTGGTCCCACATTTAATAATATCATCCAAGTCCGCATGCACATTTATTCTTTGTTTCGGTTTTTGTATCATTTGGTCCTCGTGGTTACAAAGTTGATATAGTTGTTGTTTTCAGATAACTGGGTGATACTACTGGGAGGAGGATGCACGTAATTTTTGCTTCAAGTCACTTGTCAATAAAATTTAGGAAGTACACATCAATTTGAAGTAGAGTAGAAGACCTTATTTAGGCTAGGTATTTGTTGTGATTTAACGTTTAAATTATCGCCTCCCTATCAGGTTCACATAGGTTTAGCTCTAAAATGGGTTCACAACTTATTGTTGGGATTTATCTCTAAAATGGGTTCACAACTTATTGCTGGGATTATGACAATGTCCTCGGTGTTGTGTGATGGTATTCAGGAAAGGTAGACCAAAGGGAGATGCTTAGTCGACACAGAGGATGATGAATTTCCGTGAATGCTTGAGTTATATTTTAATTACCTATCCTTCATGAATACTTATGTAACGTTGATGTTCCGAACATCACACTTGTAGTATCTTTTTTTTTTTGATAATAGTACAATACACATTCATACTTCATAGTCATATTAGAGGAGTATAATTTTTTCTGTTGCAACGCACGGGCATTTACCTAGTATACATATAAATAGTCGCTATCCAAAACGACTTGAATTACCAATATGGAAGGAGTAGAATTCTAAACCATCCAGGTTGAGGCTAGTTAGTTGGGTAGTAGTCCCTTGTAGCGTTGTCTAGACTCTAAGTCTTGTTCCTGTGAGCAAATAATGCAAATAAAGATTGAACATGAGACATAATTTTAGATAAACAAAATCCACAATTATCCCCAATCTAAAAACAAAAAAAATTCTATAAGCCATGAAAGATGAAAAGGGATGAAGTTGCTAACCTTTGCAACCGAGAATGGATGGATCATTGAACTTTTCACAAGTTGCCCAAGAGCAAGAGCTCCTTCACTGGAGAGTAAGAACAAGGAGCTTTAATAATGGTTCTGAGTGTCTTAGGCTTAGAAGGGCGGCTCTGGTGCAAGCGGTAAAGCTTTACCGCCTGTGACCAAGAGGTTCAGGGTTCAAACCCCAGCCTCTGTACATTTATGCAGGGATGGCTGCTGGCTATTTTCTCTTCCCCAGACCCCGCAGTGCGGCAGCCTACGGCACTAGGTACGCCCTTTTTTTAGTGTCTTAGGCTTAGAGAGGAAGAAAGGTGGATATATAGCACATACATTTAGTCCTTATTGGTGGCTCAGTTGAGGACTAAGAGTCACCAACTAAGACTAAAAGTCCTCTCTACGCCTCGGCCCTGGACCAACGCTAGCCGGGACTAAAGCCAAATATATTAAAGCTTTGGAGGAAGTGGCAAGTCAGTCTCAGCAAGCTGAGCAGGAAACAACTGGACTGCCAGTGCCATTTATGCAGAACCTGGCAATTACATATTGTGAAGTGGATCCTGAGGATGTCACTGAAGTCAAGCTTCTCTCCAACAAGAAAGATAATGAATAGAAGACCTATCGTTCTCAAGTGTTGCTGGATACCATTGCAGATCATTATCTTATTTTATTTTGCTGAAACTTTTATGGTTATTTTTGCTTCTATGCTAGTGGTCGTTGTGCACCCACTATTTATATTCTTATTCCTCAGTATCTACGGATCATAACCGCACCTGGAACTTGTTATGTTGGAATGTGCGAGGTCTAAATGAACCTGATAAATAGGATCTCATTCGAAATAAGTTAGAAGAAAGTTCGTGTTCTTTATTTTGCTTCCAGGAGACAAAAAGAGAGGAAATAGATATATTCTTTTTAAGAAAGTTTTCACCTAAGAGATTTGATAGCTTTGAGTACTGTTCCTCAGATGGGCCGGGGCATCTGGTGGGATCCTTGTTGCATGGAATTCTAGAATTTTTTCTGTGGTTGTGATTGATTCACAATTTTTTGCCGTGAGAATGCAAGTCACATCTGTTCATGATCTAACTGAGTGGAACCTGGTTACTATATATGGTCCAACAAGAGAGCCTGAAAGAACCTATTTTGTTTCCTGGTTATATAGCCTTGATATTGCCTGTGATGACAATTGCATTATTATGGGGGACTTTAATTTCTACAGATCAGCAGCTAATAGAAATAGACCAGGTGAAAACATAAATGATATGATGCTCTTCAATGATATCATACATCACCTAGGACTTATTGAATTGCCAATTAAAGGTCGAAGCTACACTTGGAGTAATATGCAAGATCAACCATTAATGCAACAATTGGACTGGTTTTTCACCTCACCAGCGTGGACCTTAGCATATCCAAATACACTAGTCATACCTCTAGCAAAGAATACATCAGATCACACTCCATGTAAAGTCCAGATTGGCACTCACATACCCAAAGCTTCTCTTTTTCGGTTTGAAAACTATTGGACACAACTACCTAATTTTTATAGCACAGTCTCTACTGCATGGTTCTCCTACTCACATACCAATGCAACTAGGAGCATATCCATCAAGTTCAAAGCTTTGAGAGCTGCTCTTAAACTCTAGAACAGATCTAGATCAAATATAAATATCCTGATTCAACACTGCAATATTGTCATTGCCTTTATGGATGATATAGAGGACACCAGAGCTTTGCACACTTCAGAGAAAAACTTCAGATCCATCATTCAAGCTCAATTAAGGAAACTATTACTTTGTTAACAAATTTACTGGAAGCAGAGATATACAGAGAATCTTGTAAAACTAGGTGATGAAAATATAAAGTTCTTTCATGCTAGAGCAACTAAAAGATTCAGGTTTAATATCATATCTCAAATCACAGCTAAAGATGGAAGATTAGTGACAGATCATTCAGAGAAGGCAGCTCTATTTTGGAATGAATTTAAGAACAAAATGGGTGTTTCAGTTAATACTTAGATGCTATTCCAACTCAATCAATTGCTATGACAACATAACTTAGAAGCCCTAGTGGAGCCCTTCACAAATGAAGAAATTGATATGATTGCTAAAGAATTGCCAGTAGACAAAGCACCAGGGCCAGATGGATTCAATGGGTATTTCATTAAAAAATTCTAGAACCTCATAAAGTTTGATTTCTACAGGTTGTGCAATGAGTTCTATGACAATGCAGCAGCTTTACAAAATATCAACTATTCCTATATTACTTTGGTACCAAAGACAAATCCAGAAAAGGTAACAGATTTTAGACTAATCTCCCTACTAAACTCCAGTATGAAATTTGTTACAAAGTTACTAGCAAATAGACTACAAAAAACAATCCTTCAAGTTATATATAGAAATTAATATGGATTTATACATGGAAGAACTATACAAGATTGCTTGGGTTGGGCCTTTGAATACCTACATCAGTGTCATGCTTCTAAGAAGGAAATTGTTATATTAAAATTAGATTTTGAGAAAGCCTTTGATATGATTGAACATGCTGTCATTATAAGCATATTAGAAGCAAAAGGATTTCCAGCAAAATGGTGTGCCTGGATCAAGCGAATTCTAAACACAGGGACATCTTCAATTTTGGTTAATGGAGTCCTAGGCAAGGATTTCTAGTGCAGAAGGGGGTGAGGCAAGGGGATCCATTATCTCCATTATTATTTGTATTGGCAGTAGATCTCTTACAAAGCATTGTCAACAAAGCTTATCAGCAGGGCCTCTTTCAACTTCCAATCCCAAACAGAGATGTGGATCATTTCCCAATTGTGAAGTATGCTAATGATACATTACTCATTATGCAAGTTGATGCCAGACAACTATTTTGTTTAAAAGGTCTTCTGCAAAGTTTTGCCATGTCCACTGGATTGAAATTCAATTTTAGAAATCTTGCTTAGTTCCAATTAATGTTCCAAGCCACAAAATCCCTCTCTTAACTGGTGTCCTTGGCTGCATACAAGGTAGATTACCCTTCACTTACTTGGGATTACCACTAGGCACTACAAAACCTTTGGTCAGAGATTATAATCCACTTATGTACAGAATTGAGAGAAAACTTTCGGCCAGCTCCATGTAT
This sequence comes from Bothriochloa decipiens, assembly GCA_023333625.1. Lineage (NCBI taxonomy): Eukaryota > Viridiplantae > Streptophyta > Magnoliopsida > Poales > Poaceae > Bothriochloa > Bothriochloa decipiens. Next base: position 44,811,888 of record CM041642.1, on the reverse strand, counting down.
CTCAATTACTCTGGAAGGTTACAGCTTATCAACTCAGTGATTTCATCCATACCCACATACTTTATGTGTACTCTTTAAGTTGCCAAAAACTGTGATTAAGAACATTGATAAATTTAGAAAACAATGCTTGTGGAGAGGATCTGATATAAATGCCAAAGGATGTAATCTAGCAACATGGGAAATGGTCACAAAATCAAAAGATAAGGGAGGACTTGGGATCAAAGATTTAGAACTCCAGAACGAGGCTTTACTCACAAAGCATCTTCATAAATTTTATAATAAGGTAAATGTTCTGTGGGTGTAGCTAATTTGGAGTGCCTATTACCAAGATAAAGTGCCTCATTTAACTCCCCCTAGAGGATCTTTTTGGTGGAAGGACATACTTGGCTTAACAGGCAATTTCAAGGAGGTAGCTCATTGTTTGCCTGGATCTGGTGATACAGTTGGAGCTTGGGAAGACCATCTATTGCAGCTGCCTTTCTCAAGTAAATATCCTACACTATATACATGTGCCCAACATAACCATCTATCGCTGAAACAATGCTTGCAAGATACCAACCTAATTAACCTCTTTAGATTGCCCATGTCAAGATCAGCTTACAATGAATACCTGTTTTTTTTCAAAATGATCTTGAATTCTTTAGAGGAGATAATGATCAAGATGATATATGGATATATCAATGGCATTCTGGACTGTACACATCAAAGAAGATGTATCAACATCATTTCAAGGATGTCACACCACTGACTCCACTCAGATGGATTTGGAATTCTAAATGTATGACGAAAATTAAATTCTTTGCGTGGCTGCTACTAGTTGACAGACTAAATACAAGAGAAATGTTGAGAAGAAGACACAAAGTTCTTGAGAAAGGCTACAATTGTGTACTTTGTTACGAAAATATTGAGGAAACTCTGCTGCACTTGTTCTTTGAATGCCCATCAGCTGAAAGTAGATGGTTCTCTATTGGTTTCCAGTGGAATATACAAGATGATATCAATTAAAAGTTAATAGATCAAAAACAAGTCTTTGCAGGTCCTTTCTTTATAGATCTCTTTATGTTGGCGTCATGGTGCATATGGAAGGAGAGAAATGACTATATTTTCAATCATAAACCCCCTTCAATGGCAAATTGGAAGCACATGTTAAAGGAAGAAGTTAGACTTCATCTCCTCAGGGTCCCTAGTAATTTTCACTCTGTAATTATCAATTGGGTTGATTCTTTGTAATTGTCATGTACAGTTAGGCCTCTTCCCTTTCTTCCTTAGAGTAGGTGAGTTTCTTCTTCTTTTTTTCTTTTTTGTTAGCCCCTAGCTAACTCTTTGTACTATCTTTTGTACTCTGTTCCTTTTATTAATTTAAGCACTGGGGAGCAAAGCTCCACAATTTTTCCTCAAAAAATATATTAAAGCTCAGTTCTGTCCTAGTGTACATACTGTTCTATCCAAAAATGTAAAGCAAGGAACGAATTAGTAAAAGTAGTGACTAAGTAAGTGACTGTTTTCTTTTGTTTGCATTTATCTTGTAATGAATATTTGAGACTTTAAATGATTTGAATATAAAAATTGAACTAATTTTTTTAAATCTCATCGAATACTATAACTCTGGTTTAATTTAGGTCGTATCTCTACTTGAGGTCATTTGAAAAATTTAGAAACTTTGAATTTGAAAGCTCTGAAAATTTCTCTTTACACTCAAGAAAATATAAATTATCTTGGTGGTTTCGAGTATCACTCAAGGAAATATGATTTACCTTGTCTATTTGAATAGCATCCAAGATAATAATCAATTACCTTGGCTGTAATAACACTCAAGAAAACATGGAATTATATTGGCGGTTTGGACTAGCACTCAAGAATGTCCATTTTTGTGGAGGTCTATATATGTTCTCAGCAAAGAAAACATCACTTTCCTTGGTGGTTTGTTTTAAATGTCAAGAAAAAATTTTAGCACTCAAGGTGATTCAGGATTTGTGGTAATGAATGTGAAGATGCTTAGGAATTTTCTGCAGTCACTCTCTGTCTCCCGAGTCAGTACATATACATATACACATATGGGCCTTTTCGGCCTAATCCAATAACTACAACAACAAAGTCCTACAGAATGTGACCGCACAATTTGCACACATGTCACGTATTATTGCACGAGTGAAATAGAATTTTTATGACAATTCCTATTTTACAAACGCATGGAATATCTACAACCTTCAGGCGTGCGCGACGCCAGTTCGCACCCTCGGCGCCACCCGTGCTATATCTTCCTCTACCACAAATAAAAGGTAAGAAAGTAAGACTGTGCGTAATTTTTTCAGGTCGTCCGTCGGTCTGCTTCCGTGCGATACCGCGACTTAGCCAAGCGCCGGCAGGTGGACCGTGGATGTGCCGATAAGGAAACTGCAACGTGCCATCCTTCTCAATATGAAACGGCGACGTCAATCATGCCCCCGATCCTCAGCCCGTCGATTAAATTGGAAGCCGGCGTCACGCATTACCTCTACAACAAATTTGGAAGCCTTCTGGGAAGGTGCGTTGTCTCCATCGTGACAGCTGCGAGACCTCGCCTCTCCTCCCGATCCGCCGTCCGCAGCCATGTCCGCCTCGACGACCTGCACCCCGCCGCCTGTGCCAACGCCGGCTCGCTCTGGGTCCGTAGTGCAGCGAGTTCTCAATCGCCAGTTCCAATGTTCGCCGTCGAGGGTAGACAATCGATGCCGCCACGGACGTAACTGCGGGATACGTACTCCATCGTTCGTTCTTGTTCTTGCCATGGGCTTGCTGTGCCGCCGCGGCCGCCGCCATCATGGTTTCCAGCCGGCCGCCGCCGCCGCTAGGTTTGCCTTTTCCGTATCCGCTAGAAGCCTAGAACTGCCTTGGCCGTCGTTTCGTTTTGCATTGGCCGTCACTAGGTGCGTACACTGCTGGTTGTTGCCGATCGTAATGCAATTCGATGTTCTCGATATATATAGCTACGGAGTTTAGTATGTATAAGAGGAGCACATACAAGGACGTGATCGACTAACGGTCTGCTCACCGCCGTCGCCGATGACGGAGCATGCAGCCGTCGCGGTGCAGATCAGCGACGTGACGTTCGAGCAGATCGAAGGAACAACGATCACCACCACGGTGGCCGTGAAGCTGCTGTGAAGCGAGGAGCGGCCTTGACGGCATCAAGCACCAGCCCTGCCGCTCGTTGTTCTCCGACGTGCGGGAGACGCCCGGCTCTGGCTCTGTGGTGGCGCCAGCGCCGGTGCCGAGCCCTGCTTCGACTGCAGCGGCATGTCCTCCGGTGACGGGGTTTGCCTTAGCAGGGTACACCGTCCGTAACTGGTTAGCGTTACTGTCAGATCAATTCGCCTGGCACACAAGTAATGACAGTGTTGACCCGAACACATTATTATTTTATTTATTAGTTTGAACCGTGCATGGTTGTTTTTGTGCAGGCTGTTTGTTTAGCTGCTTGTAAGAAGCTATATGAGATGGGTGCCTTCACATGCTTTTACCTGACAGAGGAAGGGGGGAAGGAGAAAATGCTGAACAAAAATGATTAAGGTGATGCACTGCCAGGAACAACACGCCATAAAGAGTTCTTTCCTGAAGGGGTTGCTTGAATTCTGCGGGTTAGTGTTTCTCTCTCACATTGCCTTTTTTTTTTTTTTTGCGAAATTCTTTCTCACATTACCCGAGCATGAACCATAACTTAGTATTGTTGGTGCTTTGCGAATTGCGATCTTCTGAACTTTATTTTCAACAGAGAGAATGCATTTTATCTGGAAGAGATGGTTACCAAAGTTCACAGTCAATATTATGAGCTGGATGCAGAGGTAATTTTTTTTCCTGGTGACACTACGCAACTTGAGAAAATGAAAGTATATAATGTTTTGATACTTTAGGCTTTGACGACGACGATCAATCTCTTTGTTGCTAGGACAACAATGTTTGCTGCACATTTAGAAATTAGAAGTGTGCCCAGTGCCCATGCACAAAACCATCAAATATTTGCATATATGATAGGAATATATGAATTAGGATTTTTAATCTTGTTTCTTTGCAGGAGCATTTTTAGTATTGGACAACGAAGCACTGACACAGCTGAATCTCTGTGCCAGCCAAGACCATTGTGCCTTGACCATATCGAAAGAGGATTGAAAGCCCCATCAGAGTTGATTTTGTATTCTCCTTGCCGTGGCTTGTTCCAAGCCTGAACGTAATGGCTGATCGACAATAGCCCAGGCTGTTCTCTTTTCTGAAACTTATCAGCCATGGCAGCAGCTACATAAGCAATCTCCGGCCTAGCTCTTCTTCTCCCTTCTTCTCTTAGCTTGTTGCGCTCATCCCACCAGAGCCACAAAAGCAAGATGACGGACTGACAGTACACATCAGAAAATTTGGTACCCCTTGCAGCTCTTATCCTAATCTACCTTTCCCATCCATACATAGTATTCTTGACGTATTGACGCTCCTAGATATTGTTCATGGTCTGTCAATTGTTGGAGATGATCTTGAGTCCAGAGTGTTAGTTTTTTTATCAAGTAGTTATCTTTTGAATTTATTTTTGTTCACCATCCATATGTTCAAGCTAATAAGCATATCATGTAATTGCAGATTAAGCAGTATACTGCCTTGGGCTCAGGAGGCCAAATTTTCCTTCTGATCCACCTCCGCTGGAGAGGTATTTTTTGAATTGCACACACTATTGCTTTCCATGTACTGATTTCTCAACCTCTTTTAACTTATTAGTGTAATTTAATAATAGTGGGATAGCTTTTTATACGTAGTGTTGATGGGCATGCTAAGTTCAATATATGATCGAGTACCTCTGGAGGACCATACAAATATCGTCCATGGAGCTATATAAACTTTTACCATATCTCTACATGTTCTATATGTTTATATGTTTGCAACTCCTTACCAAAATTCATTGAAGAGAATCATAACCGACCGGGATCGGTGCTACTAGATGGGGGGATCCTAAGGAGAGAAGAGGCAAAGAGAGAGAGAACGGTGTGCAACAATGACCGATGAAAAGAGGAGTGGAAAAAAACAAGAAACGCCGTGAGAGGTATAAGATGAACAGCCAAGGTCATATTGATCTTGATAACATTATGGCGGCCTATTAAACATGTATGGGTGTTGTCGCTGAATAGCACTTTAACAATCAATCAAATTATAATGACCAAATTAATTTTACAAACTTTGCTTGTTTAAATTAAATATCACTTTAATGTCGTTATTTATTTTCGTACTATTATTTTCTTATAGTGCGATCTATATATTTTTATATAAAAGTTTACCAACCCATAGCAACGTACGGGCACGATACTAGTCTTCGTTCGAAGAAGATGCTGGACGGAGGCAATCGAGTGTCTGACTCCAGGTTTTCTTCATGCAGGCCGGCGGCCGCACGCGCTCAGTGGTCCGAGAGGAACGGTGAATAGGAGACAAATCTGAATTGTTGGATCAAGATCTAATGGATAAGAACATCGCCTGAAATAAAAGGAAAAATCCAGGCGGCTGTAAGATAGCAAATTCTTTTTTTATGAAATTATAAGCTGCTTGCATACTAGTTGTTTTAAACAAGTACCGTTTCAGATCATTAACCACAACATGGGTATATTGTCTGATTTCATACTAGTTAACTTCACAAATACAGATGCAGAGCTGATCAGTTAACCGGTTGAACTAAGCTCGTCCTTGACATCCTGCTGGAAGAACCTCCTCCAGTACCAATGGCGTGCCCATACTGCCCGCATAGCCTCTAGTGGCACTCCTTTCGTCTCCGGCAGGAACACGGCGATGAAAGCCGTCATGGCCAGCACCCAGCCGGCAAAGAAGAGGAATAATATCGCGAATTTCAGATTGCAGAGCAGGGTCGTGAACACAACTGTGCCTTTGCAAAGTAGAGGATGAAAGCGATGGTCATGGAGATGGCCTGCCCCACGGACCTTGTTTCAACAGGGTGGATCTCGCTCAGAATCACCCACTTGAGCGAGTCCCACGACAAACCCAAGCTGAAGGTGTACAGGCACATGAGCACCAGCACGGCCATCGCATCGTCACTGCACTGTGCTTCCCGAGGTGCTCCGCAAGTAATCCATGACACAGCCACCTTACATATATACAGCACCATTTGTATACGTTAGAGTACATATATACAATGAAACAAGTCACAAATCATGCTGAAGCCGCCTGTGAGGAACAAGGACCTCCGGAGGTGGATGTGATGACAGCGCACAACGTCACTAGGTTAACTTCTGGCTGCTGAAACCTAGGGTCCGGAACAGCACCGGCGCAAAGACGAAGACGACGATCAGGCACGGGTATGGCCACCATCATCACCGCGTAAGGTCGGTACCCCTTGTTGCATAGCCTCTTGAACGCGCCTTGCTCGTTTCCGGCATGCCTCTTCGACTGCACAAACAATGTCCTTGAACTCGGCTTCGATGTTAGCATCTGACCCGCGGATGCGCTGCAGTGATGCGCGAGCCTTATCAGGCTCACCACGTAGCACGAGGCTGCTGGGGCTGTCCGTTACCAAAAGGGCACCGACGATGACGATGAGATCCGCCAGCCCAAGTAGGGCATGGAGTTTGTCAGATAGTTCACCATGTTCGCGATCACTGAGCCAATGCAAACGAAGATGTGGTAGGATCTATTGTGAACGCTCCGCGCCACCTTGGCGGTGATGTTTCGGCAAGATACAGTGGCGGTAATTTGTGCTTAAGAATTCAATTGCATGCACCTAATTTCTCAAACAATAAGCCATGCTAGAACGCAACACACTTGTATATATTGTATTGTATGGCTCCTTGACTTCGGCATCATTTGGCTGGCTGTCCGTTTTCGACATGCCTCCAGCAGTGGTTGACTTTTGCCACACACTCACGCTCCTCATATCTACAAGCATGGTAATATGTGGAACATCCACGCTTGGTGCGGTGCTGAACTTAACTGCAAAACAAAGTTCGATAGAACAAGACATGTCTGTGTAGCAGAGTGAATTTAACAACTAACCACTGGAAGCCATGCAAACAATGCTGCCATGCATCTTGATCGTCAAAACTTGAATTAGGTTGTGTGTCCTTTTCATAAAAAATGTAACTGAAGACGTGGAACATTGGACTCTTCCTGTACTGAGACATGAGAAGGTGGTGTGTCCTTTCCATCTTGACCGCAGGATCAAGACATAGATTAGTAGTGGATCAGTGATTAGTATTAGTATTAAGCATCCATCTAATCTGATGTTTCCCCGACATCGCCAATTGATGGGTCGACATTGGCCGATCCATGGGTGATGGTTCAACATGTATAAATACACTAGATGAATCATTGACACTACTACAGAAACGAACATCCGTGGCGTTGCCCAAAGACACTTAGTGGTGAGCTCTTTTTTCGCCCGCTGCGGTAAATCCCACGATTTACCGTAGCGGGGACTTTTGATTTATCGTAGCGGACTCTTCTGCCCGCTGCGGTAAATCGATTTACCGCAGCGGGCATCTTAAAATGTCCGTCATGGTAAATAGATATTTTCTGTGGCGAACATATTAAGATGCCCGCTGCAGTAAATCGATTTACTGCAGCGGGCAACATAAAAGGCCCGCCACGGAAAATCCCGCTAGGAACCTCCATATAAATAGCGCCGGGTTAGGGTTTTGCTTCACTCTCTCCACCTCCCCAGCCCCGCCCCCATTCTCTCTCCTTCCCCTGTCGCGCTCCTTCCTACATCGCGCCCCCACTCTCTCCCCTTCCTACATTGCGACGTCCCACTCTCTCTCCGCCTCCCTCCCTCTACTCTCTCCCTCGTCGCGACGACCATCCCTGCACTAGCGTGAGGCGGAGCAGCGAGGGACGGCGCGAGGCCACGCGCGGTGCGCATCGCGAGTGGAGCGCGGCGCGAGGCGGAGCGTCGGGCGACCGTGGGTGTTACTCGGGGCGTGAAGCGGAGCGGCGTGATGCGGTGCGAGGCCGCGTGCGGCACGCAGCGTGAGGCGGAGCACGGCGCGAGGCGGAGCACCGAGCGACGCTGGATCCGCTCGGGGCGAGGCCCTCCGCTCACGGAGGCGCTGGATCGACGAGGAGGTCTGGTAAGGAGGCAGGTATGGTATGTCTTTCCCTCTTCCTCTGGCTGTCAGATCCGGCAAGGGCAGGCGGGGTCCATGTCGCCGGGCGGCATGGCGAGCGGCGCTGCTCCATCCCACGGTGGCGACGCAGATCCACGGTTAGGGCGGCACAAGGAGTCACTTGTGGCGTGGATCCAGGGCGGGGAGGGTTCCCATGGTGCGGATCCAACGGCGCTCGGAGCCACAGCGACAGTCTCTTCTCGGTTGCGCGGTGCAGATCGATGTCGGGGCACCCGGGTGACCAGCCACAACCCCGGCGGCGCGCGGATGGCCGGCCACAACCCCGGCGGCGCTAGGGTTTCGACGGCAGCGGCGGCGCTATCCAGGCCTAGATCGAAGCCCATATGGGCTTTTTCTCTTTTTTATTTTTCTTAATTATTTACCGCAACAGGAACGCCCGCTGCGGTAAATCAATTAACCGTAGCGGGCAAACGCGCCTGCTATGGGGAGGCCATGATTTACTGTGACCTTTCATTCGCAGCGGACGCATTTGCCCGCTGCGGAAAACCGAAAGTGCCCGTCGCAGAAGTTCGGTACAGCAGTAGTGTGAAAAAGATAATAGTTCAATCATTTTTTTTCTCTTTATTACAACCACGCTTAAACCAGGTATCAGCACTTCTCGGGATCGAGAAGGAGAATACAAAGGAAAAACTCTCATTGAAGAGGTGAGAATAGACACCGACTCACCATCTATCATGACTGCCATCCTCTTTGGTGTTTTGCTCACTCACCGCGTGCTCCATTGCTTATTGACGCCGTACGCATGGTCAAGAACCACATGCATCACAGTCGCATCTTTGGCCATTGTTGTCACCATGGGTGCCATAGCCATCGTTGTCCTTGCCATGGCCATGACAACCGTGCCTGGTGCCTCATCGCCTCTAGCATCGCCTAGGCTTCTAGATCATCTTCGACACCACCAGCGTGAGCTACACCACCCAACTCTATCGGCTACACCGGTACCTGTCATAGCGAACTCTTAGATCCTTCACCGTTGTGGTGATCCAAAGCCGGGCCCCATGTCTTATGCCTTCCACGAGGCAGGCTAGATGTCACTAGTTGTCAATAGCACCGAGGTCCGAATCTAGAGGTTGATGTTAACACCACCAAAGGTCTAATGCCACAGGTCCAAATCTAGCTAGACCTCAATGGTTGTCAACACCATCTCAGTGAAGAACTCGATGCTCCAAGGCTAGATCTAGTGGCACTGAAGCCCACCGAGGTATGGCCAGCCTCACGGAATGTGTACAGTGCAAGGCCCTGCCATGGACCAACTCCTAGGGTGAAGAACTCAAGGATCGGCAACAACAGGCGAACTAGCATAGCCCAAGGATCGGGTGGCACGGGTGATGCCGGAGTCGATCTAGCTAGAAGCCTAGGCAAGAATAGAGGCAATGAGGCGTCGTGAGCAGTTGCAACGGCCATAGTGAGGACGATGACGATTGTGGCACCATGATGATGACGAATCGAATATGAGCAAAAATGTGCTGGTGCTACACAATTCTTAGCGTCGATTGATGAGCAGTGGAGCGCGGCAAGTGAGAGGAACACCGAAAAGGACGGCAATCACGATCAATGGTGAGTCAGTGTCCAACCTCACCTCTTCGATGGGAGTTCTTCCTTCATTTTCTCCTTCTGGATCCTGAATAGTGCTAATAGAATGTTTAAGTAGGGTTATAATCAAGAGAGAACTAAATGATTGAATATTATTTTTTTCATCGAATGATTGTATATTTATACATGTTGAATCATTGCTAATGAATCGGCTGATGTCTGTTCATAGGCATCCCCCCGAACGAACCCATTGATTGATTGGTGATGTTGATGTTTTAGAGGGACGCTTAATTCTAATCCAAAATCACTCATCCACGTCATGGATCCTTTGCTTTCTCCACCATGGTGATCCAGGTGATATGATCTGAAACATTCTCAATTTTCTACGAAGGGAAAATGCACAGAATGGCGGATAATATAATAGTTCGAAGCATCAAACCATCTCATTATCCCACAGTAGTCGATACAAGATCCATACATCATACAAAAGATTACAATTAGGGGAAATTACATAAATAATTCATCGCCACACTGGCGGAGTCATCAGAGTAGCAGCAGCCTCTGGAACGGCTACGGAAGGCGAAAGTACAAAACATCTCCAAAAGAAGCCTGAGCGTAGGAACGAGACGTCTACTCCTCCTCATCGTCATAGTCGTAGTCGGGCTCACCTGCCAAATAATTTTCAGTACGGTTTGTACTGGCCACATCTCCCACCCTATGCTTTGCTTTCGCTATGTAGTATTTGGTGGGATGCAAAGGATATAATCAAATCGACCTAAAATGTGGCTGTAGTTTCCTATGCAAACAGTGACCAGTATTATATAATATAATTCATCAAGTTTTAACCCATCTCATCCACACATCCAAACCCATTTCATCTCCATCACACACATCTCACCCTCTCGCACTCAGTCGACAGGTCCAACTCCCTCTCGGAGCCTGTCTCAGCGGCTCACAGCCGGAAGCGTAACACCAGGGGGAGAAATAGAAGGACTCCTTTCACTACTCCCGAGAAGCGTAGGTCTTAGGAAAAAGCCATACCTGTGGCTCACGGACTATATATATAGATTCATAAACTCTGCAGAGTGTGTACTCCCGTAACCACAAGATCACTATCATCGGCGGTGCCCCGCCTAAGCTGATTCCGGCTGCTTTCTAACCGGTGCGATGCCACCCTACCACTCAGTACTGGGATATCCCGGATAGGTACCACCGGCACACTGAGACTGTGAGACATAGTACCGGGCCCCCGTGGTCACTATGCTGTCTAAGGAGGGTGTGGGTCTCCACGCCCGTACCTCCCGACACTTTCTGCTAACAACCTAGTAGTAGTGGCATCGTCCTAGCTAGTCAGACATTCGTCTCCTGCCCATTCAAGAGCGAGTGGTGAGCACGTAAGTCCCAAGGTTCCGGTCCTCAAGAGATATCAGGTCCTAGGGGGGATCAGACAGGATTATCTTCTATTTTGGGACTACAACAGTCCGTGCTACAACAGCACCTCCTACCCGGGGCTTCGCTCCACGAAGGTTCTCACCCCCGGGATCTCCTTATACCTCTCCATGTGCCCGCCACAAGCACCTCATACGGGAATGCCCAGAACACATTCCCCGGCAAGACTCGCCCATATGGCTCGTCGTAGAATCCTGTCCGATCGACTCAACCCTCACCACACACCCAAGACGCACGCAGCACTCTCCCCGAGTAAAGTGGCACCACATGCCTTAACCATATAACCATGCTCTCCACCACGCATCATCATCACACAGATATAAGCGTAGTAGAAGTAAGGCATCATAAGTAAACAAGCAAGCGTCTAGCCTATCAGCAGGTGTGCAGGAGTATGGTTGCGACAAGGTAGAGGCTCATCAAGCAGCGCTACCATGCAACCTATCATCTGGTGATATTCATAATTAAAGCGCTAGCAACTAGATATTATGCCATGCGTAATAGGATCTACGAGGTTGGGTGGGGTGTGGCACCTGCGAAGTCGTCTCCGAGCTCCTCCTCGTACTCGTAGTCGTCCTCCTCAAGCTGCTCCTCCTCTGAAACGGGACATAATAGCCGTGTTAGCGGCTCCTATAGAGTCAACACAAGGAAGCAATAAAATTCAATAACTCCAAATGCACTCATACACAAGCCTATGACGTAGAGCTCATTTTTATGAAAATTTGGACAACTGGTTCATATTTTTCGGAGTTCGTATGAAGAAGTTATGGATTTCCGAAGTTTATTCTATTTTCGGAAAAAGAAAAAGGGCGGATCAACCTGGTGCTGACACGTGGCAGCTCCTGATTGGGCTACGTGGCATGCAGGCACAGTGCAGCCGGGGCTGAGCTGACGTCAGCACTGATGCGGGTCTGGGGCTAGATGACGTCATGCTGACGTTATGCTGACGTCAGTATCGACGGGTCCCAGTTAGTGGCTGACAGGTGGGGACCACGGATCTGGTCACTGACAGGTGGGGCCAGGTCAACGGTCAACGTTGACGGGTCTCGACCGGGCCTCGGAGGGTCTGGGGATCTGGGTCAGGTTGGATTGGCCACTGTACACTTGAGGGTACGATTCGGTGACCCCTCGAGGACGGAGCTTCGCTCGGGCGAATGGACTGGCCTCGAGGACGAAACTTCGTCCGACGAACGGGCCTGCCCTCGAAGACGAAATTTCGTTCGCACGAATGGGCAGCCCTCGAGAACAGTTATCCAGTGAGACTCGACCCTCTGGCCTTGAGCCGGATCCTCGACTCGAGCAGGCCCTCGATTAGAGCCAGGTCCTCGACTTCGTCGGACGGACCCTCGACGAATGTCGGACGGACCCTCGACTTGTCGGGTGGACCCTCGACGAATGTCGGACGGACCCTCGACTTCGTCGGACGGACCCTTGACTCGTCGGGTGAACCCTCGACTCGTCGGGTGAACCCTCGACGAATGTCGGACGAACCCTCGACTTCGTCGGTCGGACCCTCAACTCGTCGGGTGAACCCTCGACTCGTCGGGTGGACCCTCGACGAATGTCGACTCATTAGCTGAGCTACGTGGCTGGCCGGCTAGGTGCTCCAACTTGGGGAAATCGACCTCAGGCCAGTGGCGGTCAGCGAGGCGCGGCAGCGGCGTCTGGCGACGACGAGGCCAAATTTGCCGGCGAAGCTGGGCGTTGGTCTCCATCTTCCTTCTTGCCTTTCGATTGGAGAAGCTGGGATCTCCATGAGCTAGCTACCGGGGCTAGTCGAGGCACGGCGGGGCGTGCGTGGCTCGGCGGCCACGGCGGACGCTCCGGCGGCCAGAGTCCGGGGAGGCCGGAGCTGCAAAAGTGCGTGGCTCCAACTGTGGCCCGTGCCGGCTCCAAGAGGTTGCCAAAAACGTGCTCTAGACTATGGCGAAGCTATTGGTCGCGGTAAGGAAAGAAACAGCGATAAGGGGAGCGAGAACGTCGACGATGTACTGGTGGCGGCCATGGCCGAGCAGGGCGAGGGCGGGGATGCTTACCCGCGCAGCGACGGTCGAGGCAGGTGACGAGGGCTTGGTGGCGGCTCGGTGCAGGGGAGGCGAAGCCGGGGCGTCGAGGCGGTTATGCGGCGCTCCCAGGTCCTCCTCAGCGCGCGGACGGCGGAGGCGGCAGTAGCGCTCTAGCTCCGCGTGGTAGCGCCTCCTTCCTGCTCCTCCCTCCTTCTCTCTCTCTCTCTCGCTCGGCTGATCTGGCGGCAGGTCTCCACAAAGGCGGTGGGGCGATGGGGAAACCCTAGAGGCCAGGGTGCTCCTCTTTAAATAGGCACGGCGGCCGGCCATGGACGGCGGAGGCAGAAGATGCCCATCGGGCGGCTGTGCGCGGCCACGATTAGGGTTAGGGTTCGGCTGAGGCATGATGCAACCAGGCGGTTAGACGGACGGCGCGGGACGCGGCCGTACTCGGGCGGACGGCGGAGGCGCGCGGTGCACAAAAATGGTGCGACGGACGCGACGCGCGGTCGACCAGAAGTGGAAAAAGGAAGGAGTTGACAGCACGGTCCCACGCGTCAGCGAGAGAAAGGGAAGGGGGCGCGGGCGCAACCGGTGGCAGGCCCTTGGTGGGCCGCCTTATTGGGCCGGCGGTCGACGGACGGGCGAGCGCGCGCGCAAGCGATCGACGTGGCGCGACGCATGAGCGCGACTGGGCCGACGCTCGAGGCAGGCTGGACGGGCCGCGAGCGGGCTGGCAGGCCGGCGTGAGCGAGCGGGCTGGCGGCAGCGCAGCAGGCCGGCCCGGGGCTGGGCTGCAAGCTGCTCTGAGCTGGTTTCCTTTTTCCTTTTCCTTTTATTTTCAAAACCTTTTCTATTTCTATTTCTTGCGAAGCTACTCATTTAGCCACAACCCTAGGTTAGTGAGGTTAGTGACCATGATGTATACACCATGGTGGGTCCACTAGGGTCTCTAGGTCATGATGGCTCCATTTCCGGAGTTAGCGGGCATATATATATGTATTAAAAGGTTATTCGATTTTATTAACATCACATAAAATCGAATAAGAGGCAAAACATTCTCTGGTAATTAAATGCAATGCTCGGGCTAACGTCGGGTGCTATTTATGCATCTATTGGCGGGTTTCCTACATGACATCCACCATACACTGGTAAACTTTAGAAAAATTTTTGAAAGCCCGTATTTTTGGTGATCGGATTTCTAGGGTTGTTACATGATCCACCTTGACAATCTGTGTGGTTATGGCCAAGCATGTATAGGCATTTAGGCCATAGTTTTGGTGTGGTGTGGGTGGTAATAGATGGTGAACCTGTTAATTTGTGGGACTACAAGCAGCTGACACATCTAGCAGCTGACACATAATTACGATCCTCGTCCATAATTATGTCACATGGAATAAAAATAAAAATCATGGAATTAGATTTACTTGTATGCAGTTATTTCCACTTAGGATCCACTTATTTCCACATAAAAATAAAAATTTGCCTTTGTCACTTGGCTACAAAACCTGGATAGATCAGATTTCAATGAGTGGATTGTTGCAGGGGATTTTAACTTATATAGATCTAGTGAAGACATAAATAAACCAGGGGGAAATATAGGAGATATGCAAATGTTTAATGAACTAATAATTGACCTTGATGTTGCAGAAATTCCCTTCTCAGGACAAAAATTCACATGGAGAAATATGCAACCAGATCCTCTACTGGTGAAGCTAGACTGGGTTTTCACTTGTGCCAACTGGAGCTTGTGCTATCCAGCTACACACATTCAAGTTCTCAGTAAGCCCATATCTGATCACATTCCTTTTATAATCAATATTGGCACAACAATTCCAAATGCTAGCTGTTTCAGATTTGAAAATTATTGGATTGAACATGAAGACTTCTTATCTATTGTTGATTTACATTGGAACAATGCACCTTTCTATGCTGATTCTGCAAGAAACTTTGCCCAAAGACTAAAACGGGTCAGAAAGGGATTAAGAAATTGAAGCAAAAATTTCTCTAATATTGGCAAACTAATTCACAATTGCAATTGGGTGCTACTACTACTGGATGGACTAGAAGAACAAAGACCCCTATCAATTGAAGAGAGAATTCTTAGAAATTTGACCAAAAGTCACATGGCCAACCTCCTAGAAAGAAAAAGAATCTATTAGAGACAAAGAAATATTGTAAGATGGGTTAAATTTGGTGATGAAAATATAAGCTACTTCCAAGCAGCTGCTTCTCTCAGTCATAGAAGGAATTTTATTGTCTCCCTCATTGCTCCAGGTAACAGTCTCATAACAGATCATGATCAAAACGCCAATCTAATTCATGAAGCTTTTAAAAATAGAATGGGCATCTCAGAATTCAATGGAATCACCTTCAATCTAGATAATCTAGTTACCAGTCATGACCTCTCTGAAATTGATGTGGTTTCCATAGCTGAAGAAATTGATCAGGTCATCAAAAAATATGCCCAATGATCATGCACCTGGTCCAGATGGATTGAATGGTCTGTTCATGAGAAAATGTTGGGGTATCATCAAAAATGATTACTGCAGAATGATTAATGACTTCTTAGCTAGAACCTTAAGGATTAACAGTATCAATAACTCACATATTGCTCTAATTCCTAAAAGAGACAACCTTAAATGTGTTGGTGACTATAGACCTATATCTCTCCTTAATTATTCTTACAAGGGCATCACTAAACTCTTATCCACTGGATTGCAATCTATTCTAACTAATCTCATCCATCAGAACCAGTATAGATTTATCAAAAATAGGACTATCCAAGATTGTGTTGCCTGGGCTTTTCAGTTTCACCACCTCTGTCACCAATCTAAAAAGAAGATTTTAATCCTCAAAATTGACTTTGAAAAGGCCTTTGACAAGATTGAACATCCATTCATACTAGCAATTATGAGAAAAAAAGGCTTTTCTGATCAATGGATCAACTGGGTGAAATGTCTCTTTGAATCAACACCATCACCAGTTCTTTTGAATGGCAATGCAGGGAGAGAGTTCATCTGTAAAAGGAGGGTAAGGCAAGGTGACCCTCTCTCAACCCTTCTCTTTGTTCTAGCTATTGATGTTCTACAAACCATGGTCAACAACTCTTGACACAATGGGGATATTAATCATCCTATTAGCAATGAATTTGGATGTGAATTCCCAATAGTCTAATATGCAGATGATACCCTTGTCATTCTACCTGTAGACACAGAGTCTCTCCTCAATTTCAGGAATATATTAAACACTTTCTCTGACAGCTCAGGCTTAAAGGTGAACTATCACAAATCTTCATTAGTCCCAATCAACTTGACAGATGAAGACACCTTGCATATGGCTAATACCTTTGGCTGCAACATTGGAACAATGCCATTCGCTTATCCTGGCCTTCCTCTGGGAACCACTAAACCCACAATACATGACTTCAGTCCCTTGACTAGTAGAATTGAAAGGAGATTATCAGGAGTCGACAATCTTCTCTCTTACCAAGGCAGACTTGTTCTAGTCAATTCAGTCTTCAGCTCACTTCCAACCTTTTATATGTGCTCTCTTCAGATCCCACCTGGAGTCATTGATCAAATTGATAAATACAGGAAGGCATGTCTTTGGAATGCAGGAGACACCAACATCAAAGGGAAATGCCTGGCAGCCTAGGAAATTGCTTGCAAAACCAAAACGGATGGTGCACTATGTATCATTGTTCTAAAGGCTCAAAACTCTGCACTTCTCTTGAAATATCTTGATAAATTCTACAATCATGCCAATATCCACTGGGTTCAGTTGACATGGGAAAAGTTATATAGAAATCAACACATTCCTCCACATGCAAGAAGCCTAGTTGGACCCTTTTGGTGGAAAGATGTCATGAAACTTTCTGATGAATTTAGAAAAATCACCAAATGTATCCCATCAAAAGGAAACTCCATCATGCTATGGAGTGATAACTAGCAGGATGATTTGTGCATGGATAGATACCCTGAATTGTTCAGTTTTGCTAGAAAACCAAAATGCTCTGTCAGGTTCTTGTTGGACAAAAATGTTGCCACAATCTTCTTCTGTCCTCTCTCTCCCCAAGCATATGTTCAGTTAACTGAGCTATCTACCTACATCAATAATCTCCATCTTGATAACAGCAGTGAAGATTCATGGAAATACATCTGGGGCAATAACAACTACTCATCTACCAGAGTGTACACCATTCTAACTGGCAGTGACCAAGCATCCCCCTATTCAAATGGTTATGGGCAGGGGGAATTTAGGTAAACACAAATTCTTTTTTGGCTCCTGCTAAATGACAGATTGAACATAAGAGATATCTTGAGAAGGAAGAACAGACATCTACCCAGTTACAACTGTGCCTTATGCAATCACAGTGTGGAAACATGTCTCCATCTCTTCTTTACTTGTCTAGTTAGCACTCAATGTTGGAACACTCTGAATATTCACTGGGACAACAGTTTGGATCCTTTGGACATGATGTGTGCAGCCAGAAACGCTTTCAACAATGCCATTTTCAGAGAAATTATCATCACTGCGTGCTGGATCATTTGGAAAAATAGAAATGGCATTGTCTTTGATAACAAAAACTTCAACCTTGATCAATGGAAGAGATCATTGAGAGATGAACTTGGCCTGGTTTGTATCAAGACCAAAAGAACTATTGCGGAAGCGATCAATAGGTGATGTGAAAATTATAACTAGTGTACTCTTTCTTTTTTTGGGCATTACTTGCCTTGCAATATTTGTATATTTGTATCTGTCTTTTTATTATACATAAAAAAATATAGGTAGGGGCCTCCCGTGCTGATTCCCTAAAAAAAATGTGAATCTGTGTTCAGCAGATACACAAGGGGTGAAGGGCATCGGGGTTGATTTAAAGTCACTCCCGTTTGCTGCAATGAGAGAGTTCGGAGCCTCGGTGGCTCAACCCCGTGTCGACACGTCGTGCTTCGATGTCTTTGCAGAAAACCCCTCCAACGTTTTGGAAAACAACCCATAGTCCAGAAGTCCCAATGCTCATCAGCCTCCTCCAGCACGGGCAGCTTGTCCGGCGCCCGAAACCCTAGCTTCCCTCATCCCTTTCCTCTTCTCGCCTCCACTCGCGGTGACGGAGGAGCGCATGGATGGAACCTCCTCTCCCCTCCCTCCACTCTGCTCGCGGTGACGGATTTGCAATCTCCTCTCCCTGTGCTCATGGTGACGACACAGATCTACGGGTAGGTGGCATGTCTCCTTCCTTGTCGCCACCGCCACTCGATGCTGGCCGCCATCACTCCTCCACCTAAGGATCTCGTTTGGAACCACATCGAGCCGGCGGCACTGATGCGGCACACGGTTTGGTGGTGCGCAGAGGTGAGCAAATCTGCAGTTGGCGGCGGCGGCGGCCACGTCTCCACGTCAAGCTGGCCAACACCGATGACGAGGGCCAGTCGCTTCCCTCTCGGATCCACCGGTGCGTTCGCTTCCCAAATATGCTTAGTAGATTTCCACGCAATTCCATTCCATCGTTTAGCTACATCTGAGGCTTTTGATATGGTAGTATCAGTTTTGTATCTACTGCAAGATCCAATTTAGTGTTTTTATTTGCAAACACAATGAGGTTGGCATATTTATTCAAAGTTTGGTTACAGCGTGGGTGCAAGAATGGATAAGATGGAAATAGCTAGAACTGAAGAAAAAAAAAACACAACTCCATAAACATTGAACTTTTGTCTGAATGAAAATATGCCAGCAACAACTATGCTGCAAACCTGCAAGTTACACAACATGCTATGCTTTGATGGAAATAGGTTTATTGATGCCCCTATTTACTTTTCAAAATTTTGATATTTCTATAATTATTTATTTAGGACTGAATTTCCAACAGTTAATACTTCCATGTGCGTTGTGAGCAGAATTTCCTTTTGTTTCTATGAGTAACTTTGGCAAGATTACTATTTCTGGTGGTGATGCAGATGTGAAACCCCTCTCTCACGGCCTGCTTTCTGGAGCTGAAGGTCAGTGCCTCCTTTTTTTGTATACCTTGTCTTTTTTTGCTGCATGTGCTTATGTGTTGAATGTACAAAAACTCTGGTGTTGAGACAGATGGACCGGTAAACCGACATTTTCAAAGTCACCCGAGAACCTGGTATGTGGTAAGAGATATAATTGTTCTTGTTGTTTCATGTGTGTGCGAGACCTGCTTCCACTAGCCTAAACCATTGTGTGTAGATAGATGAGGATTCTTTAATTTAATCCATTGAGAGGTAAACAATTAATCCTTGACTCAGGTCACCTAAAGTTAGAAGCTCTGCCTTTTTTTGTTATGGTCTGTTGTTATGCGAAGAATATCCAGTATGGGCCTTTGTAGTATCATTTAGTTTCATCCATGCTTTGATGTCCATGTTTCTAATAATTTTTCTCTTCACAGATCAAGCAAGGATTTTGTGTATGACCATATATTGGCCAGTCAGGACTTGGCACTTGCCATTGCTGAATAAACATACTACACTTGTTATCCTCAACTCTGCTACCTCCTGTTCTGAAAGTCTGAAAGTAAATTGCATCCTTTGTGTTTTCTGCCAGAATGGAGCTGAGAATTTGTTGAGTGGATCTGATGTACAGTTCAGTCAGTAAAAATTGAGTATCTACTTCTTGAAGGCCGAGCCTGTAGTTACTTTGCCTTATGTGAAATGCATGAGAGTTCACAGATAAATAAACCCCTACATGAACTTTTATGAACCCCTACATGTTATGATTAATTTGAAATAATCAGAGACATATGAGAAGATAAGAACACTTTCAGGCCCCTTTTCATTATAGGAAACAGACAAACAGCGATATCCACTACTAGAAGACTTCTTATCTACACATTGTTGTTAAGCTATTATACCCTTCTGTAAAAGGTTTAATGGAGTCATGTTCCTTTCTAGGTATATCTATTTTATCCTAATGTTTGGAGTGACTAGGAGGTTCTTGTTTGCCTATTGGCATGCACTCCCAGTCTGCGATCCTATGGGTACAGGAAGCGTGCCTCTCATACATCAGTACTATATATGCCAAAAAGATAAATCTATGATATTAAATTTACAGTTCCCGACTAGATAATTGCTCCATTGCTTGCAAGCAGAATAATCCCCCATGTTGCATTTGCAGGCAGCTGAAGATAATGCTGACATCAGCAGCTTATCCGCCATTGCTCTCCAGGACTAACAACATCTTCTAACCTAATAGATGTGTCCCTTCTAAGAGCATGTCTTTCTGTATTCTATGGGTGCTTAATGTTTTGAACTATTGCAGCAAGCGGTAGTGATGGGATGTGCCACCTAATTCTTGTATGTGGATCATTTGTATTTATGAGCCTAAAGAGTAATGGAACCGGATTCTTATATAGATTTATTGTGTAAATTCAGAGACCATAATATTGTTGATAATTTATGGTTCCTGACAGTTTTTGTGGTGGTGCACGTGCACTAGTGCAAATGCAGCTGAAAGCAACTCTTACAGAAGGGTTGCTTGGCTTGCTACTGCTGGCTATAGCTGTATAGCTGCTGCTGCAACAGCTATAGGCAGCACTACATAGCTTCGTTTTTTTTTTCCGTTGTCTTCCATTTTCAATTATATGAAGTTTATATTATTTGTAGATCATGCAAGAATCTTAGAGCTTATTTATGCTTAAAATTTTTAAAAATAGTTTTGTCCTTTTATGAAGCAAAGAAAAATTTTGCTATAATTTTGTCCTTTTATGAAGCAAAGAAAATTTTTGCTATAATTTTGTCCATATATGGTTTTATAGTTATCTTTACCAAATGATCTAGAAAGTAGAGTAAGCTGTATTGGATTGACACAGCAACAAGTCGTATAGCTTGTTGCCAATCTACTGAAATTCAAGATTGTAGTAAAGTATTCATTATAGTAAGCTGTATTAGATTTTAAAAAAAAGTATTCATGGTAGGGCGCCCGAAGGGCGCCTGATGGTCTAGTAGAGTGGAAGGGTGATATAGCTGCACATAAATTGGACGATATCTCTGTAAAACAAAGAACGAAAATGGTTAATAACAACAAGTAGAGATTTCTGAACAATAATGAAACGCCAAAAACAACAGGAGCTAACCCAAGGCAGACTCGGTGTATCAGATAAACACATGGAACTGGCAGAAAATGAGCAGCAAATTGAATTTACGTGCAAGCAAAGCAGAGACAAGGATGCGAGATCTGTGAATGCAATTCCATTCACCTCGGGTGCAGTCGTGCAGAAGAGCATGGAAACAAGCATGCGCAACCAGGCACGCGAAGGAAAAGCTCAATGGAGACATAGGCTGAAGAGCTGGCCGTGCGCACAACCGCTGATCCGGATCGAGGCGGACGGCCTCCTCACAGACGCTTCTGCTAGGCGGCCGAGCCCGATGAGCGCGGTGGCGCAGACGCCGGGGCACGCGGCGCTGTGGAGCAGAGCGTCAAGGCATGGTGGTAGTGCCGCGGCGCCTCAGCGAACCGGCCCTTCTTGTACCACTCGTTCTCCGGATCGATTTGCACGACGACGATGTTGGCGTTGACGCGGTCGCGTCACGGTGCGCATGGAGATCAGCGGGAGAGCTCACCGTCGGATGGCAGGTGGCGCAGTGCAGGACCGTCACCGCGCTTTCCTTCTCTGTAGCTGCTCCTTATACGTGAAAGACCGTTATACCCTCCAAATATAATTAGAAATCAGTTCCGGACCTACATAATTTTTGGTTTTGCCCGCAACTTAAGTTCCTCTCATATAATTCCTCCTATTTTACAACCATTAGATCTATGAAAACGGACCGCTCACATTATTTTCAAGCGTAGTAAAATATCCCATATTTTTTATGCAATATTCTAACGTAGGTATATGGTTCTGTTGCTGTGATTTCTACTCCTACACCGTATCTCGGTAAAAAAAAGAAAGAAAAGAATAGCTCTATGATCCTTGTATAGCTCCGTGATCCTTGTGCGACTAAAACAAAGGAAAGAATGCTCCCGTGAAAACGGCGGCGCGATTGAGTGCCCCTTCCTCCGTCTCCGCGCACTCGCACCGCCGCTTCATCACCGCGCACGCCCATGCCTCCTCTCCTTTCTTGCCCTCGCGCAGCTGCACCGCCACGTGGGATATGTGGAGCTTGCTGTCGGAGACCACTCCGTACCGTACCGGCACGTCGGACGCCACTGAAGACCCCATCGCGCCCTCGTCGCACCCGCACTCGCCGAACGGCTTCCGCAGGAGCGTTGGCATACGTCGACGTGGATCACCGCCGTTCTGGCTGCTGCGAGCGTGGCTGACACCTCCAAGCGCCACGGGACTGCCCTGACCGTCGGCTACCCGTTACCATCGACACTCGGCAAAGCCGGTGGATCCGGTAGTGGTGGCCGCCCACATCACACCTTTGCGGGCAAGTCAGACGTTAGAATGTCTGCACAATTCATGTCTACTAAAAAAAGTAGAGTAATACTATCCGAAAAATCTGCTGGTTGCTCGAATTCGTTTTGAGTTCTTTGAGTTGCGTGCAAATTAGATCTATCCGGTTTTAGCCTTTGGTCTTTAAACTTTCTACATAGTCTTCAAACGTTGGTTTTGGCTTAGAAAATGAAGAGCCAAAGACAAATCTAAATCATGCTGCTAAGGATAACGTTTTAGAGTACAGCCAAAATAAATTTTGCACAAAATATATTTTGATTTCCAGTAAATCGAGAAAGAGAATTGGGCATAAAAAAGCTTTATTTGGGCATGCTTTCTGTTCATATCATTTGGATCAACCGTATCAAAGTTTAATTTTTGTAGACTAATTTTAATTTCTGTCGATGGTTAGGTTTAATCTCATTATTTGTGCTGAATTGACTGTTGTTTCTTGGATTTCTCAACAGTACACATTTATTTTAGGAACATATAGAATTGAGAATGCTTGGTCACAGGAATGGCTTGCAGATCCTTCCTCAGAGAGCCAACCATGATTCACGCCTGTTTAATTTTTTTCATTTGACCATACACACTTTCAAAGAAAACTACCATTTTTATTGTGATATATTCTCATGTTACCTGCATGATAGACTTGGGCAGAAACTCTGAAACATAGTGAAACTTTGAGTAGTCACTTGGTAGGTCCTGATAATTTTTTAGTAGCTTGGCCCTGCAGTTGCAGGCGCTTCACTATTCGTCTTGAGTAGCTTGGCATATATTGTGATCTGGAAGATATGAGATAATTGATGCCTTGAAATTTTCCTTTGATTTATTAACTTATTTTGGTGTTTATACAGTCTATTTGATAGCCATGTTGGTATATAATGGATGACCAAATTTAAGCTTCCACCACTTTTGCTATTGCACTATCCTGACCAGTTTGAAACCCTGATGAAAAGCACCACCATCTTCCCTGCAGCAGCAATCGCGATCTAATCACCTGTTCAGGTAACTTGATTGCTCACCTCCTGTTTGACAATATACCAATGTGTGTCTTGTGCTTGTGTTTTAGGCAAAGGCAGACATTAGGTTGCATTGAAAAAAAAAATAGTTCAAATGTTTATGAGGAATGATAGCAATGCAACTTGATAGACCTACTGGAACAGGTAAAGCATAGTGGTATAGCAGTAGACTTAGCCTCAGATGCATAGAAACTACTAGTGGATGGCGCGCGCTTTCGTGCGCCCAGTGAGGAAGGAATTGTGGTGACTGATCAGAGTGTAGCGTCAATTTGGGGTGCAAAGTGGTCGAACTATTGTTATGCTATTGTTTCGCAAAAAAAAAAAAATGTTATGCTGATGCCAGCCAACCTTGGCGATGAACCTGTTTGTTTAGCATTCTATCCAGAAATTCTGAAGACATAGTTTTTTTGTTAATGGTAGCTGTTGTTTGTACAAATGGTAAGCTGTGATCAAAGCGAAGGGAAAATTTCTTCAGATCTTCTGATATCTTCTTCATTCTTCGTACACATGGTGTCCAATAGTTTAGTTTAGGGTGATGAAGACTGCAAGAAAATATGAATATTCATTAGTCTGGTATTAGCTAAGCCCCAATATAGTCTATGGAGGGTAGGTACACAATAGGAATGAAAGAAGGAAGCCAATAATATCCATAGTTCAGAAATCAGAGAAATAAGCAAATAAAAACACACTAATACTGAAGAAGGTCTATGTAATAAATTACCTTGATAGGAAGTCCAACCACATTTGTGCTGCTCTGAAATCTATTGAGAGGCACTCACTACATAGTTGTGTTTAAAGGTTGAGACACCCTATTGTCAGGGTCACACACATAATCAGCTACATATGTCATTCTAGCTATAGCATCAAAATGTTTCTCTTTATCTATCCAGACTTTCCAATGGCACAAAATCATCACACAGTTCTCAACATTGTGAGTAGGTATCTCTCCCAAGTACATGACTGAGAAGTGAAAAGTTTGTTTAGTGTTTCATCTTGTGACCTCCCCTCATAATTTCATCTAGTATAGTACTACAAAATGTAATTTAAAGCTTTCACGATAAAACACAGAAACCAGTCATTCTATGACAGAGAGTGCGCAGCAAGTTTTCATTAACTGAAGAACCATACTGAACTTCACTATTATTAATAGTTTTGAAAAGTCTCATGGGTTGTCAGCAAGTTCTACCTGATGCAGCCTGTCCAACAACTCAAGGGGTGCTGAGCATTACTCCAATGATTCGCCATTGACCAGAAATGGCATTTGGTGCTCACATGTTCCTCCTGCTTATCGCAGATCCACATAAGACAGGAAACAAAGATCTTACATAGAATGGAATTAGAGGCAATAGGAGAGGCATAGAAGGGATACCTGAAGAAAACATGTATTCATAATCTCGAACTGGTCCTCAAAAAGGCTGTTGAAGAACTTGTTTTCTATTTTTTAAGCATTAGCGTCATCTTGTACACCCTGGAAAACGAAGGATTAATTTTCTGAAGCCGTCACCGAACTAAAAAGAACAGGAAAGAAAGCACCAATTAGTTAGGAACGGAGCTGGCATTTTTTGGGAAACTATAAGAGAATCAAGAAAACAAATGGAAGTTTGGAAGCTAAATTTTCACCACCATACTATCTGTTGCAACATCAAAGGTAGTGTAAGTTTTTGCTGAAGGCCCCAAAAATGTATCGGAAAGCATGGGAAGTGCACACTTATACATAGAAATATGCTCGATTAATAACATTACTTTTTACTCTCGCACTTTAACTCTACTAATGGTACGACAACACCAGTCAGAGGCAAGAAAACATCAGTAGTGAGTTAACGTTCCTCATCTAGAAGGTAGCTTAGAAAAAAATTCATTTGATGGCTGGCCACCAGGTTTCTGTAACATTGTCAGATTGCAGTTTAAAAATTAGCAAACAACATAAAAAGCAAAAGAGAAAATACATTTGTGTTCAGAGAAAAGAGAAAATATACCAATTTCAGATTCACTATCAGAACGGAACATCGCTAAGATCTCCAACTTTGTTTAACGGTTTCAGTTTCAGATCAGAACATCGCAAAGATTTCTAACTTTGTTTAAAAATTAAATCTGTGGATGTGCCAATTAGTTGTTCTCTATCTAATGGTACTCCCCGCTCCCCCTTTTTTATTTAGTTGTATGCATCAACCTAAGAGGCCTATCTGATCGCTGCTATGTGGCAATTAGTTGTCCCCAAAAACAAAACAAAAAAGCCAAACTGATGGGAAAAGTTGGCCAAATCAATTATACCTGAACACCATAAGATCCATCTTATTTGCACTGTGAATTCATCAATTTAACCACTGGTGTGGTTGAAATATGCTTCTAGGATGATATCAAATACCTAATCATCGTTTTTACCTTTCCTTTTCATCTTACAGACACATAGATGGGCATCTAAATCCATGATAGATGGACATCTAAATCCATGAAGCTGTAAACACATGGAAGGATGATTTTCCTTATCCCAAAATCCTCCGAAGAGCACAACAGAGCAAAGAACAAACCTGCAAGTACACAGAGACGCTAAAAGCCATGGGAATGAACCACAAAACTAAAAGGATAGGGCCATTTGTGTGTCTGGCTGCAAATCTGAAAAATAAATATAGCATGGGCCTTTATGTTTGTTGCAAATTTGTTTATTCTAAGATATAGCTTGGTATAATACCATCTCTGACATTACCAATGCAGTCTTTATATGAAGTTATGAACTGTTGAACCTAAATATAAAAAAGAAATCACAAAGTTGGATGTGTAAAATTAGTAGTGGAATATGAATGATCCAAGTATCTCACTATCAAAATAACAAAACGATGTTAACCAAGAATACTAACTGAATCAGGCATGCTCTCCAAGTAGCACTATGTATGGTTAACCCTGTACAAATGAACATGCATGAGACCATGTGTGTGACCAACAATTGTAGCATGGCACAGATAAGGTAAAAACGATCTAGTTGCAGTGGGAAGTGTCCACACAAATAATTGCAAACCTGTATATAGTACCAATAAATGAACAAAGCTGAAGTTATGAAGCTATTAATGCAGGGTTTGAAGTAAACCAAATGGCCATGTTGGTGTAAGGGTACAACAACAAACAAATCAAAAAAATCTAGGAACTAAGAGTTGCTTCAGAAATAATAAAAATGGTATCATTTGATCCCTTGTAGATAGGCACAATGGCATACACTGAGAAATTGCATCATTTGCAGCAATCCACTTCCTGGCACATACAAAAAATTATGGATCTAGCGAGAATATGCCATTATTTCTACAAAAGCACACAACAACTATTTATGAGGTACAAATCTTTTGCACCTGATTTTATTCCAAGATTATCGTTGCTCCAGATTGCAATGGCATCCTAGAGCTGCAGGATATCATCAGTGTCGTGGCTCGCTAAATCTCCAAAATAGTTATGCAGGCGTCCTTCGGTTCAGATCAAATTTTGTTTTGTCATTCAGAATTGAATGATTATCCTTTCAAGGACATATCCAATACTGTCATAACTATAAGCCATAATTGCTTGTACGTCCACCGTTACCCAGAGATACCTTTTTTGGGCATCACTAATCGTATAAATATATTTTGGTTTACAAAATGCATTTATGGAACATCAAACACTATTTTTTATCGGATTTCATTATAGATGGCTGGAATGTAAGGTTTGAGGATTTGAATGATATAGCTAGCAAATCGATTCAACAAACCCATGCAATTGACCTTTTTTCAAGTAATTTTAAAAATCAAAGCCGGTAAGCACCTAAAATTTGTAATTAAATCTGATCCAATAGCCTAGTCAGGGTTTAGGTGCTTGGTTTCACGTAGCAGGAAGGGAAGCGAAGGGGCTGGCATACGTGGTACACCTTACCGGCGAAGGGGGCGCGATGAACAACAGGACGCTACAGAGGCAGCGTGGCACCTCAACACCACTGGCCGCCCAAACCCCAGGTTTCGCTGACCAGAGGATCGTAGGCGGCTCGGCTGGAGCAACATTGAGGAGATTGTGCGGAGGTTGGAGCGGAAGGGGGCCGCCGGGCTCCACCCGCGCCGGCGCTGTGTCCGCGTGGAGAGTGCATTTTTTTTCTTCAGAGATGGAGCTGGAACGAAAATTAGATGCCACATATATATATCTAGTGGAAAGGATCCAAGAAGCTGAAGCCAGATTCTAGCTTCAGGTAAGAAGTCGTTCCTGTACAAAGCTAGATCAATCAATCCTGATCGTCCACTTTAAGATCGAACGGATGGCAGTAATTGAGGTGACGTGGATAGAGGTTCCTTTCTAGGAGCTGTTGCTCTTTTTGTCTCTTTAATTTAATGCCTTTTTTGTCAGGCTCATGCTCGCCCCAGCCATAGCCATCCTTGTCTCCTGGAGGATTGTTTTGGCGTCCATGTTTGCAACCCATGCCTGCGATAGATGAGCAGGTCGTGGTCTCTATTGCAGTCAGGCTTGTGTTGGTAATTCTCATCCTTGTAGTTCTGTTGCTTAATTGTGCTCTTGTCCGGGTCGCTTTGGTAGTCTCCAGCGGCGGGGTCACCATTGTCTGCTGCAAATGCATCCATGTGCAGCCATGTGGCTTTCCCCAGCGAACTGCAAGTTCCAATATTATTTTCTTCTCTATGCTTTCTGATTCATGCTTTCCTCAATTTCGACAAATGTTGCATATGGTTTGTGATTCAAACTTGCATTGTGGGCAGTTGCTGAATGATTGTGGTCCTTTCTCTTTCGTTGGATTAGTGGCGATGTCAAAAAAAAAAGTGAAAAAGTTACAAACCAACAATGTCTCCATCACATGTTTTGTTTCAAGGTACTTAGTCAACAATAAGGAGTTGGTGTATTGCCTTTTTTTAATTATTTGAGTCACCATCACCAATGGTTACTCATGGAAATGTTTTGCAGGATGGAACTGCACAGAATTGGCACTAATGGCTCCTGCCACAGCTCATGCGAGCCACTGACAGGCTACTACATCCCCTATTACATTCTGAAGCCGGACTCTAAACAAGTCACAATTGATAGGGCGCCATGTTGCTCTGTTGTAATCTTCATGAACTATCAAAACATACATGGAACTTCTCAATGAAGTGCAGGTTGGTAATGCAACACCGAGAATAGGCATTCCCTTGCGCTATACTATGGTAGTACTTCGAATCATTTTTTTTCTCATTGTTGGATCCACTCATTTTTTTTCAAAGGTTTTTGACCTCTCAGAAGAGGCTCTTGATTGTACTGCAACGTTGAAAAGCTCAAGTTTAACACTAACAGTGACCTTTTTCCTACTCAAATTCAGAAGAGCTTATAGCTAATTCTGGGAAACCTACTTTTGAATTTATGTGTCCAAAAATAATTCGTGGTTGGATATGTCTTTGTATCTAGGTGCAGCAGGCCTTATTGCCTCTGGATCGGAGACTAGTCCTCGCCACGCATTTGGGCAATACATAACTCAATTTCCATTTGTTTATTTCTCTGGAAAAGATAGGGATCAAACAAAATGCAGCTCAAACTAAAGGAGAAGGGACCAGCAATGCGTGATTCTCTATTTCTATCTGAATATTTCCACATCATTAAGATCATAGGGAAATTCAGTAGCCAAAAGTCCTTGAAAGTAAGCATTAAAATTCAGGAAACTATTTCATTTTAAGAACTGAACAGCCAGATAGACTAAAGCACGGCTAATGACCTTCAAGTATAACCGAATCCAGTTTCTATTTAACACTACATCACTGAATTACTGCATTTCAGAAACTTTATAGATCGAGCATCATCACGAATGTCCTGGATCACTACACAGGATGTTAATGCCTGGATCAAACTGGAAACAAATGTGTTGCTGCATTCCCAATTAATTCATGGTATATGAGATAAATCAAATGCGAAACAAGTGCAGAGGACGGAAACCTTGGCCTTCTGCGATTGGAGCTCGATCGGATCCGTCCACGAACAGGCTGCGGAGCACGGCGGGTGCGGCGGAGGCCTCCCAACACTTGGAGACGGCGCTAGGCACGGCGGACAGAATGGCGACGACAGCGCCGCGTGAGGGCAGTCTGTCAGCGGCTAGGTCTAGCACGAGGGAAGGCTGCGTGGTTGTGCAACTTCCATGCTGGAGTGCCGGTGGTGTCGAGGCTATGCGGGGAGGAGAGTGACGAGGGGGGCGGTGGCGTTGTTGCTGGCGCTAGTGCACTGAGGAGGAAGTGACGTCCTTGCTGGAGGCGACGTCGGCGGCGTGCTGGACGGAGGCGGCGTCGACGGCGTGCTCGATTAGATCGCGATCTAATTTGGGGGACGGGAGGGCAGGCCGGCAGAGGGGGTGTGCGGTGATTATACGTGTCTCTGCGCAATGACTAAAATGCCCTTAAACAAATAAATTATACGAAAATAATTATTTTGTGAAACTGTTGAGAGCTGTTGGGAATTATTGATAATTATTTTCAAGCATTGTAAAAGGGCTCTATCTTATCTTGGTGAGTTTTGTCGCAGATCATATATGCACCTTAACTAGTAATTGATATTTGATACAGCATATAACATGATGGTGTGCGTGTATAAAAAGAGGCTTGTCTCAAGAGTTATTTCGATCTCACCAGGGAGATTCTCAGGATGGGTGTAGCAAATTCCGATTTCTCCTTCAATGGTTGGAATGAAGTGATTTATGAGAGCGTGTGCTCTGGAACCTCCTCCTTCCTTCTCCAACATTCTCCAACACCATGGACTCTAGGTGCTCTATGAGCTCCTGGTCTGACGGATTAAACCTTAGACCGTCTGGAAGTTCAGCCAAGTTCTTGATGCAATCGCGCATGATTTCAAAACACATCCACATGTATGAGAATTCAGAAGAAAGGTTCAATTGCTGATACACACCAGAAATAATTAATTTAGCATATATACCAGATGATTGCAGTTAGGGCAGACGGAAGCTCTCGCGTAGTAGGTGCCGTTGCTGCTGATCATGACGCCTGATGAATACCCCCTGAAAAAGAAGGGATTGATGAGGAGAAGATTGAAGTAAGAATTTACAGGTCAACATGCTCGGAAAAGAAAAGAAAAAAACATTGCAGATTGAGCTCAACAACCTAGCACTCCAGAAACCAACTAATATACGCTGTAGGGCTCAAAAGACTATCTGATTTCTATTTAGAACACACAGATCGATTGTTCCAGCTCCAGCTATCGAGCATCAGTTAGCACTGCAAGCAGCCTAGAAAGGGGTGAAATTAAAGCAAACATTCGTACTCATACAGTGGAGATCGGATAGACAAGGATCGGAGGCAGGGCGGCAGGCAATAAAACATGCGATAGACAAGATCGGTAAAAGCAAGCAAGCATTCATACAGTAGCGGATCCGATAGACTAGATCGGTGTGGCTGGTACGATTCAGAGTAGAGCGACTGCTGCATATACATGAATCATGGACAAGGCCGCACGGTGGGGATCGATCTGATGATCGTAGTAAGGAAAACAGATCGAGAAACACACGAGATGGATCGAGAGAGAAAGCAGGAAAGTGGAAAAGGAGCTCAGCTCACATGGCGTCGGCGGCCGGTGCTCCTCGCGATGCAGCTCGGATCCCAAGGAAGCAGTTGTTTCTCCGCGAAGCGCAGTGAAGGCAGAAACCTTTGTGAGCGGAGAAAGATGATATATCGAGGGCGTGGCATGGGGGGTACTATCAGGTGTGTGGAAAGGAGGATCTGGTGCGGCTGCTGCTTAGTTGATAACGACATCTTTCCCGGACGCGGCCCGACGCGGACCAGTGACATAAGCATGAGTGCGGGCCCAACGGCGCTGCATACCTTAGTTTTGAACAAAACACATAGTATTAAGTTTGGACACAATTCTTGTACGGCACGCGTGCAGCTGTAAGATTAGCGGCGCACGCGGTCGTTCCTAAGGAAGAAGGGGCAGCAGGGGGAGCGGGGGCAATCGACAGGTGCTGAGCAGAGCGGCAGCGACGAGGACGTCGCGGCTGGGGCAGTGGACGACGTGGTGGCTGCAGTTAGGGTTCCAGCGTCCTCTCTCTTCCTCCCTATCTCCTCCATGGCTGTAGAATCCCGCCAGCCGGCTGGGCGGTGGTGGAGGGTTGAAGCACAGCGCCAGCGAGGCAGCAAAGGCGCCGCCAAGCGGGCGGTGGTGGACAACTTGTGGGGCTGGCTGGGCAAGCGGCGGGGTGTCACAGCGATAGTCGGCAATGAGTTGTTGTGATTAGCGTGGGCGGGATCAAGGGGCGGCGAAGAGTTGTGGGTGGTGTGGTGAGGTGGCTCACCACCGACCGTTGTTGGAGGGTAGGGGAAGGGGTGGGGTGAGGACGAGGACGATGCTAGCAAGCTTTCCTGTATTTAGAGTGGGCGGGGTGGCGCGGCGGGGGCGGGTTGCAGGTAGTGAGGATGGCACAGTAAGGGCCGACGGGGAGGAGGCAGGGATGGGGAGGAGAGTCGCGGCGCAGGGAGGAAGAGGGTTGGGGGAAGGAGGAGAGCAGGGCAAACACATGCGCTATTATCAATCCTCGCACACTCATGCTATGGAAGGGTGCCCATGTTTGGATGAAGATATTGGATGGCTAGAACTGAATTGGGTATCAATAACAAATTGGTCTGCTTTTAGAAATATACTATAATACCAAATCACATGTTTGGATGCTGATGAAATTGCTAGTTCGAATCGAGTCACATGGCAAAGACCGGATAATGTTTGGATCCACGAGAAATTGCTAGTCAGAATCAGTGACGAGGAAGAAAGAGAGGGGGTGTTGTCCACAAAGAAGAAGAAGAAGAAGAAGAAGAAGAAGAGGTAACGAGGAAGAAAGAGAGGGGGTGTTGTCCACAAAGAAGAAGAAGAAGAAGAAGAAGAAGAAGAAGAAGAGGTACGCCAACCGCCAACCATGAACTCATGCGGAGGTGAGGTTACACCGCCCCTGCCTTGTGCGACCTTGCGTCACCGTGCGCCTGCCTTCCTCCACACTCATTCTATGAGGCTCGCACCACCTGCCTTGCGCGAGCTCGCATCGTTGGTGTCGCGGCGATCCGCCTCCCACCCGTTGAGTAAGAAGGGTGCATTGGCGAGGAAGAAGGCTGCACTAGCTATGAAGTACACCCATCCGTCTCGGACGCCCATCCACACGACATGTCAATTCCAATTCCAAAGTCTAAGAGGCTGAATATCTACTCCAAACACATTGTTAGATAATTTGCCAAGACATGACTCTGTTTATCATGACCATAAACTTAAAGAATGTGCTAGCTTAATAAAAGAAACTCATCAAGCGTAACCTATTAGGAATTATATAAAAAATGGTAAGTAGGAAGGGGGTCTATGAATACATCTCCATATATAGTGATGAATTGACGATGCATCTTATTATGGTTTAAATTCCTACATAAAAGCTCTTAATATATTAGATCAAGCATGGTACAGTGTGCCTATATATTATACTGCGCAAAAGAGCCCCTGGTAGGTGAAGACTACTAGAATCCTCCGGTTTCCCTAGGCCAAATACACGAGGGACACTACACCACAACCCTTAATCAGCGACTGACTTGAGGTTACCGTAAGGGGTGTACAGCGACGGACGGTCCGTGGCTAAAAGTTACAACGACGGACCCCAGCAGTTGCTATTGAAACCATCGTTGAATATATACAGCGACAGACTTCATCTTTAGCGACGAAAAGTCCGTCGACCAATAATTTAGCAACGGACAGCCTGTTAGCAGATTTAGCAACGGACGATCTATCGCAGTAACAACTTTTAGCAACTGACAGTCCATTTATATCTATTAAATAGGTAAAAAATTAATCCACGTATATTTAAAACTAGCGCAAATTCAAAACCAATTCAATGCTGAATGACATACACAAATGGGCACATTAATCATACTCTCACGCATCCATACAGTGGCTGAATACAACATAGAAGCATCCATACAGTGGCTGAATACATAATCTAGCTAAGTCATCATCATCCAAAAGTGATCCAACACTGTGACCATCAGGTTCAAGTCCACAAACTAAAACTAACATATTGTAGTCCAAAAGCATTCAATGATAGCATCTAGGTCACCATAAGATAGCATCTAGTACAAAAGCATTCAAGTTTAGTCCTAGCGTCCTTCCTGAGCTAGCACCGCCTAGTGTCTCTGAGATGACCTTGCAGCACCCTTGAGAAGCTCTCTGAGATGAACCAGCAACCCCCTGAGATCTTGGTCGCTGACTGCAGATCTTCAGCTGTCACAAGTATCATAGTTAGAAACTATAGATATATG
>CM041642.1:44762725-44778062 GCA_023333625.1 Bothriochloa decipiens | reverse complement strand
ATGAATGCAAACTGGTTAAATAAATCTTACCTTTCACAAGTTCCTTTGATCAACAACTTCAAAGTTATGAATGTCAGCTGCTATGCTTGTGTCAGCTAATGGTATAACCTGCACAAAGCAAAATGACAGTATATTATTCAATGGACACAAGGGACCAAGAGAAGAAATCAGCTGTTGTTATCATCACTGTAAATCTGTTGTATCTGCAATCATGCTAAATAACAATGGCTGGCAGGCTGGCTAGTACTCCCAGATGACTTCCAGCATCTATCCTACATTCCTATCAACGCTTTGTACTGACACTAATATTTCAGAGTGAAGCTTTAGATATGCTCTTAAATAAATATCAGGGGCTATCATAAGCTTGCACTTTTGATTAACACATCGAGGTAACATAAATATTACAGAAAACACATGAGCACATATAGTAGTGAATAAAAGAATCCTATCTTATGAGAGATTGAAGGTGAACAAAAGAATCCTATCTTACAGATAGCACACACAACATTCTATTATAGAAGATTAGCATGGATAAAAGTTGTATGTGTTTACTACATATTTGCAATCTGAGTATTGCTTAGATTAAAAAAGAATCCCAACTCTGCTAAAATAGGACTCCCCTATGCTGAAGCCTCAGTAGAAATTTCTAGATCTGTACGAGTACCAATACCAACTAGTAATGCAAGCATGAGATCGATGTGCTTGAAACAATAAACGTGTATCCATAAAAGAACAATGAGGACCATGCCCCATGATTCAGGACGAACTGGAGAGGATCTTCAGAAAGAAAGCAGGGGTGAGGAAGATGAGCACCTGGCCAGAGTCGATCTTGCCGTCAATTTGCGGCGGGCGGACGTCTGGGCCTTGGAGCTCCTGCAGCGGGCGTCGGCGGTTGGTGTGGGCAGGGCAGGTGGTGCAGGGGCGTGTCGGGTCCTCGGCAGGTTGTGCAGGGGTGCGTCGGGTGCTTGGCAGGTGCAGGGGCGAGCGTCAATGGCCGGGCGACGTCCGTGCCTGGCCGCCAGCGGGGGCGGACCTGACCGCCGGTGGAGACAGGCCTGGCCGCCGGCAGGAGGGCTTGTGGTGTGGGGGCGCGCCGGCAGGAGGGCCTGTGGCGTGGGGGCATGCCGGGAGGCGACGGTGGCAGGGATTGGAGGTGGGCATCTGCGGTGAGGGCGTGCGGGGGCTGGGGAGCGGGAATGAGGCGCGTGAAGGAGGCGTGTGCAGGGGCTGGAGCGGGAAAGAGCGGCGGTGGTGGGGGTATATCCCGGATGTCGGTGTTTCGACCCGGGTCCAGCATCAATGAGTAAATATATATTGCTTTTAATTCGGATGATGATGTAAGAAGAATACAAGGTTTATCCTGGTTCAGGTAAAAGAAGGCCCTATGTCCCGCAGGGGGGAGAGTTTGTATTATCTTGTACCAAAGTGTTTGTACAAGGGTGAATATAAGCGTGCGAATAAGTGAGCTAGGACTTGAGCGTTTTGGGCTCTGGTCGCTGTCTATGTCTTATGTTTTCTGACTAAGTTTCATTGCCCTCTCTAAACTAGGGCCTGGCGCCTCCTTTTATAGGCGAAGGAGGGGCACAGGGGTACATAGATCTTAGGGCGGACGTAGCTGCTGACATCGAGGAGATGATGCCGATCGTGTCGGTCTTGCTGTAGAGGCGTGCGTCGGGCATGGCGTGTCCTGTAGCGATGTGTTCGGAGTTGACGTGGCCATCCTTCTCATGCGTAAGGTGATGCAGCTGATGGTCGGTGATAGATGAATGTCCAAGCACGGTCGTGCGGATCCCTGTGACCGTCGCGTCGGGAGTTGTTGGTGTTGACCGGCGATGACGAAGTCCAGCTCGAGAGGTGGTCAAGGGGGTCGAGGCCCGAATGGATTAGGTCGAGCCCCGGGAAATGTGGTATAGATACTGGTAAATGTCCCTCGAGGGGTTGTCTGATATTGGTAAATGTGCCTCGAGGGAGTGCCGAATGGGGCACAATGCACGGCATGGGGTTACAGTATGGTATGACCCGTCAGATTTCCGGGTATGGGAGGTAAAAATAAGATTTGATCGGTGTACTCATAACTATTACTATCACTGTGGCTACGAGGTTAGGCGGGAGTAGGTAGAACGCATTAAATGCTCCTGGATTCGTACAGGAGGTAGGTATTCGAGGGGTGCGTCACACTCGAGGGCTGCCTGTTCGCTCGGGCGAATTTCTGTCACCGAGGGGTAGGTCGAGTGGCACCCTCGAGTGATCTGCTCTGCCTCAAGCAGGGTACATCGGATAGGTAGCCGCCGGACCGCCGAGGCCCGTTCGTGGGCCGGCACAGTATGACCTGGCACTTGCGTTTCTGCGCTAGACGAGGACTAACGACACCGGGTTTGGCTTGTTGATGTCAGGCTTAATTCCCTTAGTCGAGGGTTAAGGGTACCCTTTTTTAGGTACCGGACAGTATCCCCCAAGCCCTTGCATAAGTGCTGGCACTTGAGCTGGGGGTCATAGGCCAAGAGTGAGGTACGGTTCATAACTTTTCATGGGGGCGCCCGAGCGTCCCCTGCGGGGTTAGCCCCCAAGGCCTCGAAGGAGTAAGGAGACTCCTTCGAGGGCTTTATTTGTATTTTGTTGAGAGGTGCTTGTCCAGTTAGGCATAGTGTGCGTTCCTAAAAGGTTAGGATAACATGAACTGGAGTTGTAGCGCCTAGTCGTAGGGTGGCTCGAGTTCGTCGAGCCCCCGGGTGCGTTCGACCCTCTTTCATCGAGGGGTGCCAGGCGTAGTTGAGCCCTCGAGCCTCGTGCGGCTAGGGCATTGCTAGCTTTAGGCATCCATCTGACGAGTCCTTTCGATCGGATGTGAGGCGAGAAGCACCGTACTACCCTCGATTGGACGAGTCTCGGCATTCTCTGTGAGCTAATAACGGGGGGATCCAAGTGAGAGCTCGTGCCCCGTTCGATGGGGTCGACTAGTGGCCCTGAGGCGTTCTCATTGACGCAAATGAGTAAATATATGGATACTGATTCCATTCGATAGACTCGGCGGCTCGATGCCTCCCTTCGTGGGGATTCCATGGTAATCCTCTCGTTTTGCCTTGGATATACCCGAGGTGATCTCGAGGGCTTGTCCTTGAGCTGAGCTTCGTGTGGCTCCCCTAGGGCGTCCCTGACTCGGGTGCT
Organism: Bothriochloa decipiens; assembly: GCA_023333625.1. Lineage (NCBI taxonomy): Eukaryota > Viridiplantae > Streptophyta > Magnoliopsida > Poales > Poaceae > Bothriochloa > Bothriochloa decipiens. The sequence continues at coordinate 44,774,897 of CM041642.1, read as the reverse complement.
CGAGGGCAGCTGTCGAACCCTGACCGAGGGTCAACCTTCGCTCCCTCGAGGCTTGTCGTAGGGCCGGGGCCCATTTTTCTTCTCATGGAAGACTCCATCGGTGGATAATGTAGCGCTCCCATCTGTTAGGCGCGCCTTTTGAGGTGTGGGCCGAAGTGACGCGGTCGTGGTGGACCCAGGTAATGGCTAGGGGCCCAGTGAACAACGCATTTCCTACTGCGAGAATCAAGGGGGCGGTTAGGTTTGGACATTAAATGCGAGGATTTACCTGCCCTTTTCACCAGTTCTGCCCGTTGCCCTTCGACCTGCCTATAAATCCAGGAGGTGGGGTTTCGTCCGTCCCCCATCTTGCCTTGCTGCTTTCGCCACTGCTGTCGCCGGAGAGAACAGTAGCCCGGTTCGTTAGCGTAAGAGAGAAGAGGGGAGAAATTGGGAATCTTCCTTCCTGTCCACACGCTGAGCTAGCCCGTGCTGTCGCTATGACGCCAGAACTTCTCCCTCCGGAGGATTGGCTCCAGTCGGCCATGACAGAGCGAGAGCTCAAGGAGTTGGTGGATGATGGGCTTCTTCGTCCCATCATCTCGGTTGATCGGCCATAGTGGATGGTGCCACCGAAGGAGGACCTCGGTCTGCGACGACTTCGGTGTTGATGCTGAGGCGGAGGTCGAGGATGACGTGCGTGGGACCTCCCTCATCAACTGGTTGTACGAGCTCAGTCAGGTCGTGAGGGAGCAAGTCCAGAACGCGCTGCATGTTAGTGTGAAGCACCGAGAATGAGGAAAGGCACAAGGCCTTGGTCGAGGCTGCTGAGGAGCCCGATGGTCGGCTGACGAAGCTGTTCGAGCCCGAGGTCCTTCCTCCCGGGGTTGATGAAGAAGAAGAAGCCGGCCTATGAGCCAATCTGGGCAAGAAGGCCCATGTAATAGGTTAGATTTTGACTTGTGTTGATGTGGCCTCGAGGGCCTTAAAACATGATGTTTGTATGCATTTCGAATGCTTTCGAGTTCGAGTCCGTCATTCCTTTTCTGCTCGAGTTGAGTTTTTATGCAGTCATCTTGGCGCACGGTTGCGTCACTTCACGGTCAAATTCTAAGCCACCACACATGATTCACGGTCAAATTGCATGGCCAAACGATCAAATTCCAAGCCAGCACTGCTCGTTCTGAGAGCTACACTCTGGCGCACCTACTCTTCCACAGTCATCGACTCATTTGGAAGGGTGGGTGAATTTTAATCGTCAGCACTGGACCATGGATAGGAGGGTCGATTATTTTAGAGCAGGTATAATAATCGTATTTCAACCTTAACTCTACTACTTTCAGCTTCCTTCTTGCTATTCGGCTCTCCCAATTGCTCTTAAATTTCTCCTAAAATGTCACTATATCGTGATAGTGAAGCTAATGCAAACATCATCGACTGAGCGTAATTTGGTACAAGTAAAAAGTAAGCACTTTTCTTTCAATTGGTATCATCACTTGTCATCCAGAGGTGGATCTACCAAAAAAAAAAATCACTCCACATTCTGCAACCAGTGTTGGTGCTGAAGGGAGGGAGAGGTCCAGCAGCCGAGATGTCGGCGCTGCCCGTGTCAGCTCGTCAGGATAAAGTCGCGGGGGCCTTCGACTTGGTCCAAAAGTTTACCGAAGAATTAGGAAAATGGCCTTAAAAAAAGTTACTCTTAAGAAATTGACCCTTATTTTTTAAACTTAGAAAAATAACCTCAAAATAAAATTTTATTAGAAAAATGGCCTTCCATCAGTTTGGGCCCCTAACGATGTTAACTTTAGGGTAAAAAGATCACTTTGTCCCTCATCTTTGGAAATTCATAACTAGAGTTGGGTAACTTTAATTTTAGTGAATCAAATTTTGTTGTGCTCGTTGAGATGTCTAGTTTTTTAATAAAAATATAAAACTAACCATGTTTTATAGAATTATTTATTTGGTAACTTCAAAAATATATATGATTATATGTGCTTGGAATATATATATATGCGCCTATGTGCTTGAAATTTGTGAACATATACAATAAATGAACAAAACTATGTTTTTAACTTTTTCTCTCAGGGGTAAAATAGTCTTTTTACCTCTAAAGTTAACACCGTTAAGGGCCAAAACTGACGGAAGGCCATTTTCCTAACGAAATTTTGTTTTGAGGCTGTTTTCCTAAGTTAAAAAAATAAGGGTCAATTTCCTAAACGTAACTTTTTCTGAGCCCATTTTCCTAATTCTCTCAAAGTTTATAGGCCCCCAGTGATATGTGCATCTGCCTGATGGGCTTCAGGTTCAAACCATCTGAATTCTGAAACAGTTTGCTTAACCTTCCTTTCATAGGTTGCTTGTTGTTGTGTTTTCTTCCTGTAACTGTGCGGCTAGCTGCCTTGTTTGTTTGGACTTTGGAAGGATTCTGCGTTTCTCCTTCTCTTAATTTTAAACTCTTATAAAGCTAAAACCTGCTAGACTATTTCTTTAGGATCTCATGAAGCCATATCATCAGCGGGTCCTGCAGCTCACTGGCCTATTCTAGCTTAACGATGTGACAATTGAACTTCCTTCGTGGACTTGCTGAAAGACGAAACAAACAGACAAGTCCTAGCCAATTAATGTTGCTCTTGCACGCATGCTGTTCCTTGTTCATCAGCCCCTGTCTCTTCCCCTGCCATCGCTTGCTCACCTCCTAGCTGAACTGATCATGTATATATAATAACCCGAGGCAAAGCAAGGACGAAGCCTTGATCCAAACTGACAACTCCCAGCCTATTCGTTTAGCACAAAATATTGTACTCGAAGCATCTGGACTCTCTGGTACTGATTTTAAGTTCCAATGGCTGTTTCTTTTTAATTTGAGGAATCGTTCTCCAGTGGCTGTTGGTAAGCAAGAAACCTGGCAGTTCATCTTCCTCCAAAAAGTATAAAGGTGCCATGGATCATCAGCACGTACGTTTTAGTACTTTCACATACACAATCTGTTCTTACTGCATCCTCAGAATTTTTTGATGTAGTACATGTACTTTTAATATTCTTTTACGAAGTTAGCGATCCATAGGTATACGCCTTTTTCAGGTATTTGGCTCTGTTCGGCTGAACGATCAGCCGGCTGGTGCTGACTAATTGCATAGTGCCGGCGGAGAGGAATTCAGCCAGCACCAGCCGGCACCAGCCAGCACCCAACCAGTTGGCGATGCGGCCGTGTTGAAGATTAAAGATTGGCATGTTGCTGTCTTTTCTTCAGTTCATTCACGTTAGACTATGATGGAACTCTTTTAACATTTTTTTTGTAAACATATATTTAAATCACTTATACAAATATATGGCCGCCATCCAGCATTCAATTGAAGTTCAACCCATTGTATATCATTTGTGAACAAATCTATTATACTCGCATTACACACAGATATATACTTGTTATATCTATATCATATTCCTCTTAATTCGATTAAAATTACTTTTACATTCCAGCAGCAACGTACGGAGAGTTCACCTAGGATTAAGTAAATATAAATACACACTAGTGTAAGAAAAATGCCGTACCCAAACAATATTTACCCATAAACACTGCTTCTTCTTAATGAAAAAAAAGGTGACATGAAGTATTCTCTGCATGGGCTATGATCAGAGAGTTTGGCAGGACTGATTTAGAAAGAAATAATAACTTGGAAACAAAACCTTCGGTCAAGTAGTAAAAGAATAAAAAAACAGGTCATTTCCTGTCTGTGGTCCAGTGCTGACGATTAAAATGGAGCCATAGGAACAGCTTCCATTCCTTCCAAATGAGACGACTAGGCGTGCCAGAGTGTAGCTGTCAGAACGAGCTGAGTGCTGGCTTGAAATTTGACCGTGAGTCCATGAGTGGTGGCTTGGAATTTGACCGTGAATCCGGCCATTAGTCATGTGTGGTGGCTTGGAATTTGACCGTGAACTGATGCGTGCACGACTGTGTAGTTGATAACCGTGAAGAACAATGAATAAAAGCTACAAACAGAACCTTAGAAGCATGAGTGCTGGCTCGGAATTTTTTCTTGGAATTTTACATACTGTTATCTCTGCTCTTTAATAATATTTAACCTTTTATCTACTTCAGGATTAATTTCTTACTAGGTAAGTGTCCGTTCATTACAACGTGAGATTAAGATATTACAATCATAATGTTCAGAACATCAATGTTTAAATAATCTCAAGACAATTCAGTTGGTGTTTGGAGGTGGAGGTGCCCTCCCTCCAAATGGCAATGAGGACATCCCCGGTCGGACCGATACCTCCTCGATGGCTCAAATTTTCCCCGCTCCCTGTCCCCGATCCCTGTCTCAGGGCTTCTTTTTTCCCGTCCCCGTCCCCGATTAGAGCTGCGGGGCCCCATCAGGGGCGCCTCACCCGACTGCAGCTCCAGGCAGCCTCGACGCCGCGACATGCGAGCAGAGGAAGAGGACTTCGACCAAGGAGAAAGAGGAAGGGGCGCTCCGTGCAGCGGCTAGGAGATGGATCGAATGGATGCGTAGGCTTATATTGTTGCCTTGGGCTTGGGCCAATTCAGTTTTATTGGGCTACTTTCTACCTATTTGTGGCCTGCTCAGACATAGTCAGAGCCCCAACGGGGAACGGGAATGGGGAGCCAGGGAACGTTCCATTCCCCGATTCACCCGACGGGGAGAGATTTCAGCCCGTTAAGCCCCCCTACGGGGGTAAAAAACATACCATTTTTCATCCCCTAATGGATGAAATCCCCGTCGGGGATCGGGGATGGGGACCCGTTGCCATCTTGAGCCCTCCCCCCAATCATGTTTTCTTGCGTGTCCTTTGTATCGGCTATATTTGTGTCCAGGCCTCTGTTTTGGCTCCTCCCCTTAATGAAAAACAGGTAAAAGACTCGATCTTGAAATAAAGAACAGAGACCAAAGTCAAGCTCGACGAACATGAAATTCTTTGTAGATCAATAGTGAGTAGTGACCCTGGCAAAGGACGTTCATGTGGTATAAATTAAACATGGACAGATAATATGCATGGGGATTTTGTCACAAGACCTTAGAATTGAGTTTGAGTTTGAGCTAAATCACCATTCAAGAAGGCCGTTACAATAATTTCCCCGTTAAGTGTTAACTATCATTAGAACTGCTTTGCTGTGCCTGGCAGTCGGGTCATGTAAACAGTTTCACCAGTCCACATCATGATAATAGTCCCTCTGATTAAACCTGCTGACTACTCCATTGCCTGCAAGTTGTTTTTCTTAAATAATGGATATAAGTTATGGCCTTAGTCTATCGTCATGCAACAGGCAAACTTATTCTGCCCGTTGTAGAGATGGAAACTGAAAACAATCGAGTCCCATTCAGTTCTCTTCTTTTCAACATGAGTGTCTTACTTGTGCGTAGTGCCAATGTGCCATTAATAATTGCAACTTGGATGTTTCCACAATGTACTTGACTGGAATAAATATCTTCTGATATAATATACATGTACAGAGATTTCAGTAGCTCACATCAGTTACATGCATACAGCAGCCCCAAGATCAGGTTAATCATCGACAGATGCAGCTCTTATGCACATGCAATTTCCTCCTCTATTCACAAGCTTATACTACTACTCTTTTCTTGTGCAGGAGCAGGACACAGTTTTTGCAGAGCTGGTAACGATGTCAGAAGCGATTGGTTCCGCTGTCGTTGGGGAAGCGCAGTTAGCAGGATCTTCTCTGTTATTATCAGCAAACACGATATATAATGGCTCAGGTGAAGATAGTGAGTCGTTAGAGAGGTTGGAGATGGCGCACATCAAAATGGAGGCAGCAAAGGATATGATTATGACCAGCAAGTTGCCTGCTTGTAGAACTACTGCAGATGCACCATCGACGCTATCGAACATATTTCCTGAACCTGTTTATGAAATGATTTTGCAGCATCATTTTTTTAGATAATGGATAACAAATATCCGGCTTCATCTATCAACCGATAGAATCAGATCACTTATTACAAGAGTTTGCCCAAAGGCACAAAACGAGAGTTTTTGCAGCGTCATATCTCAGTATCCGAGTACAGCAACCTGCAGGGATGCAGTAGTTCATCTTCTCAAGAGGATGCACAAGCACAGCCGCCTCTGAAACTGGGAGTTCTCTTCATCCCACATGATGGCCTCGTCGATGACCTTAACAGTACTACCGGAGTTGAGGTTCAGAGCTCCGCAACAGAAGCAATTGATGGGGAGAAGCAGCCTCGCACACACGTCAATGTTCATCCACACCAACTTGACGAGATGCTGATACCAAAGGCAATAGACTATCTGAACAATAATTCTGGGGCGACCATACGTCAGATATCTTGGAGGTCTAGACACGGCAGTGCACATCTTTGTGTAGAGAAAACAACGACAAAGCAGATGGCAAGGACTCGCAGGGTCACGCGAACAACAGGTAGAAACAAGAGCAGCAAGGGGCTACAACTGGAGGACCAGATAAAGAAAGAGCAGTAAAAGCAGGTCACAGCAGATTTTTTGAAACTTATGGCTGTGCGTAAGTCGGACAGATTGCAGGGCTCTATTACCAAATGGCTCGACAGGTGGTAGTGTGTTCTAGTGATTGTTCAATAAATAAACATACTTCAGATCTCCTTCTGTATCTGCCCACTGTATCCTGTAAAATTCTTGTGTTACATACATAAACCTTTTGGGATTGTAGTATCTGGTACATCTGATTCTACTTGCATGTATAACTCTGCAGAAAAGTTAGTGGCTTTTGTTTATCAAAGACTGTACCATTCACTACCGGAAATCGCGACTTTGCCGAGTGTAATATTCTTTGTCGAGTGCTAAATCTCGGGCACTCGGTAAAGAAAATCTTTGTCGAGTGTCAGACTTCGCACTCGGCAAAGAGCTCTTTGCCGAGTGCCACGTCACCAGCACTCGGCAAAGAGCTCTTTGCCGAGTGTCTTCCTGTTGGCACTCGGCAAAGATATTTTCAATATTACATTTTCGAGGCACTAAATGAACTCACATGAAAAAATTTTCTACTACAAAGTTGTATAACTTTTTAAGATCTACAAAGTTTATATTGGTCATTTTTTTATTTCATAAATCGATAGTAATGTTGTTTATAAAACCTACATCTCACTAATAGTTTCATAAGAATTGTGAACTATGTTAGAACCACCACATCGGATGAACAAATGATCAAACAAGCAAAATAATGTTTATAGATCTTAATAAGTTATGAAATGTTATAGTTTAATTTTTTTTCATTTGAGTTCATCTTGCCATGCTAAACCTACGCGTGAATTTTAAAATTCAAAATTCAAATTTCGTAAACGACCTCGGATGAAAAATACCCAAAACAAAGTTTGTAGATCTCGAAAAGTTATAAAACTTTGTAGTTGATAACTTTTTCATTTGAGTTCATCTTACCATGCTAAAGCCATATGTGAATATCTTAAATTTGAAATTTAAATTTCGTAAAAGACCTCGAATGAAAAAACTTCCTAAACGAAAAGTGTAGATCTTGAAAAGTTATGAAATATTATAGTTGACCACTTTTGGATTTGAATTCATTTAGGCCCTTAAACAAGCTAATTACTCTCGGTTTAGTATAGAATATGAGGAAATGAAACTAGTTATAGACACATGTGACAGAGTAGTGCAGTGGTTAAGGCAGAAGACACGCGAGAGAGAGGTCACGAGTTCGAATCCCACTGGACGCGAAGCGCGCGATTTTCGCGCGAAAAATGCCGCGACTTGCGGGCGCATGGCCGTGGGTCCCCCTCAGATTTAAAATTTTTTTTTCTATTATTTTCGGGTTTTTTTCGGATTTTTTATTTCGGGCCTTTGCCGAGTGCTTGCCAGGTGGCACTCGGCAAAGCCTCCTTTGCCGACGCTTTCTTTGCCGACTGGGCTTTGCCGACTGCCACGTGGAATTGCAGTCGGCAAAGCCTTTGCCGACTGCAATCGTGCCTTTGCCAACTGCGAATTGCAGTAGGCAAAGCACCTGAATCCTGTAGTGATTCTGTGTAATTCAATGCCCAATATAACTCTGCAGCATCTATCAAAAGGACGTACCCAGTACCATAGGCTTCCGCACTGCGGGGTCTGGAAAAAGAAAAATAGCCAGCAGTCATCTCTATACAAATGTGCAGTGTTTGCTACCCCCCTTGTTTGACCAAGCACTAAACAAACGATCAGAATTAAGTGCCGGTACGGCAGTGCACACCTTTATAATGGGTCGTCACCCCCATTACTGTTGTCGAGGTCGTTTGTGCAGAGGAGGCCACAGGGGACCCTCGCCAGTCATTTGTGCCTCCAGGGTCGATCCCCATCCGCCGCCGTGCATAGTCGTTGCAGTACCTTCTCATCCAACTTCTTGTACACCCTCAAGGAGGGAATGAGAGATTTGAACATCGAACAACACACGACAAAGAACAAATACGACCATTACTGAAGAAAAGTTCATTTCTCAGATCCGAGGCCGGAGCCCGTCACCGGCCACTCTGATCTCCGCGTGCCACCTGAAGTTCTGAACAGGAGCGCACCCTGGTGAAGAGCGCACTGCCAGAGGAGGAGCCGACTACCAGTTTCCGCCACCACCTACGCTGGTTCCACCATCCCACTCGCCAGATTTGCCACTCCCCTTGCTGGATCCGCGGACCGTGAGGTCCGCTTTCAATTTATTTAGCAAACCTTAATATATTTAGTTGAGAGGGAAATTTAGTTTTCTGAGACAAGAAAGAACCATTATTAGTTAATAATAACATGTTTCTCACATTCATGTAGCTGCATAATATTTTTTTTTTGTATGTTAAATTCTGTTAACCGAATTTTGTTTGTATGGATAATGAGCTGTTCAGGATTTAGTTTAAGGATTCAGCATTCCACAGTTTCTCTGGTAAATACTTACTTTCGCCTCTATGTGAAGTTTTTTGGTTCGTGCTGTTTTTTACTAGGCTCGAACTGTTCTCTTCTAGCCCTAATGTGAGCAGCACCTCCCTCTATCGCTCGTCGGGTCAAGGCCCAATAGGCCAAGTGGGACCACGCCCCTTATTCCTTTTGCTGCGGTCACGCCGGACAAGGGTTCCTCAATAAAAAAGGCAAGGGTTCCTCAATAAAAAAGACGCCGGACAAGGATTCCTTTTGCTGCTTTTCGTGCCAGGATTGTTTCCAAGAGGTCTGACCTCTTGCTTTTTTCCCTTTGGATTCAGCCACAAGGATTGCAATCCTATGGGAAACTTTCATAAGTTTTATGTCATCCAAATGACAGGATAGGAAATATTTCAAAGGAAATGAAATCCTTTGAAATTCCTTTAGTTCACCTGTAAATCAAAGTGGCCCTAGACCTCACGGACGTGAATCTCTTCCTCGTCCTCTATGGCTTACATCATGCCATCCCTTAGCTGCCGCCTCCTACTTCCTCCCCGCATTGAGAATAGGTTTGGCGAGTACATCGCGCCGCCGTGCCATATAGCCATTTTCTTGGTCTGTAACTAGACATCGTCTATGGCCACCGTACCACCATGGCCTGGATATTTGGGAAGCTTCCAAAAGATAGAGAAGAAGAGGAGCTCGTCAATTCCTAGATGCACGAACCAGATTGGTTGTTGACCTTGGTCAACTCTCGTGCCAACCAAACCAAGAGATGTTGTTCAACCGATGGCTTTTAGCAGGAAAGATCCTAAAGTTTCTTGTTTTTACCAAAGAAAATATCAGTCTACGCAGCTTCTAGAAAAAGCCATAAAATTTTATTTTTCTAAACGAAAATGCTCCTTACAATTTTTTTCATCATACCTTTTGTTATTTTAAATCTGATTTAATTTTGACATAACTTACGCTCACACGGTCAAAGTGACGTGCTCTACAGTTTGCATATCGTTTTTTTGTGTGAATTGATCGATTGATTGTCTGAGATTTGAAACTATATTCAAATATAAACTAAGACATTATTATACATTATACTATTATCTTAAATTATAGTCGTACGACATACTTAAGCCGGACATAAGCAAATAAAATGTTGTTTCAAGGATTTGTGGAATTTGTCAATGAGGGTGATGCATGTTTGTGCTAGATTGGTTGTTGAGGGTTCAAAAACAATGTTTTCAATCGGAATTGCTCCAAACATATTTTTCTTTGAGGAGCTCCAAACATGTTTTACACTACTACATAAAATCTTGTACAAGGTGTTTCTATTTTTTAACTATTGCGGTTAAAAAAACCGCCTCGCAAAATCGATTAACCAAGGCTGTTTTTATAACAGACCCGCCTCCATCGATCCCAACCTATTTTGGCCCAACTTCAGTCGATCTCGGCCCATGATGACTCTAATAGTATATAATGAAAAACCAAACCCTAGCCCCTCTCCACTCCCCCATGCGGCTGCTCACTTCCCTGCCCACGGCCTCTCCCCTTCGCTCACAACTCTCTCCCTCTGCTCACTCCCACTCGCGGCCTCCCTCCCTCTATCTCCTGGGCCATCTCCCTCCCTCCATCTCCATAATGCAGCGCAGGGGGTGACACGGCGAGGTCACAACACACAGGGGATCCGGGGCGATACGGCGAGGTTGCAACCGTCATCTCCTCCACTCACAGATCTGGTGTGGAGGGAACACAACATGATGAGGTCGCGACACGTAGGGATGGCTCCCTCACCCAGACTGGCGCCGCCCTCCACAACCCGATGGCGGCCCCTCTATGTCGGATCCGGCATGGAGGGCACAACGGCGACCTCCTCGCTCCCTGGCCGCTAATGGTGGGGTGGAACATGTGTAACCCTAACTGTCTCTCTCTCCTTTCAGATCGATGGCATCCATCACCTCCCTTCCTCACTCACAGGTGCGGAGGATCTGGTAAAGGGTGTGTTGGCGGCGAGATCCTCCGCTACCACCCCATCGGCCTCCTCCCCTTCGGCGACGTGGATCCAGGTCTCGTGGCGGCCCTCCTCCCTTACTGCGACGCTGACGGGGCAGGCCTCTCCCCTTCCTCTTTCTCAGTGGCGACGTGGATGGGGAGGCCAAATCTGGCAGCGAGGAGGCAGGATCTGGTTTCATCCCAGTTGGATTCGACCTCTACGCCACCGGATCTGCCCATGGTGGCAGCGGGGCTCGTCGGCGGCAGCATAGGCCCGGTTAGGGTTGGTTCTGGGCTTTCTATATTTTTTTGTTTTTTCTGATTAACCGTGACGGTTTTCTTAGTGGTGGTTGGAAAGCCGCCACGGTTAAGGCCACGATTAACCATGACCTTGACTCATGGCAGTTGAGAAAACTGCCATGCTAAATAAAAATTTGTGTAGTAATGTTAAAAAGTAAAATATCTGTCTTTATAAATGACCCAATGATCTATTTGTCTCCTCCATCTCATTCTAAGAAAGCCCAACATATACTACCCAAAAGTTATAAGAGGCGCATTGGCGCCCAGTAGCCCAGCAGTTGTAGCTAGCCTAGCCCGCGTCATCGTTGTTGTGCCCATAGTGACGCATCGTCCCTCATCTTGGGCCGTGCACCCTGGGACTTTTTTTTTTGAAAAGAAGTCACGATTCCACTAACAAACACGTCTAGGCAAATCGCCGGATACAAGTTTGTTACAAACTCAGGAGCTTCACTAAAAAATACAGAGCAATCAGGAGCCAAAGCATAAACTCCATGAGAGGCTAAACCGTCTGCAACCCTATTACATGATCTATTACAGACAGAGACTCTACAAGAATTAAAGTCACACAACATATATTCTCTAATCTGATAGATTATAGAACCAATCGTGCTTCTGTCTTTCTCAGTTGAAGATAGAGCAAATGCTAAAGTTGTAGCATCTGTTTCCAGAATGATATGCATCATGCCAAGTTGTGCTGCATGCTGGATTCCTTGGAGAGCCGCCATTGCATTGCTTCAGTTTGCAAAGCAGAAGCCGCATATTTCATATTGCCAGCGCCAGCTGCAAGCACGTCCCCACATGAATCCCTAATCACAAAACCCCAGCCTCCTGTTCTTGTCTCTTGGTAAAAGGCCCCATCAATATTGATCTTGTAATTGTCAGCAGGTGGTGGCTTCCATGAGCATGGTACTACTTCTTTAACTGATTGACTTGTATTGTTCAATTTCTCAAACTCTAGCAGATGGTACATTACAGAATTCTGGATCTCTGAAGCTGCACCCTGGGAATGAGAGAGAGAGAGAGAGAGAGAGAGAGAGAGAGAGAGAGAGAGAGAGAGAGAGAGAGA
>CM041642.1:44729526-44762715 GCA_023333625.1 Bothriochloa decipiens | reverse complement strand
AGAGAGAGAGAGAGAGAGAGAGAGAGAGAGAGAGAGAGAGAGAGAGATGGAGAGGCTAGATTTTGCTGTTGGGCCGGGAATAGCTACAATAGTTGATGGGCTTGGTCTGAAATCCGATAGATTTCTGGAAATAAATCTAGTAAATATGGCTATGTTCAATGGGGTCACAACGAAGCCCTACCTTAGTTGAGGAGTATAGCCATGCTAATTCAGCGGCAGCTAGGCGTCAACGTCAAGTGGAAGAGGAACACTAAAGGAAGGAAGCTCATATGATAGTTGTGTGGTGAAGGAATATGTCTAAAGTACCTTCGAGTGGGGTGCAGTTGTACATGCTTAAAATGAAAACATTTAGAAATGTATGGAGGTGAGCTATGACATACATCATCGGTTAGTATTAATCTTAGTGCCAATTAATCTATTTTCTAATTATGTGCATCATATAAAAACTGAACAGCAGCAAGGTTGCTTCCAAGACCGAAATGCCTGTCATTGCAGTTCCTTCTCCCCTAGCTCCTCTACCACCTCCAGCATACGTCGCGACCCCAACTCCAATTAATTTTGTTTCTTCAATGCATGGTGTGACCTGCATGTTACACTACTATATTATTTGTACCCAAGGCGGCCAAAAAGTCTTTCGGATGATAGGCAACTGGTCCGCCTACATCGAATCGACCATGTAAGCTAAACTCTATGGAGGCAAAAATTTGCCCACTTGTGTTAATAAATAAAAATGGGGAGCGCATCGATGAGGCTTGGTGAGCCCATCCATGGGAGCTACCAAGCCCATCGACGTGCTGCCACAAATTGGCCTCAAGCCCCGCAGCTGTCGCGAGTCACCGTGGCTGGAGCTGCACTTGCTGCCGCAGGATCCACCGCACCGCTAGGACGTTTGCAAGGCACGAGCCATATCTGCTGCCGCTAGATCTGTAGATATTCGGACTGTAACACCCTTCGCTGTAGCCAGATCCGCCGCCAGGGTGCATGTGGGATACAAATCACGCCTGTTGCCACCGGATTCGCCACTAGGGTGTGTTCTAGGCATGAGTGCCTCCCTCTGCTTTTTGGGATAGGAGAAGAGAAGGGGGCCACCGCTTGCACCACCGCCACGAGAAGAGGCCACCGTGAGAGTGTGGGTTAGGGTTTGTAAGAGTAACAACAGATCGAAGAGAGAAGGTGAGAGTGTGGGCTAGGATTTCGTTTTCGTTTTTACTCATGATGACTAAATGACCTGAGATGAATGTTGGTATAAATTACGCACATAGATAAAACCTCAAGCACTAGCTTTCACTCGGTAGGTTTCAAATATCTTAGCCATAGGGAAACTTGTGAGAAGAACTACGCTCTAACTTAACCTAGAGTAGCAAAAGACTTAAGACGGTCACTAAGGCCTTCTAATTCTGATCTCGATAAGCTGTCTTATACCATTGTATCTAGGGGCATTACTTAGGGAAAAGATACCAACAGAGGATGCTTCCCCCTAGTAACCCTTGTCCTGCCTAGAAACATGAGGTGGACTATTTAGGAATCAACTAGGCTATAAGAGTCACCCTTGTGAACCACCAATATTGGGTACATCTATGAGAACCCCGAGTCTATGCACCATGCTTACACTACGAATTACATACTCTAACCTAATGCAATAGATTAAACACTCAAAAGAGACTCGTGACTAGAAGAACCAATATAAGCAACACTTACTTAAATAAGAAGTCGATTACCATAGAAATCTCATATGTAGGTTGACTTCCGCCAAGGTATATGGTGTAGAGGGTGCACCGACAGGCTGGCACCTCCTCCAAACTCTCTCTCTGTCTCTCCACATGTCCCCATTTCTAAAGACTAGATCCTAATAAGGACTAATATTCTCTTGAATGCTAGCTCTGGAGATGATCCTTTAATGGGTCTCCTCTCAGCTGATCCCAACTGGGATAATGGATTGGTGTTTTAGGGATGCCTAGCTCCTGGGGGTCTGGGGCTATGTTTATAGTCCGGTGGGATGAACCGTGGCCCTTGGATCAAACCAAACCTTGAATAATTGTCTAGATGTGAAGCTTAGGTCGGTGGAGCACCATCACGCGAAGGAGAAGGACACTAGCATATGGGCTAGGCCGGCCAGCCTAGGGGCAGGGCTTGCTGGCGCCACCTGGTGGCGTCTTGCCACCTTCTTTGCTCTGGTGTCTTCTCGTGCCTTCTAGACTCTTCTACTGCCGGTGCCCATTCGGTTTGCGTAGGAAATCATGTCGTGGTGGGATTCCCTCCATTCCAGTTCTTGTTTAGTCCCTAGAAAATATAAATTCATCAAAGTTGTGGAATTCTATTAGTTTAACCTTATACATATGTTGGGTGATGGTTTTAGTGTGTTTCAGAGTCTTTCCAAGTCAGATTCCGTCGCAGATTTGATATGTTTCTCACGGGGGCTCAAAATATAGCAAATGATATCTCTGTTTTGATTGTCTCGCCAAGCTCTTCGCATTGGTGTACTCTTATTCATCACTTGAGATACTTTTATATGGTGAAATATTGAGTATCATGCAAGACAAGTGAGAATACCAAAACTCGTGGAACCCGTTAAACTCAAACCATACAACTATACTTTATGATTCATTTCAAATCAGATTAATGCAATAGTTGATGGTCTAAGGTTGACATTAAGGACCGTCAACAATGAACTTGCAGGATCGATTGTGATCTGGGCTCAATTAAGATAGGTAGCCCACATAAAGGTATCCATCTTTTGAAAATTGGCCTCCATTTTTAGAGGTGGACCTCTTAAGAAGCTTGCCTCTATAAATACATTTTAGGAGGTGGTAATATCCGATTACCTATGCAGATAAAATATCTGCCTCCATAAATCTATTTTGCGAGACGCTCAATGATGACCGCTGGCTCTAAAAATCCTTTGAACGTGGTTGCATTTTGTGATTGCCTGCGTTAATGTTTGTGCAGTGTCTCAAAAAATCATTTACGTAGTACTGTTATTTGTTCCCTATGAAATTTAACCCTAGGGAAATGACCTTAATTTATCGTAGATTTCGAAGTCACAGGACCCTACAAAACATTTCCCCTAGGGAAATGACATTTACAACTAGGTTGTAGAGTGGCATGTTAGCATATGTCCCTACGGTTAAAATTACCCTAGGGAAGACAATTTGGTAGGGTTTTTTGATGACACCCTATAATACTTCTTAGTTTCCTTGAAATCGTTACCAAGATAGCAATCCTGATGAACCACCCTAGGGAGACAGATTTCCCATAAAGAAACCAGTTTCTCTATGGTATGTAAGCCGTTCCCACTACACCACAACCCTTAATCAGCAACTGACCACAGTTGCTAAAAGTTGTTAATTAGCATAGAATGGTGAGTCGCTAAAGCTTAGTGAAGGACGGTCAGTTGCTAAAACCGAATAGGACGATGGGTGGTCTGTCGCTATAATTTTCTATCTTTTGCATTGGAGCGTCCGTTGCTATACATAATGAACAACATCAGAAGGTCCGTGGCTAAACAAATTTGGCCACTGGCGTGATGTCTTTGCCTTTCCTGCGTCAATTTTGGCCCAAAATTGACCTAAACCCTATCTCACTCCGGTGTCCGGTACCTAAAGAAGGGGTACCTTAACCCTCGACTAAGGGAATTAACCCGTGACATCAACAAGCCAAACCTGGTGTCGTTAGTCCTCGCCTAGCGCAGAAACGCAAGTGCCAGGTCATACTGGGCCGGCCCACGAACGGGCCTCGGCAGTCCGGGTGGCTACCTATCCAACGTACCCCGCTCGAGGCAGAGCAGATCACTCGGAAATTCGCCCGAGCGAACGGGAAGCCCTCGAGTGCGACACACCCCTCGAATCTTACCTCCTGTATGAATTTAGGAGCATTTAATGTGTTGTACCTGCTCTCGCCTAACCTCGTGGCCACAGTGACGGTAACAGTTTCGAGTACACCGGTCAAATCTTACTTTTACCTCCCATACCCGAGAATCTGGCGGGTCGTACCATACTGTAACCCCATGCCGTGCACTGTGCCCTGTTCGGCACTCCCTCGAGGCACATTTACCAATATCAGACGGCCCCTCGAGGGACATTTACTAGTATCCATACCGTATTTTCCGGGGCTCGGCCTTATCCATTCGGGCCTCGACCCCCCTTGACCACCTCTCGAGCTAGACTTCGTCATCGCCGGTCAACATTCCAACAACTCCCGACGCGACGGCCACAGGGATCCGCACGACCATGCTTGGACATCCATCTATCACCGACTATCAGCTGCGTCACCTTACGCACGAGAAGGATGGCCGCGTCAACTCCGAACACGTCGCTATAGGACACGCCATGCTCGACGCACGCCTCTACAGCAACACCGACATGATCGGCATCATCTCCTCGACGTCCGCAGCCACGTCCGCCCTAAGATCCATGTACCCCTCTGCCCCTCCTTCGCCTATAAAAAGGGGCACCAAGCCCTAGTTTAGAGAGGGCAATGAAACTTAGCCAGAAAACTCATCTCCGCCGGTTCCGCACGCTACGGGGATCTGGTTCGGGAGCCTGGAGTTCATGTCCCTCGGCCAAGGCTACGACATGACCCTGCTCTCGGTTGGAGATCCGAGCAGAGGCCACACCGAGCCCCCACGCTTAGGAGGGGCTGCATGCCGATCTCGCCACCATGCCTCCGCGTCCAGGAGGGGGCGTGATCGGCGCTGCCGTCACCATTGACCTGCGTCTGGGTTGCCACCCGTCGCGTTTCGCCTGCTCCTGGTAGGCGACGAGGGGCCCCTGGTTGGGGACCAATCTGACCCGTGTCTAGGGGCGGAGGATGAGCCGGCGGGACTGTACGGAAACCCCGACTTCACCATCGCAATGCGTTCGTCGAGGGAGCCCGGCGAGGCTCTTTCGGCACGCTCGGTTCCGACGCCGCCCAACTTGCTGCCGCACAGACTGTTTGGAGCTCGTCGCCAGTTCCCATTCGATCTGGACAACACACCAAGACGAACTCCGCCATAATGCGCTCCAATGTGAGCGCGCATGAGGACCTCCCGGGAGCTCTCTTGCATGCTACCATGGACCTGCAGCTGTCCTGCCGGCCTCCGAGGACCTTGGCTTCTTGCGAGCACTTGGCCCAAGGCAGTACACCCTCAGCACAATGCGACGTCAGCTGGAGGAGGAGCAGCACGGGCAGTTCCCCATCTTCTACTCTGGCAGCCCCGACTCTGACTCTGACCACTAAGACCCCACGCGCGAGTGCTTCCACATCGACGGAGCCATCGCGTCGAGCACCGACACCATCGACCCCGCGGCCGCGGCTGCGGCTGCAACGGGAGGCGCCCTCATCATGGCAGATCTGGAGGAGCAGCCACCAGCCGCACCAAGCGACGTGTGGTTGCCCCAGGACGCCCAGCTTGCGTAAGTCTGGGAGATGCGAGCCAAGCTCGACGAAGACCGGGAGCGTATGTGCTAGCTCGAGCGGTGGAAGGGCTCGAGCTAGAGCCCGGGAAGTCCACCGACAAATCATTGGGGAGGGAACGATCGAGCGCCCCCTCTTCAACTGCGCCAGTCAGAACGTCGTCACGATGACCATGCTCCTCTGCAACATGCCAACCCCCTCGAATCCCGAGGCCTGTCGCATCCAGTAGGAGGTTCAGGGCCTCCTCGAGGTAGCTGCCACACAGCAGGCAAAAAGCTCGGCCTTAAGACATCGAGGGGTGGCCTCGGAGCAACCCCCTGAACCCTCCCGACACGAGAGGGAGGGCTCAATCCATCAAGTGGATGCCCCCAGCCCAAGAAGGTGATCCCCGTCTGCGAGCGCATCCACGACAACTGTGAGCCTCGAAATACGCGCTATGACATCAGCGAGAACCGTCGACGCAAGTGTGGTGATGCCGAGGTGCGAGGCTACAGCGCATATAGGGGCGGGTGCTACGATAGCGACGAGGACCGGCACCAGTCCCCCGAGCCGCCGGGCCCTCGAGTCTTCAGCAGGGCGATCTGCAACACGCCGCTACCAAATCCCTTCCAACCCCCCCACGAGTGTTGTCAAGTACAACGGTGAGACCAAGCCCGAACTCTGGTTGGCTGATTTTTGATTGGCCTGCCAACTGGGCGGGGCACGCGATGACCGCGCCATCATCCGCTAACTCCCCCTGTTCCTCTCCGACACTGCTCGAAGGTGGCTCGAGGAGCTCCCCCCGGTCAGATCCATAACTGGGCCAACCTGGTGCGGGCCTTCAAGGGGAACTTCAAGGGAACCTACGTGCGCCCCGGTAACTCCTAGGACCTCCGCAACTGCAAGTAGAGGCCCAGGTAGCCCCTCCGCGATTTCGCTCAGCGCTTTTCCAAGCAATGCACCAAGCTCCCCTATATCTCCGATGATGACGTGATCCTAGCGTTCATTGCCGGGACTACCTGCAAGGAGCTAGTTTGAGAGCTGGGGCGTAACCCCCCGAAGACCACCGACGAGCTGATGGATATCGTCGCTAGTTACGCCGCTGGAGAGGAGGCTATCGGCGCCTTCTTCGATGCCACAAGATAACTCCACCATGGGAGGGCCCTTTCATCGTTGCAGAAGTTTTGATACCCGGAACCTACAAGATAGCCAACGGGAAAGGCGAAACCTTCAACAACGCATGGAACATCGAACAGCTACGTCGCTTTCACCCCTAGGGCTTCAAAGCCTTGTTTTTTCCCATGTCATGAACGAATAAGAAGTACTTTCATTTACAAGTTTAACTTTTTGTTCACATGCATAAGGTAGCCTCGACTCTGCCTTAACAGAGTCGAACCTCCCTAGGGGCTACAGGGGGGAACCCCCGAAGTTCCTAAAAAACTCACACGTTTTTTGAAACTCGACGTCTACTCTTTTACATGGTCGACGAGGCCGCGAGGGCACCCTGAGGCTGAGGGATCGTCGAGCCGCGAGATCACCCACGTGTCCATGCTACGGTACCTCCACTAACTCTCTCATGCCAAGGGGCGTAACCACGCGCTAAGAAGACTTAATAAAAGCACACGATGTCAAAAAATCAATGTCTAACGTTCCTATATGCTTTGATGCAAGTTCTTACATAGTCGACAAGGCCACAAGGGCACCCTAAGGTCGAGGGGCCGTCGAGCCACGAGATCACCTACGCCTCTGGGCTATGGTGCGCACCCGTGTACGCAACTGTATTCTTTCAGATACAGGATTCTGAATGCGTCTTGACTTAGAACTTCTAGTTTCAGCAACTATGTATGCAAAGGCACTTTCTACTTCCAGACTTCCAGTATTCTTTCATGTGAGATGGATCTAACATAATTCAGTTAAAATCCACAATAGCAACTTGGAAAGCTCATGGCTTGACTGTTGCTTACGACATGTTTCAGATGCAAATTACGTGAGCTGATAACATGTTTTCTTGTTTCTTTGATGCAGTCTCTGTACTTTAATATAGTACCTATTTATGGAATTATAGTTGAATGTTGGGATCACTACATGTTATATTTTCTCTGTACATTACAACCTTATAACTTGCCCATCCATTTGTGCAGGAGGAAATGTCGTGCCTTGAGTACAATGAAATTGTTAGGAAGACATTTGGTAGCGAAAAAGAAGGATGGCTGTTCTACAACAAATACGCTAGGGGGGAAGGATTAAGTGTGAGGAAAATTTATTGTGTGGGGAACAAAGGCAAAATTGAGAGGATCCTTCGGAGGTTAGTTTGCAGTTGTGAAGGTTTTCGTGAAGATTGAGAAGGAGCTGATGAGGGAGGATATGAAGGCTAAGAGTTACAGCATACAGTACATATTGTAACGAGCTGCAAGTTCCTGAACAAACAATTTTATTTGCTGATAGAACTTGGCTTGAAACCTTACTGACATTCAGTATATGGCCACCAGGCAATCAGTTTTCTGCAATTGGGAAAGCTGAGCCTGTCTTGTTATCCCCAACCTGTAGTATTAGATATTCACTGGGTTATCTTCCCCTTCATCAAAGAAAATTGAGTTCAGCTTTGAGACTAATTTTATTGCTTAATTAATGTTTGTTCCTGAAACTAAACTGTATTTGTTAAAAAAACAGTACATTGTAGTCTGTCAAGGCGCTACAGAGATGTGACAACATGAAACAAAACAGCGTACAGACTATGAGCTCAACATACTACTAGATGGTGTAGTTGATTTTGCTCTGACGAAAATCCGGCAAGGCGTGGGCTAGCTGTGCTTGTTTCAGCAGCAGCAATTTAAGCACTTGTACATCAGCAACCAAACCAAAAAAAAAAAAAAAAATCACATTCGGCTGCATCATCTACCAGGTCGGCATGGTCTGCCTCACCCTCTCCGCCGCACTCCTGTCGCTGGACCCGCCGCCCAGCGCCAAGCATGCTGTGGACTGCCAGCGCACGTCCTCCTACAAGATTTCCGTGCTCTACCTGTCTCTGCTCTGCACGTCAATTGGCACCGGTGGCCCGCGCCCCTGCACCATGGGTCCATGGCGTTCGGCGCCGACCAGCTCGAGCTGAACGCGCACAGCCACCGGGGCGCCAAGCGTGAGCAGCGCGCCGGCAGCGTGCCGGAGCACGTTGCAGAGAGGTTGAGCACCCGGAGCGCGGCCAGGCCCGCGCGCGACGTGGACAGCTGCCCCGAAGCGTCTGGTTGGGCAGCGCCTGCCTGACGACGACGACGGCCGCCGCGCCCTCCACAGCCGACGCGCCACACTTCCTGTTGAGCAGCGCCTGCCCTCTGCCTCCGACTCGCCGCCGCGCCCTCCGCCGCTGATTCGCCGCCGCGTCCTTCCGCCGCCGACTCGCCGCCGACGCGAGGGCCGCAGCAGCCGATGCAGCCGGCGGTGGGTACAGCCGGAGCGACCTCCTAGACGGCGGGTACAGCCACAGCGACCTCCTCGACGGCGCCGGAGACGACGGCGGGTACAGCCGCGACCTCCTCGACGGCGTCCATAGCGGCGGCGAGAACGAGACGTAGGGGAAGTTGGGGGCGAGGCATCCCGGGTCAACGCCGAACACGAACATCGCCGTGAGGTCGAAGGACGGGTCGGGTTCGGATCTCGCTGGAGACGATGTAGGAGAGGGACAGCGCATGGAGGTCCCCCTGCCGAGGGATCAACGGCGGCGGACGACGACAGACATAGGCGGTGACCTATAAACCCTGACCACCGTGCCCCGCGAAGCCCTGGGTGGGTGCGACGGGAACCGTCGCGGTGGCCGCCGCTACCAACGGCGCCCTCGCACGCCCTCACCAGCGCCCTCGCCCTCGCCCTTGCACGCCGCACGCCGCCGCCCTCGCATGCCGCATGATGCAGGAGGGGCGCAGCCACGTCGAGGTCCTCCCATGGACAGATCGACGCCGGCGGACGACGGCGGCACGAATGGCGATGAATGAACCCTAACGAGACAAAATTTTCATCTTTTTTTTTAATAAAGCAAATATTCATCTAACTATATATTACTTAAATTATACATCTAACTTTGCTCTTGGCTAAAAAAATGTTGCAACTATGAAAGTACCGTTTTACCCTTGGCTAAAAAAATAAACTATGAAAAAGCAATTACCACTCCTTTATTTGAAGCTCTAATTCCCGAAGCGTTGCGAAGCGTTACGGCGCATGTGACCCACCTATCATAGACACATTAAATGCCTCTTGATGCTTCCGCATTGATGCCTCTCAATACTTTTTATCGTATGGACCCATAAATCATAGACACATCAAATGCCTCCTAATGTCTCACCAATCATCCTAAAATTTCTCTTATTACATTTGTATCTAGAATCCTTTCCGATTCTTTTCTTTTTTTTCCTCACGTCCTTCCACCTTTAAATTGACCGACAAAAACGTACGCACAGATTGCAGGTCTTTATTACCAAATGGCTCGATGTGTTCTAGAGATTGCTCAATAAATAAATATAGTTCAGGTCTCCTAGATTTTTCCAGTAAAATTTTGGGATTGTAATACCTCGGCAGAATGTAGAGTGACATATAATTATATCTGGATGATGACTCGATGATGATACCGATTGAATGCAAGATATGAATTTTGGAAAGCCATTGGGAGAGCCATATAGTAGTAGTAAAATTTTAGGAGAAGTTAAGAGCAATTGGATAGCCGACGACTAGCAAAAAGGACGAAGGAAGTTGAAAGTGGCAGGCAGTTCCAAAAGCAGAGCACGTACTCTGCTATACCGGCGGGCCCTCCATCTCTTGCTGTTGTTGGAGCAATTCCGCATCCGCTTGTCTGTTTTCTAATTCGCTTTTTAAATTATAAATAAATCACACATATAGATGATAGATATGGATTTCAGTAGCTGATGATGCTTCTGAGAACGCGCACCCAAGCGAGGCCAAAACTGGATCCGAGACCGCGCTGACTTTGTATGGAATGAAAGCGAGGGAGTGTAACTGGTCTCGATTGTTACTGTGAAATTGTTTGGTTTGTGAATGTGAATGGGGCCAGAAAGGACGTAACAGTAGAGGTCTCCCATGCGTGTGTGTAGGATCAGATCCATGCCATGTATATTAAGAAGAAGGAATGTTTATGGGTAAATATTGCCTGGGTACGGCATTTTTGTACACTAGTATGTATTTATATTTAATTGATATTAAGAGAAGGGGATGCGCAGAAGCATTCCAAAGTTCAAACGCTGCCGCAAAGTTAAAGGAAGAAAAAAAACAGAGCAACAAGCAACCTAAGAAAGGAAGGGTAAGCAAACTTCTTTCAGAAGAGAATTCAGATGGTCTGGACCTGATGAAGCCCATCAGGCAGATGCACATATCACTGGGGGGCCATCTCCCTCCCTTTGGCACCGACACTGGGTGCACAATGTGGAATGACATTTGTTTTTGTTGATCCACATCTGGATGACTTAAATGATGATATCATTGGAAAGGAAAGTGCTTATTTTTTACTAATAGTAGCATATTACGCTCAGTCCATGGTGTTTGCACTAGCTTCACAATCACGAAATATATAGTGACATTTTAGGAGAAATTTAAGAGCAATTGTGAGGGACGACTAGAAAGGAAGTTGAAAGTGATAGAGTTAAGTTGGAACACAGTTGTAAAAGCTGCAGAGTATGTTAAACGAGTTGTTATCTCGTGTATAGGATCATTCTCCTGTTGGTTAGTCGGATAGGATAGACTAGCCACTTCTTGTATGACAAGTAACTTGTAACCCAAGATGTAATCCTAGTATCTAGGGAGTCTGTTGTGCACGCCACGGTAGAGGTTGTTTCTACCTATATTAACACGAAGCCGGGCGCCCCAAAGGGTATCCTGTTCCTGCCATTTTTACATGGTATCGAGAGCCTACTTCCCAACGGAAATTCTCCATGGCATTTGCTTCTTCTTCCTCCGCACTCTCAGCTGCACTTTCCCTGACCACGTTCTTGCCGCCGGTCTCAGAAAAACTGAACCGCACAAACCATCAATCCTAGAAAGCACAAGTTCTGCAGCGCTGAGAGGAGCCCAACTCGCAGATTGGCTTGATGCCAACGCTGAGCCGCCGGCTCGGTTCTTGCCAAAGAAGAAACCAGATGATGCAGATGAGGCGCATGTGGTCAATCCTGATCACGACACCTGGGTGGAGAAGGAGCAGATCATCCTCAGCTACCTCCTCACCAACCTCTCTAAGGAGATCCTTGGCCATGTCAACACGGAGACCACAACCAAGGGTGCATGGGCAGCGATTGAGGCGCGCTTTGCGTCCCAATCTCATGCCAAAATCATCGGCACGTGCATGGCGCTCACCTTTGCCACCAAGGGAACGTCTACCATCAGTGAGTACTTCACTAAGATCAAAAGTCCTGCAGATGAGATGGCGGCGGCGGGCCACAAGATCCAAGACGAGGAGTTCGTGTCCTACGTGCTTACAGGGTTGGATCAGGACTATGATTCAATCGTGTCGGCCGTAGCGGCATGGGTTGAGCCGATCACCATCGCCGAGCTGCACACCCAGCTGACTGCCCATGAGCAGCGCTTGGAGATGCGCAATGGAGGCAACCAGTCCTCCGCGAACCTCGCCACCAAAGGCAAGGGTGGTGGGGGCAATTCCTCCCGTGGAGGACGCAGCGGCGGTGGCTGCAATGATGGACGTGGAAATCATGGGGGCTTTACCCACAGTGGAGGAAACAACGGCGGCAACAATGGTGGTAGTCGCGCCCCATTCCAGCCGGGGGTCTTCTGAAAGATCTGTGGCAAGGAGGGCTACCCAGCATATCGCTGCTTCAAGCGGTTCAACTCCAACTACACCGGGCCTCCTCAGAAGTCCGTGTTGGCAACAATGACTTCATCATATGGATTCGACACCAATTGGTATATGGACACCGGCGCCACCGACCACATCACGAGCGACCTCGAGCGCCTGAACTTACGCGACAATTACCATGGTGGTGAGCAAGTGCACGCTGCTAATGGTTCAGGTATGGACATCATGCACATTGGACACAGTACATTACGCTCCCCTTCTAGCAATCTTAGATTAAACAATATCCTTCATGTTCCCAAAATTAGGAAGAATTTATTATCTGTCCATCGTTTTAACAATGATAACAATATGTTTGTTGAATTCCATCCTCAACACTTCGTGGTAAAGGAGAAGGAGACGAGGAAAACGCTCCTCAGAGGCAGGTGTGAAAGAGGCCTCTACCCGCTGTGATCATCTTTGCAACAGAACCGCCCAATTAATATAAACCCAATGTACTAAGTAAACCGCCGAAGCAATTTAGTTAGCACATTGTGCTCATATTAACCGGTAGTCCGTGAAATCTTGAAGGATTTTAAACTTTTCCAATGACACACCAGGAATCGCACAGTTCAACAGTTACCATTCGCTTGTTTTTACCTTTCGCACATAGCATAATTACATCACTAGTTCTTACATAAATCCTTTTAAATCAGAGTTGCGAATAAATAGCGAAAGTAGATATATTTTTGACAAATACTCACACCTATGTTTTTAAATACATTGCTAGTTTAGGGTTGACATCCAACAACAGTAAGTAGACGAGATATAAGAGATGACCTTGCCCAAGGTCTAATCCTCCCGTAGTGGGATACAAATCCATCTTGTCGCCACAGCAAAAGTCTTATGATCTGCAACAAGTGGGAATAAAACCCTGAGTATGAGAATGTACTCAGCTAGACTTACCCGTCATAAAACAAAAATAAAGTGACTCCAAGGAGTATGCAAGGCTTTATAAGGAGGCTAGCTGACTTATTTATTTGCATAAAAGCTTGAGCTTATTAATAACAATTATTATAACCTTCTAGCCTTGAATTTTAAAGTCATTAACCTGGTCATACTAAATTAGCACCTGAACTAATCAAGCATGGTGTAATTATCAAGCAAGCATAGTAAGCATTTCTGGTTGAGCATCTTTCAGCATCAACATCACAACCATCTCATCTCTTTGTTCAAGTTGTTACTACGATGCCGGTGCTCAGTCAAGTATTCACTTCCAGGAATAATGGCGATTATAATCGATTTACAAACTAGCTGGTGAGGTATTCCCCACACAAACCTAGACAATCGGTGCCTTGTTTGCCTTAGGTCACCTCGGCCTATTCGGGTAAAGTCGCGGGATCAACATGAACCATCGTACCCAGGGGCCGTCCAGCTACATACTAGTTGTGTAACGACCTCAGGCTTACCCGCGCCCCTCTCATCACACCACCATCTCCAGTATGAGCATTCAGGTCAAAGCCCGGCCCAAACAGAACTCGAGGCTTCGCGGTCGGATGATCGCATCCTTCCAGCTATATGTGGGGCATGCGTTCAACATGACATGAGGGATACAACAACACAGAATCTTCAGTTCTGTCCACAACACCAATCCCGCCTGATCTTGATTTATTACTCCTCATGGTTATTCTCAAATATCAACTTCGCTCATCATTATGGGTCACCACCTATAGCTCATCTACCGATCTAGTTAGGCAGGGCTAAGCATATATCGTGCCAATACCTAACAGGGTGTTTGGGTATCGAACAATGCCTATAAACTTAATGCATCACAAACAATAAATGACACAAATTAAGTTATTTGTAAAACCATAGGAGGAATGCTCCGGGGCTTGCCTTCCTTTGACGAGTGAGGTTAAAGTTCCAGGCACTCGGTCACTCCACGTCTGGCTTCTGGTTCTCAATCACTGATTGCACGAAAGCTTTCTTCTGGGATTCCTCTCCTGAATTCTCGTTTCACGTCATGTTCTGTTATCCTAGCGATCCTATATGATGCATATGCGTGTATGAATATGAAGAATGCACATGGTATGATAATGCAGTATGATGATGATGAATGCTTGCATATTCTTTCTACAAGGTAGTCAACATTATCCAAGAACATGTACCATAAGCGCATGTCATCTACTGCATTCTCTACTCAAAACAATACAAGTCTATCGGTGAAACCTTCTTTCTACTCATCACCAGTAAACAAGCCAGTAAAGCAACTAACCATCTTACTATCACTAGCAAACAAGCCAGTAAGCCAAAGATCTGTACTAAGCATAGTTACGTTAAACTAAACTATTCATCATGTTCTAATCGTTACTCACTACAATTCTATTTAATCACCCTAACCCACACTGCACTTGGCTTTCACAAGACAAACATGCAGTAGTCATGTATATAACCTACAACTAACCATGTATATAGTGCTAACATATCATGCTATGTTAACCATGATGACCCAATCCTAGCAGCATACACATAGCCATACAAAAAATAAAGCACTTGCACACCTTGCCATTGAATTATGGGTTAATTATAAGAGGACTATATTTTCGATTATGTACTGACCCAAACCATTGTTAATATCAGATCATATGTATCCTAAACATCTCCAAAACTAATTATGGCCCCAGCTAACTCAATGCTCAAGCCGATTTCATGCCAAAAGGAAATAGCTATAATAGGGACTACTAGGTAAGCATCTCATAACATTCCTAGAAAATTACAGTAGATAATACATGCTAATTCTAGGCTACCATCAAATTTTAACCTCATTTGAACATGTCTACTGCCCTACACAAAAATCACAAGACAGAATAATTAAATGGACCTAAAAATACTTTGTACTATAAAGTATGCCAAACCTCAGGTTTTATCACATAAAGGGCTACCTTATGGCATATAAGTAGACTACAAAAATTATCAACCCCAAACTAAGTCCACACAATGCATTTATGATTTATTCCAAGAATAGCCCTAAAATCCCACTTGAACTACAACTTTATATTTTTACACAACAAGCATGCACAAATTTTTTTCATAGATAGAGCATCACTAAGACTAATAAAACAAGAAACATATTTTTTTGAGCAACCTAGATTTAGTTATGCATTTCTAAAGATATCAAGCATTTAATGTAAATAAATCAACTTAAATAAAGCTATACAGAAAAGTATCCCAAACATGGCATATTATATTTTTAACAGATATAATACATCATAAGAAAAAATTTGGCAACTTGAACCACTCAAATCGGAGCTATATTCACTGAGCATGAATTTTAGAAGTTTAAAACCATTTTCTAGAAATCATTTTCGGGATTAAATAAAAATCCATATAGGATAGACACTTTACTTCGAGGCCCCTCTAGTTTTCACAAATTACGCAAGCCTAGATCTGCAAATCCACTGAGTCTAGGCACTTTTGCATCTAAGTCTGAAAAGAGTAGTGAAATCACGTTTCGGTCCCTCGTCTTCTTCCTTCGACGGACAGAAGCTGAGGCCGACGGCGGCGCTGCTTGGTCCGGCGAGCTGGGCACCTAAGCGGCCAAGCTGACCATGCTCGAAGCACCAGCTTGTCCTAGCAACCATGAACACCGAGAGAGAGGGAGAAAATGCGGGCCAGAGGAACTCGGCCACGGCAACGCGCGGCGGCGGCCATGACCGGCGAGCGGAGGTGGGGCAGGAGTGAGGGGGCGCTGCGGCCGTATTTAAGGTGCCCAGGCAGGCGGTGACAGCCAGGCACGAGGTGTCGGTGCTCGTGAGCACTGCGCGCGCGATGGTGGTGGCCAGGCGAGGCGTGCAGGGTGCAGTGACGGGCGAGGCGCGCGTCGTCTAGCACGTGTCGGGCAGCGGCGTGCGGCATGGGCCAGTGAGGGCAGCGGCAGCAGCGCCGTAGCGGCGCAGGCGTTGCTGTGGTCTGGCACCGAGAGCAGAGGAAACAGCAAGGAAAGGGGAAAAGAGAGAGAAGGGAGATGATGACGTGTGGGGCCGGGTGGGTCCCACCACTTTTGTCTTGAAGTGGAAATTTTGACTCGCTATAGTTTCCAAACGAAGCCAAATATCGAAAAACTTTGAATATGAAAAATGTTCCCCTCGATGAGTAGAACATTTCATATATAGAAAGTTTTGGCTAATTCGGCCTAGATTTGAAAATATGAATTTGGATCAAATTTAAATTATAAAAATAATAATTTATATTATATATGCAACTGTTTTTGGCATTTTTGAAGACCATAAAAGCATTTTCATGAGATGCACATTAAACACCTTTTGTTCCTTATATTTTTCTCTACAAGTAATATTAAGGGTCCAACTTGAGATAAGCATTGTAGCTAATAAATTTTAAAAAGGGCTAGAGTCAAAATCCAGGGGCATTTTGGTCAAAACTCAACCAATTCATTTTTGGGCTACATGGCCAACACATGAATTGATCCTAGCAACATCATAAACATATTTCAAATCAATTCAAGCATCAATTACATAGCAAACCACAACCTAGCATTCAAATATCCTATTTAAAATATAAACAAGCAAGCACCAAATATCATGGCCTAGTTATGTGATCACCATGCAAATGAGATGCTCATGAGATGATTATGCAATGTAATGAAAGATTGGTTAAGCCTAACACTGGGAATGTTACAATCTTCCAATAAATCTTCATTGAATATACAAGTCCTCGGTGTTGCCAGGCCGGCGACGTCGCTGTGGCACAATAGGCTAGGGAACGCTTCATCTCAAGTCGCCACAAACTTTCCTTTGTTAAAGATTTGAATAAGGGTCATGTGTGTAATGCATGCCAACAAGGCAAAGCCCATCAGTTGCCTTATCCTCGGTCTACAAGCATTTTAGCTAGATCATTTGATTTAATGTTTTCAGATGTATGGGGGCCGCCACCAACTTCTGTTGGATGGCAAGGTTATTATGTGAGTTTCATAGATGATCGTAGCAAATTTGTGTGGCTTTATCTCTTGTGCAACAAATCTGAAGTTTTCCAAGTTTTTCATGATTTCCAAAACATGGTCGAACGACAACACAATTGCAAAATCCTAGCGGTTCAAACCAACTGGGGTGGGGAATATCAATCCCTCAATTACTTTTTTCAGCGCATTGGGATCACACATCGTGTTTCTTACCCTCACACACACCAGCAAAACAGGTCAGCCGAACGTAAGCATAGGCATATTGTAGAAGTTAGCCTCACCCTTCTTTCCTAAGCAAGCATGCCACTAAAATTTTGGGGAGAAGCCTTTATTCATGCTGTTTATCTGATCAATTGACTTCCCTCCAAAGTTATAAACAATCAAACACCCTTTTTCATCTGTTCGGCAAAGATCCAGAGTATACTGATCTCCACGTTATCGGTTGTGCGTGTTGGCCCAATCTTTGGCCTTTCAACACACAAAAACTTGAGTTTCGCTAGAAGCAATGTGTGTTCCTTGGTCTTAGCAATTTGCACAAAGGGTTCAAATGTCTTGACCCTAAAGAAGGGCGTGTTTATATATTGCGTGATGTTGTCTTTGGTGAACACATCTATCCTTTTGTAGCAGTCCATCCTAATGCCGGGGCTAGGCTTCGAGCTAAACTTCTTCTTCTTCCTAGCCATTTGCATAATCCAGGGGATGCTAATGATTGTGGCCATAACATGTGTTCAGCTAAACCTACTGGCCCTTCTACCGAGCGTGCAGGAAATGGAGTAGAAACAGAAAAATTCGCTGCAAACTGATCAAGTTTTTAGGTTGCTGTTGG
The DNA here is from genome assembly GCA_023333625.1 of Bothriochloa decipiens. Lineage (NCBI taxonomy): Eukaryota > Viridiplantae > Streptophyta > Magnoliopsida > Poales > Poaceae > Bothriochloa > Bothriochloa decipiens. Next base: position 44,744,760 of record CM041642.1, on the reverse strand, counting down.
CGTTTCTTAGCATCACTAGAAATGTGTGTTGACATTCCTAACCACCATTACTTCAGAAAAGTAACCCTTGGCCCTTAATGGTGCCGGCCTAGGTAGTGCAGTCTGGTAATAACAGTTAGAAATGCTGGATTGGCCTTCCTTACCGTCATTACTTACGATATACAAAACTGTGGCATAGCAACGCAGAGTGCAACAAGAATTACAATCCTTAAGTAACGGTACTTAGGTACGCCAATCGATAGCTCAGTAAGAAATAAGAATAAATCTGTAAGCACACAGAACTATCATTGTAGCATTTCAACCCGTGAGTATTCAAAGGTGTCATATTTATAATTTCCCGTAGGAGGGCAATATGCATCAAGCATGGTGTAAACATAATCACTTATTAAGTGCAATGGTAGGCATAGAGTAAACATGAATAAGACATGATTTCAAGATAGTGGACACACATCTAGGTCAACCTCAAGGATAAAAGAGAAACAAAGAATGAAAGAATATAACAAAACTGAGCAGGCATTGGTCATATATAACTATGCAAAGAACTGTTAATAAAACATCTAACTAGTATGTCTAGCATCAGGACTAAATCTAGGATGATAGGAAGATCCCCGCAGCTAGTCTGCCAGCCGATAGAGACTTTACGAACTCCCACTCAATATCCGAATGTGGGGGAATGCTAGGGATGGAAAAGGCTGTCACCACCTGCCACCTACCCCTCTGCCCGTGGGATACCGACATATTTTCCTCCGCATACCCGAGCACCATGCCCGTGTAATTGGAAACAACTCCTAACCCCCGTGGACCCTAACCCTTTGGATTGACAGGCTAGGTTAAGAGCAACCAAAAAGGCATGACGAACCATCACCTCATCCCTAGTTCTTCCTCTATTCATACTAATTTGATGAACAATGACGAACGATGATGAACAAGTCAAAAACATGATACATAAACTATATATTAGCTCATATATTATGCTCATAACATGATCATAACTATACTCTAGTTCATATGCATGATCATATAGGTATGATAAGAACTTGCTCATGGAAGAAGACCAAATTATATTCATACCAAGAAGATGCCATCGACGAGGCCGATGAAGGGGGCATCAGCCTCGTCGATGGCATGGCTGTTGGCGCCTCCTCCCCTCCGTACAGCGGGCTCTCCTCACGTGCGGGAGTACTTTGGCTAGACTCCCCGCGAGAGCGACGACTTCTTCAGAACATGACGAAGACCTGACTTCAGATCCCACTCATGGTGAGTGAGCTTAGCATGAGAGCTTGAGCTTGCTTTATGGTGGAAATGCAAGAAGTTCTTGCAGAATTTTCTTGCACTTGAGCTTTGTGAAAAATATTTGGAGAGTGGCGGAGCAAGAGAGTGATGGAGGGAGTGAAGAAATGTGAGTGTGAGAGGGGTGAGGAGCTCAACCCCGGGATCCTGGTATTTATAGACTTGAGCGTAGGCAGGGGAGCGCTCCTTGCAACAGCTAGTAGCCATTGGCAAAAGGCCGTGCCGCCTGGCCTTTGCATAGGCGGCGGCCGCCCCTAGGACCGGTCGGTCCCTTGGTGGGGCCGGTTCTATCCCGCCTTTTGGCAGCGCCCTCCAACGGCTACCCCCATGTGGTAGCCAGTTACGAATGACTCCCGTTCAAAACTTTGCTCCATCTTTTCATTTTCCACAAATTTATTTAAAACTTTTTATTTTCAAAAAATTATTTTAAAAATAAGAATTGGAAAGAAGAAAAATTATACTTTCAAAAAATGATTTTTATTAGATTTTTAGAGAAAAATTATTTTGGACTAAAAAATTTTTTTTAAACTAGAAAGAGAGAAACTCTTTTTTGAATGCAAGAAAATAGTTTTTATGAAATATATATATAAAATTTTATTTTTCTTTTTTCAAAAAGATAAGATACAATACCTGAGTGGGGGCGCCTCCCCAAAGCTTGAATGATGGTGTGGACCCCTTCAGATAATTATTATATAAATATATTATTTATGTTTTTTTAGATAACTACTGGTGACCTTCGGTAAGAGCTCAATGTTTATAGTCCGTTGGCAAGACTCTTCTTCCTTTATTGTTCTGCAGCTGCATGAACAGGTTGCCCCGGGATTTTTCCCGCATTGTTGACAAGGATAGAAGCAGCTATCTGAGCCATCTGTGTTTCTATCATTTTGTTGAAACTCGTTTGATTTTTAACAGAAGAAGATAAAGTTTCAAGCTTTGTATTTATATTTTCAAATATTTTATCATTGTAGGATAGCTTTTTGGTAAGATTCTCATTGATCTTAGCCTGCCCTACAATGAGGTCTCTTAAGGAAGGTTGGTTTGAATTGAAATTCGAATTAAAATTATTACCTTGCGGGCGGTGTCATTATTACCTTGCTGTGGTTGGCAGAACCCATTGTTGACATATAAAGCTTCTTCTTGGGTTTCAGGGCAGTTGTTCCCCGAGTGGACAACGTTCCCACAGACTTCACACGTCATGTGTCAGTCCATGGCCTGGATGGTGCTCATAGTAGGGTTGGTGGCACGATCGTCCAGCTTCTGCATTAGCAAGTCTATTTTTGCGGCCAGCAAGTCCGTCTCTTTCACGGTATGCGTGCCTTTTTGTGTTTTTCTTCCTTCTTCCCAGCTCTGATTTGCCACCATCTTCTCAATGAGTGTAGTTGCATCCGTGGTGGTGAGGGAGAGGAATGCACCTCGAGCTGCGGCATCTACGTGCCCCTTCGACATGGCCGCGAGGCCTTCATAGAAGTTTTGGAGCATGAGCCAATCTTCCATTCCATGATGAGGATAGGCCCGAATGTATTCCTGAAGCCTTTCACATGCTTTGGGGATGGACTCAAGTGAAGATTGCTGGAAGTTTGAAATCTTCCCCCTCAGAGCACTGGTCCTGCTCATGGGGAAGAACTTGGCGAGGAATGCCACGGAACATTTGTCCTACGTGTTGACAGCTTCTTTGTTCTGATAGAACCATTGTTTTGCTTTCCCCGTGAGGGAGAAAGGAAACAAGCGGAGCCTGATACTGTCCCGTGCGACGTCCTTGATGACAATGGTGCGCATAGCTCAAGGAATTGTTGCAGGTGAGCGTTTGCATCCTTACTTGGCAAGCCACAGAACTGGCTTGCCTGCACCATCGAGATGAGGTCCGTACGGATCTCAAAGTTTGCATTCCCAACGTTGACAGCGGGCCCAACGGGCACGTTGGCAACAGCGGGGATGGAGCAGTCACAGAGTGTCTAGGCCATAGCGATAGTAGCGGATGGTGCTGGAGTGACCAATTCATCTGCCAATGGAGTAGCAGAAGAAGAAATGGTGCGAGACCTTTTCTTCCTTAGGAGTGCTTCCGGATTGCTGAGGAAGTTGTCTGACAGAGCAAAACCGCTCATGCACTATCTTGTTTTCATTGCAATAAAAAGAGGAAGAAAACAGCGAAGTTAGCCTGCTTAAACTATGACAACCAATGCTTATTATGCAATCAATGTTTATGCCAGCTAGATATTTTCCCCCTCTCGGCAATGGCGCTAGAAATGCTTGTTCATGTTTCTTAGCATCACTACTAAAGATAGACTATAAGTCTGTCCTTAATAATAATACTATAAACATGTGTTGACATTCCTAACCACCATTACTTCAGAAAAGTAACCCTTGGCCCTTAATGGCGCCGGCCTTGGTAGTGCAGTCTGGTAATAACAGTTAGAAGTGTTGGATTAGCCTTCTTAACCATCATTACTTATGATATGCAAAACGGTGGCACGATGCCGTGGGGTGCAACAAGAATTACAATCCTTAAGTAACGGTACTTAGGTACGCCAATCGATAGCTCAGTAAGAAATAAGAATAAATCTGCAAGCGCACAGAACTATCATTGTAGCATTTTAACACATGAGTATTCAAGGGTATCGTATTTATAATTTCCTGTAGGAGGGCAATATGCATCAAGCATGGTGTAAACATGATCACTTATTAAGTGCAATGGTAGAAATAGAGTAAATAGGAATAAGACATGATTTCAAGATAGTGGACACACATCTGGGTCAACCTCAAGGATAAAAGAGAAACAAAGAATGAAATAATATAACTAAACAGAGCAGGCATTGGTCATATATAACTATGCAAAGAACTGGTAGCAAAACATCTAGCTAGTATGTTTAGCATCAGGACTAAGTCTGGGATGATAGGGAGATTCCCGCAGTTGGTCTGCTAGCGATAGAGACTTTACGAACTCCTACTCAATATCCGAACATGGGAGAATGCTAGGGATGGAAAAGGCTGTCACCACCTGCCACCTACCCCTCTGCCCATGGGATACCGACATATTCGCCTCCGCATACCCGAGCACCATGCCCGTGTAATTGGAAACAACTCCTAACCCCCGCGGACCCTAACCCTTTGGATTGACAGGCTAGGTTAAGAGCAACCAAGAAGGCACGACGAACCATCACCTCATCCCTAGTTCTTCCTCTATTCATACTAATTTGATGAACAATGACGAACGATGATGAACAAGTCAAAAACATGATACATAAACTATATATTAGCTCATATAACATGATCATAACTATACTCTAGTTCATATGCATGATCATATAGGTATGATAAGAACTTGCTCATGGAAGAAGACCGAATTGTATTCATAGCAAGATGATCTTTTATTCCAAGGAGATAAGCTCTCCTTGGTAGCTCTTGCCTTACAAACTACTAGAACTACTCTAAAGATACAAGTGAGAGGTGTGAGGTGAATGACTCCAAAATGATGTGTGTGTTGAGAATGAAGGAGCTCCCTCTCTTTTATAGCTAAATTAGGACGGTTCGGCCTCAACAAATATGGACGGAGGTGAAATCGCCTTGAGGGAACCGCCTTGAGCACCGCCTGAGAAGACTGGGCCCGGGAGGGCCCACTGGGGGAATGGCCTCCCCCAAGACTGCCTGCCCTCCTGGTAGGGCCATTTGGCCACCGCCTTCGGGTGGTCGGTTCCTCCCTGGGCCTAGACCTCTCCTGTGGTTATGATCAGGCCCAGGTATGCACCGAAGGTGGGCTTCTTCATTATTCTTGTTTGCGCATTTTCTGAGTTCGTCTTTTGCTTTTGCGCTTTCTCCATGATGTTGCATATTTCCACTTGTTGTACCATAAATCCTGCAAAAGATGAGCACTAGGGGTACAAGTGGAACTTTGTTAGTAGTAAAGGTATATGTGCTAGAATATGATTATCTTTTTTCTTTTTAGTCTAAATTGGCAGTATAAAAATGATCTATAAGGACCACCAACAGTTGCCACAGCTCACGTGCGAGACGGTCATCGCATGTGTCACTCGGTGGAGACAGCAGCCAGACCGAAGCTGATTCACCTGCGGGTGTTGTGGTGCCTGGAGTGCCATCTACTTCGGGATCGCCGCGGTCCTCTGGGCCAGGTGGTCGTCGTGGCTCCACGCCTCCACTGGCGCCATGTCTCACTGCGGACGAGGGGCAGATTCGCTCCTCCGGATCTTCTACGGCTGCCCCCACCTCGTCACCAAGCACCAGTCTTCGCGTGCCCTCCACATCCGATCCCGGGGGGAACACACTAGCAGCGTCGCTGCATGTCGAGGCTGATTCAGTTGGATTGGCTGCGGCTGTCGCTAGATCCGGTGTGCCATCTCTCTTTGAAGACCCTTCTGTTGTTCCTGCTACATCTGAGAACGTGAGACCAGCAACAAGACTGCAGAGTGGTATTACCAAGCCCAAGGTCTACACCGACGGGACTATACGATGTGGTATGCTTGCTGACTCTGTTAGTGAGGAGCCCACATCAGTCCAAAAGGCTATGAGTGATCCAAAATGGGTTGAAGCTATGAATTTGGAGCATGAAGCATTGCTGCGTAATCGTACTTGGAAGCTTGTGCCTCGGCCTAAAGGAAAGAATATCATTTGTTGTAAATGGGTCTACAAGGTAAAGCGCAAAGCTGATGGTTCGGTTGATAGATACAAATCCCGTTTGGTGGCCAAAGGATTTAAACAGAGGTATGGAATAGATTATGAGGACACCTTCAATCCTATGGTGAAGGCAGCAATAATTCGGCTCATCCTATCATTAGCAGTCTCAAATGGTTGGTCATTGCGCCAGCTAGATGTTCAAAATGCTTTCCTGCATGGTGTACTAGATGAAGAGGTGTATATGGACCAGCCCCCAGGTTATGCCAGTAAGTCACATCCAAGTTACGTGTGCAAGTTGGAGAAAGTGTTGTATGGACTCAAACAAGCTCCCCGACCTTGGTATGCAAGGTTATGTGTTAAACTTATCTCCTTGGGATTCAAACCTTCAAGAGCAGATACCTCACTATTCTACTATAGCAAGGGTGGTCACACTTTGTTTGTGTTGGTATATGTGGATGATATTATTGTGGCCAGTTCTTCTCTTGAGGCAACTAGAGCATTACTCTCAGATCTCCAGAGAGATTTTGCACTCAAAGACTTGGGTGATCTCCATTATTTTCTTGGGATTGAAGCTAAAAGAGACTCAAATGGGCTGGTGCTATCACAAGGAAAATATGCAAGTGATATATTGTCTCAGTCTGGAATGGACAAGTGTAAACCGGTTGATGCTCCTCTTCCTAGTACACAGAAGCTTAGCATAACTGATGGTGATAAACTTGGTGAACAAGACTATACAAAATACAAGAGTTTGGTAGGTGCGTTGCAGTACCTAACTCTAACCAGGCCAGATATCAGTTTTGCGGTTAACAAGGTGTGTCAGTTTCTACATGCTCCCACGACAACACACTTCAGTGCTGTCAAGAGAATCTTGAGGTACATACGTGGTACAAGCAATTTTGGTATACGCATTCAAAAATCAAGAAGTAGAATTTTTAGTGCGTTCTCAGATGCGGATTGGGCAGGTGATGTTGATGATCGTCGGTCCATAGGAGGTTTTGCAGTCTTCCTTGATGAGAATCTTATCTCATGGACATCTCACAAGCAAGCAACATTTTCTAGATCATCAACAGAGGCTAAGTATAAGGCGCTGGCTAATGCAACAACAGAAATGATGTGGGTACAAAAATTGTTGACTGAACTTCGTGTTCCTCATGAGAAGGTAGCCCGGTTGTGGTGTGACAACCTTGGACCAAAATATTTATCTGCTAATCCTATCTTTCATGCTTGGACAAAGCACATAGAGATTGACTTTCATTTTATGCGAGAGAGGGTAGCTCAGAAGTTGTTGGACATTCGGTTCATTGCTTTAGGAGATCAATTAGCAGATGGGTTCACCAAGCCATTACCGGTGGTCAAGCTTCATCAATTCAGACGCAATCTTAACCTAGTTAGTGGCTGAGATTGAGGGAGGGTGTTAAACGAGTTGTTATCTTGTGTATAGGATCATTCTCCTGTTGGTTAGTTGGATAAGATAGACTAGCCACTTCTTGTATGACAAGTAACTTATAACCTAAGATGTAATCCTAGTATCTAGGGAGTTTGTTGTACACGCCATGGTAGAGGCTATTTCTACCTATATTAACACGAAGCTGGGCGCCCCAAAGGGTATCCTGTTCCTGCCATTTTTACAGAGTACTCTATCCCGGCACCTTCATCATTTTGTTGGAGCAATATCAAAATTTAATTCCGCATCCGTTTGTATTGTGTCCAACTCTGTTTATTTATTTACAATATTTATTATATCTTTGTATATATCGATCATAATTTTTTCTCGAATATGCAAAAGGTTTGTGCATCTTTGTATTTAAGAAGGAGAGTTTTTTACAGCAGCGCAAAGCGCAGTTGAGAGGTTGAGATATTACATGAAATGCATCCTCCCTAATTGTTGTATTCTAAGTGGACTACTCACGCTCTAGGCAACTTGGCTCGCAACCCCCAACATCTACCCTCTGCGGCGGGTTGCTTGGGACTTCCGCGGCGGCGCCTCCACATCAGCTGGGGGTCGGGGAGGATCTCACGCATGGCCTCAACGTCGCAGGGGCCTGGCTTGTACATGGTTTGGTATTCCTGCCTCGCCTCCTCGACTGGCCTGCCCTCAAGTAGTCCAAGACGCCGCATGACGAGCATTTCTCCCCGCTTGGCGACCGGATGCTTGATACTGGCTGCGCTGCAATATGCGTGCTTCGTCAGGGGAGCGATGGAGAGTCGTAGACCGTTTGGTCTGCAACAGCGGCGTTGAGTTCTTCTCAAACACCCTATATCGATCATAAATGACACATAGATATGGAATTCAGTAGCTGATGATGTTTCCATGCAGAAGCAACTGAAGACGCGCACTCGGCCAAAACTGGATGGGAGGCTATCATGCAAGACCCAGAACTTTGTCATTACTACTAGTTGGGTGGAAATGGGTTAGCTTTGGTGTGGATGCTTGGTTGATGTGGGCAGAAAGGACGTACTGTGCTCTCTCTTGCGTGTGTGTTGGATCTGACGAGATCCGACCTAGGTCTTGTTTAGATGGTTACAAATTTAAACTCGAGCTCACGTAGTATTTTTGTTTGTATTTGATAATTATTATCTAATTATGAATTAAGTAGGCTTAAAAGATTTATCTGATGATTTATAACTAAACTGTATAATTAGTTATTATTTTTATCTATATTTAGTACTCCATACAAGCGGCTAAAAATTGATGTGATAAAGAGAGAGTGAAAAAACTAGCAAATTCTGAGAGCAACTGAGCAAGGCCCCGTTCCATTCACCGTGGCATCCATGCGTGAAAAAACTGCATGGTCCTCCTCCGGCGGCAATAAGCATAGTAAAGGACCTACCCTACCACTGTTATTATTCCGTAAGATCGCTATCGTCCGGCATCGGCGAACAGACACGAGAATTGATCATGTGTACATACTGACGACGCCAGAGCAGTGTGCCACTGCAGCACTGCTACTATTTGCTAGTATGCGGATTTAATGAATCGAGGAAAGGGACATGTAACAGAAGAGATGGCGACGGCGGCTTATTAGACCAAACCTACGGTATTATACGTGACGTCGTCCACGACGGGGCCAAGACCGACGCTTACATACACAAGCAAACAAATCATGCGTGCCTGTGCATGGTAATGCCACTGCCTTCCTTTTTTTTCAGGTAATGTTTCATTTGCACAAGTGAGTGAGTGGATGAGATAAATAAATGGCCATATGGATTCACCACTCACCCCACGTGTAGGTGTAGTGTACATACTCTTAGTCTTTTATCTTAATCCTAATAATACAAAGATTATACATAGACTAGTACTAGTCCTATATAGAATACTCTACTTATTGATTTGTTATATGTTATATATATGCAGCATACATAATCAGAGGATAACCACGCCTTCCGTGTGACATCTGCTGCTAGTGTTGCTTGACATCTCAAATTGCCCCCGGTAGCAGGCTGCACAAACAGTGATGGTTGTTCCTGATCTGCAACGCCTGGTGGCCTGGATTAAATTCTTCGGGAAACAAATGCAGGGAACCAACACGCTTATCTTGCTCGCAACTCGCAAGGCAAATATGTGCATCTATACAGTATGCGTACGCAAGCAACAAGCAGCACTCATGGTCCGTGCGTGGTTGCCATAATGCCATACCAGTTAAACAACTGCGGCAGACCATCTCCATGTGTATAGCACGAATGATTTGATCGATGGATGATGCATGGTCCACGCATACATACATGTCCCTAATTGGATTGGATCCCTTGTCTAAAGACAAGTCATTTTAGCTCTTGAGACTCTAGATTCTTGACAGGGGTGACAACATTTTCATAGTAAATCTAGTTGGATGAGACATAAATGTTTGTTAATGGTACTAGTCACTTTAAACTTGACAAAAGATTCAAAGCTAAGCTAGTTTGACTTAAACAAATCATGTAGTCACGTCCTTTTATGCATGTACTACAAGGGAGTACCATACGAACTAAATACAGTACTCAAATTCTAAAGATTGTAGTAGTACTATTTGTCAAGATATCATTTATAATTTGTTGCACTCAGGTGACAGGACTGCCGAGTTACCAAGAAAACGTACACCGGTCCGTCGGTAAAACCAGCAAATTAATAAACAATATACAGTGCAAGGGTTTCTACTTTCCTGCCTGCTAATCAAAACCCAACGCATGACCATCCTATCCTAGCACTCTGGCTGTTAAAGAAAAAACAGAGCGGCACTAAACTGGTTTGTTTCAGTTCTGCAGACTTTAGAGCCTCAGGTCAGGTTCCATCCATTCCTATGTTTAGCTTAGCCTTAGCCCTTAGTGAAGAGATTTGGTTATTTTACTTCAGCAAGCTCATGCTTGGGCATAATCCTGAACAATCACTAGTAGAAATCATGATCCAATCTGCATAGATACTACTGCAGGACAAAAAAAAAAAAAAAAAAAAACGAAATCGAGCAAGCTGACCGATCCATAGTCCATACATGGCGATTGGTGAAGAGATGCAAGGGAAGGATCGGATATGAAGGGACGAGGAAGCATCAACGACTTCCATAGCCAGCACAAGCTGCAGCTACGAGACAGTCACAGGAGCCGCTGCCGGTGCGGCGCCGCCGGCTGGAGCCTGTTGACGAGCGCGAGCGCGTTGCTGGTGGCCTGCGCGACGGCCACCACCCTCCTCTTCACCCTGACGGCGGCGGCGTCGCCGTCCTTGCCACCGCCGCCGCGGGCCTGCTGGGCGAGGGAGTCGAGGCAGGTGGAGGTGTCGGTGAGCGCGGCGCTGGCCCAGGTCTGGACGTTGCTGAGGGCCCACGCGAAGCGCGGCGACCCCGCGCGGCCCATCCGCTCCATCTCCGCCGCCGACTGCCGCAGCCGGTCCTCCGCGTCGCGCGCAAGCTCCTCGCAGTCCTTCATCGCCCCCTTGCTGCCGCTGCCCTCGGAGTGGATGTAGGCGGAGCAGTTGCGCGCGCGGTCGGCGGCGACGACCAGCGCTGCCTTCGCCAGCCGACGCGGGCTCCGCCCCACGCCCGCCGCGCAGGGGACCAGCGTGCTCTCGCACACGCGCGGGTACTCCGTCGCCCGGCACGAACGCCGCACGAAGTCCACCGCCACGCCCGGGACCACCGCGGTGGCGGAGTCCGTCGATGTGGAGGCCGCGACGGCGAGGAGGAGGAGCAGGAGGCTGGCGAGCTGGACAAGGTGGTGGCGGCGCGGGAGCCTCATCTCTGTGCTCTGCTGTGCTGGTGCTGCCTGGTTGGTTGCTTTTTAATTTCTTGGCGTGTGGTGCTGCAGCCTGGGTGGGTAATTAAGTGCCTGCTGCCAACCCAACCCAACCCAACCGTGGCTTCGTCGGAATGGAAACGCCACGCACCGGCACCGACGACCTGCAACTGCAAGCAATGGAATTTGACCACCCTCTCTCGCTCTCTTTTCACTACCGGCCACAGACACCGGTTCTTTGACCCACAAATTTCGAAAACAAGTCTTTGTAATGTTCATCACAAACCTTTGTATTATGCATTAATGATTTTTTTCATAATTGTTGAAACATATATATAAATACATATGTTCTTATCGCTCATGTATTTATGTAGACAAAATTTTTGTAGACGGAGGGAGCATGTTCTTATCACTCGTGCGTTTATGTAGACATGATTTTTCATTTTTACCAAAAGGCTGGCTAAGTAGTTAGATAGGGAGACCACCGAAAAAAGAATGGAATTTTTTTTATTTTTAATTTTTTTTTAAAAAAATTTACAAAAATAATCTTTGGTTTCGGAATATGACAGAACTAGTCGCCTACAGTGGGCGTTTTTTAAAAAACGCCCACTGTGTGGGCGTTATATGTGACGTGGCACAGAGCCGGCCGTCGCCGGTGCCGGCTCTTACGGGTGGCCCACCTGCGTCCAAAAAACGCCCACTGCGTGGGCGTTTTTTGGTGGAGAGGGGGCCGCCTGTAAAAGTGCCCGCTGTTTTGCGGGCGGGCCGCGGAGCAGTAAAAAAACGCCCACTATGTGGGCGTTTTTTACACTGCAGGGGGCCGCCTGCAAAAGTGCCCGCTGTTTTACGGGCGGGCCGCGGAGCAGTAAAAAAACGCCCACTGTGTGGGCGTTTTTTACACTGCAGGGGGCCGCCTGCAAAATTTACCCCTGCGCGATGTAAATTTTGTAGGGTAAATTTACCATCGTACAGGGTAAATTTTGCAGGATAAATTTGCAGGCGGCCCATCATCAGCAGGGTAAATTTACCCTGTACGATGTAAATTTTGCAGGGTAAATTTAACATCGTACAGGGTAAATTTTGCAGTGTAAATTTTGCAGGGTAAAATTTACGGGGTAAATTTACCATCGTACAGGGTAAATTTTACAGGCGGCCCCCTGCAGTGTAAAAAACGCCCACACAGTGGGCGTTTTTTACTGCTCCGCGGCCCGCCCGCAAAACTGCGGGCACTTTTGCAGGCGGCCCCCTGCAGTGTAAAAAACGCCCACACAGTGGGCGTTTTTTTACTGCTCCGCGGCCCGCCCGCAAAACAGCGGGTACTTTTGCAGGCGGCCCCCTCCCCACCAAAAAACGCCCATGCAGTGGGCGTTTTTTGGACGCAGGTGGGCCACCCGCAAGAGCCGGCACCGGCGGCGGTCGGCTCTGTGCCACGTCACATATAACGCCCACACAGTGGGCGTTTTTTAAAAAACGCCCACTGTAGGAGACTAGTTCTGTCATATTTCGAAACTAAAGATTACTTTTGTAAATTTTTTTTAAAAAAAATTAAAAATAAAAAAAGTTCAAAAAGAATGTGCTGGAAAGCTGGGCCTCTGGTAAGCCACAGCCTAGCACACATTTGGCCCGTTCAATTAAGTGAATCAGCCCGTTACACATGAGATATTTTTCTTTAAAAAACACAAGCAAGTGATGACAAAAGATGCAGATCCGAAAGATGCAGATTGCAGCCACTGAAGCACTAATACAAAGGACTTACCACGTGAGAAGTTTTTTAAAAAAAATAAAATTACGTGAGGTGATGACAAGATGGTCACGGTTACACGCTGACGAAGGGTGGAAAGGGATCGGATAAGTACGGATTCAAATATAATATCATATATAAGATTTTTGTTGGATACAGAATATGAATCCGAATATTCCTAGATACTAATACAAAATCCTACAGACAGGATCAGATTAGCATTATGATGTACATTTAACTTTTTTTCTAAGCATCCATCCAAAGAATTTTATAAATGATTCATACTATAATTAAAGATATCAAAATATAGGGTATACAAAACTCTATACACAAACAGTAACAAAAGTACACTGTCAGACATGTTAATTATATAAATTGTAACTCAACAATCATGTTAGTTATGATTGCATCATTAGTACTTAAGACAAAAGGAATATTAATTACACGTAATCACAACATATAAAATGTTTCAATCTTTAAAACTTGAATGCCAACAATTTAAAATTAATATTAACTAGCAATATTAAATTGGTAGCATTAGTTTTATAAATTGATTAATATCAATATTAATATGAAAATTAAATTAATTAGTCATTACTTTTAAATATTTTCAATTTGTACATATTATTAATATTAGAAAATAAATATAATTCATTAGTCATAAGAATAACTTTTAGATACTTTGACTCAAGACTATCTTCTCCATATATATATATATATATATACATACTTTTGTTTTAATAGTTAATACGGATCTAGAATCGGACAGAGAAAGACTATAAAAACTAATTTTGATATACATGTCTAGTATCTATATTCAAAATAGATATGAACAAAATATCCGTAATCCAACTTGTAGCGAATATATATTTAGATAATTTGGATTTTTAGAAATCCTTTTTTTTTGATACGAATCGACCTGATAATATCATCTTTGTTTTCATATTTTATTTCGGAATAAAAGTCGGGCAAAGATAGTCGCTAGGTACAAATTCACATAGTCGAATATGGGATAAGTTCGATGCAAACAATATTGGTGATCATTTTCAGATACCGAGAAAAATTAAGCAAAATCCGTATATATATATCAAGTAATACATTATTTAACAACTCCACATGTTTCAAAATTGATTATTCTCAAAAGAGGCAATACCAATTTAATGTAATATATGTCGAAATATATAGAGCATATTATAGATCTATATCCCCAATAGTCATTTCGTAGATAATGGGAAGCATATTTCTGGCTTCAGTTATCCTCTTTCAAGAATACACACTACACCACAACACTTAATCAACGACTGACCAGAAGTTGGTGTAAGGGGTGTATAGCGATGGATGCTCCGTGGCTAAAAGCTATAGCGACGGACCCCAGCAATTGCTATTGAAGCCGTCGTTATATGTATATAGCGACGGACTTCATATTTAGCGACTGACCATCCATCGTCCGAAAATTTAGCAACGGACAGCCTGTTAGCAGTTTTTGTAATGGACAGTTAGTCACAATAACGACTTTTAGCAACTGATTGTCCATCGAGCTTAATTAAATAGGGAAAAAAATAAAAGTTGGCCTCAATGTATAGCTAATGATCAAACATTAACCATACATTGATTCACGTACAGAAGTAATGACATTCAAAAGTGATCACATATATTGATTCATGTATCGAACAATTACATTAAAATGTAGTGTCACTCAACATCAAACTAATAATTGTTTGAAGTATCTAATTCTAATCTAATAATCAAAAGAAATGCAAATTGTAGCTGCCGATCAAAGTTTAGCATAGCACATGTTCATGAAAACTAAAAACATTGGGCAAAAGCTCAAAATCCACAAGCTGGTAGCAGCATCCAAAAGTTCCTGAAAAGAATGATAGAATTAGTAGCTAGAGAGGCAAATGTGCAAGCATACTTGTTCAATATTTGAGAGGTAATAACAGATATTATGACCGATACCTACTAATCATTTGCTAGATTAGAACAAACTTATTTCTTTCTGGTTAGTGTACTGTCTCAGAAATATTAGCCATGAATTTGAACTAAGCATATCAACACATTGAATGAATATGGATCAAAATAATGTTTCTGTGATTCATATATAACAAAAAAATTGATTTGTTGTGAATAACAAATCAAGCACACTGCACACCATCTTTGTTGTAATGGGAAAAGCTTGGGAATATTCTCTTAAGAAGTTCCAGGAAACCTTGAGAAGAGCTTGAATAAGTACACTATGTGACAAGCCGGTGGTCCAAGACCTTAAAGGAAACTCTGAGATGCAAAGGTAATATTCTTTAGCATATAAGGACAAATTTGTCAGGCATCATAACCATGCAAGATTGTTTTTCTTTATTTTTTGAACATCTATATCA
>CM041642.1:44537670-44722623 GCA_023333625.1 Bothriochloa decipiens | reverse complement strand
GAAATAAGCAAGCGTCTAGCCTATCAGCAGGTGTGCAGGAGTAAGGTTGCGACAAGGTAAAGGCTCATCAGGCAGTTCTACCATGCAACCTATCATCAGGTGATATTCATAATTAAAGCACTAGCAACTAGATATTATGCCATGCGTACTAGGATCTACGAGGTTGGGTGGGGTGTGGCACCTGTGAAGTCATCACCGAGCTCCTCCTCGTACTCGTAGTCGTCCTCCTCAAGCTGATCCTCCTCTGAAACGAGACATAATAGCCGCGTCAGCGGCTCCTATAGAGTCAACACAAAGAAGCAATAAAATTCCATAACTCCAAATGTACTCATACACATGCCTATGACGTAGAGCTTATTTTTATGAAAATTTGGACACTTGGTTCATATTTTTCGGAGTTCGTATGAAGAAGATATGAATTTCCGAAGTTTATTCTATTTTCGAAAAAAGAAAAAGGGCAGATTAACTTGGTGCTGACACGTGGCAACTCCTGATTGGGCTACGTGGCGTGCGGGAACAGTGTGGCTGGGGATATGCTGACGTCGGCACTGACGCGGGTCTGGGCTAGATGACGTCATGATGACGTTATGCTGACGTCAGTATCGACGGGTCGACGGGTCCCAGTTAGTGGCTGACAGGTGGGGACCACGGATCTGGTCACTGACAGGTGGGGCCAGGTCAACGGTCAACGCTGACAGGTCTCGACCGGGCCTCGGAGGGTTCTGGATAGGGCTGGATCTGGGTCAGGTTAGGTCGGCCACAGTACGCTCGAGGGTGCGATCCGGGCGACCCCTCGAGAACGGAGCTCGCTCGGGCGAACGGACTGGCCTCGAGAACGAAGCCTCGCCCGGCGAACGGGCATGCCCTCGAAGACGGACTTTGTTCACACGAAAGGGCAGACCTCGAGAATAGTTATCCGGTGAGACTCGACCCTCTGGCCCCGAGCCGGATCCTCGACTCGAGCAGGCCCTCGATTGGAGCAAGGTCCTCGATTGGAGCCAGGCCCTCGACTCGTCGGGCAGACCCTCGACTTCGTCGGGCGGACCCTCGACTTCGTCGGGCGGACCCTCGACTTCGTCGGGCGGACCCTCGACTCGTCGGGCGGACCCTCGACCTCATCGGGCGGACCCTCGACCTCATCGGGTGGACCCTCGACGAATGTCGGATGGACCCTCGACTCGTCGGGTGAACCCTTGACTCGTCGGGTGAACCCTCGACTCGTCGGTGATTAGCTGAACTACGCGGCTGGCCGGCTAGGTGCTCCAACTTGGGGAAATCGACCCTCAAGCCGGTGGCGGTCAGCGAGGCGAGGCAGCGGCGTCTGGTGACGGTGAGGCCAAATCTGCCAGCGAAGCCGGGCGTTGGTCTCCATCTTCCTTCTTGCCTTTCGATTGGAGAAGCTGGGATCTCCATGAGCTAGCTACCGGGGCTAGTCGAGGCACGGCGGGGCGTGCGCGGCTCGGCGGCCACGGCGGACGCTCCAGCAGCCAGAGTCCGGGGAGGCCGGAGCTGCAAAAGTGCGTGGCTCCACTGTGGCCCGTGCCAGCTCCTAGAGGTTGCCAAGAACATGCTTTAGACTACGGCGAAGCTATTGGCCGTGGTAAGGAAGGGAATAACGATAAGGGGAGCGAGAACGTAGACGATGTTCTGGTGGCGGCCATGGCCGTGCAGGGCGAGGGCGGGGATGCTTACCCGCGTAGCGACGGTCGAGGCAGGTGACGCGGGCTTGGTGGCGGCTCGGTGCAGGGAAGGCGAAGCCGGGGCGTCGAGGCGGTTAGGCGGCGCTCCCAGGTCCTCCTCAGCGCGCGGACGACGGCGGCGGCAGCAGCGCTCTAGCTCCGCCTCCTTCCTGCTCCTCCCTTCTTCTCTCTCTCTCGCTCGACTGATCTGGCGGCGGGTCTCCACAAAGACGGCGGGGCGATGGGGAAACCCTAGAGGCCAGGGTGCTCCTCGTTAAATAGGCACGGCGGCCGGCCATGGACGGCGGAGGCAGAAGATGCCCATCGGGCGACTGTGCGCAGCCACGATTAGGGTTAGGGTTCGGTGAAGCGCGGTGCAAGCAGGCGGTAAGATGGACGGCGCGGGACGCGGCCGTACTCGGGCGGACGGCGGAGGTGCGCGGTGCACAAAAATGGTGCGACCGACGCGACGCGCGATCGACCAAAAGTGGTAAAAGGTGGAAGCTGACAGGTGGGGCTCGTGTGTCAGCGAGACGGGGCGGCGAGCGGCGGAGACAGGCCCATGTTGGGCCGTCCTGGTTAACTGGGCCGCGGCAGCGTGTGAGCGAGCGTGCGCGCGAGCGGGCGTCGGGGCGCGGCAGCGCGTGGAGCAACGCGCGAGTGTGACTGGGCCGATGCTCGAGGCAGGCCGGTCGGGGCCTCGAGCGGGCTGGCAGCAGCGCAACAGGCCGGCTGGGCCTCGAGCTCGGGCAGGCAGGCCGGCGTGCACGCGCGTGCGCGCGCGAGCGAGCGCGTGCGTCGGCGGTCGAGCGCGCGGCTAGGCTGGGCCAGCGCGGGGGGGGGTCGATAGCAGGCATTTATATATACATACATTAAAGGTTATTCGATTTTATTAACATCACATAAAATCGAATAAGAGGCGAATCAAACTCTGGTTAGTTAAATGCAATGCTCGGGCTAACGTCGGGTGCTATTTGTGCATCTATTGGCGGGTTTCCTACATGACATCCACCATACACTGGTAAACTTTAGAAAAATTTTTGAAAGCCCGTATTTTCGGTGACCAGATTTCTAGGGTTGTTACAGAGTGGGTCGAGAGAGGCGCCGACACGACGAACCGCTCCGACGGCCATGGTGGCCGTGGCGCACGAAGAGAGAGGAAAATAGTCAATTCGACCTCTACCTTGAGTAATCGGGCTTGGGATGATGTCACGGTGATGGAGGAGGTGATGGCGAACACGACGATGCTCTTGGATTGGAAAATGGCGGGTTGAGGAGGGAGCTAGCGGTGGCGGGCTCGGTGGCGGCCATGGCGAGCTCCGGTGGCCGCGGTGCTATTGCGAGGGGAAAAAGGAGAGGATGGCGTGGGGAAAGGAGTGAGGCAGGTGGAGGAGGTAGATAAAGGCGCTCGGGTGCTCTCAATTTGGATAGGGAGGGCACGAGGCTGGCCCGAGCGGCGAGGTGACTGATCGGCGCCAATGGCGCTCGTGCCAGTGATAGCCGCGGTGCAGTGAGGAAGCAAGGGCGAGTGAGCAGGCAGGCATGGGTGCTCGAGTGCGTGCTCGAGTGCCCGTTTTGCCGCGTCGTGTCGCTGTTGCCACAGCGCTGGCGTACGGTGTGGCAAAGCAGCCAGCGAGCACGCGGCATGCTTGTCCAGTGGCCAGAGCGAGGCACGAGCGGGCGACTGGGTGCGGGCGCACGCGTGCACACTCGAGTGCCCCCGCGCTCAAGCACTAGTGCAAGCGGCGTTGGTGCAGGCGAGCGGCAGGCGACAGCGGGGCACTGCAGCGGCGGCAGAGGTGCGATGGTGTGCACTCTGGCGCGTTCAGTGGGAGGAAAAAGACAGGGAGGAAAGAGAGAGGAGGACAAGTGGGGCCAGGTGGGTACTCGAGATGGACCTTTATGAAATCTGAACTGAAACTTTGACCCACTGTAGCTTTCAAATTATTGTGAATTTAGAAATACTCAAAATATGAAAGTTACTCCATTTGAATAGAGGAACATTTCATATGTAGAAAGTTTTTGTAATTCGGCATATTTTTGAAAATACAAATTTGGCTCAAATTCAAATTATAAAATAAATAAGTAGAAATTCCTAAACACTGTTTTTGCCATTTTTGAGTGACCAAAAAGCATTTTCATGATTTGGTGAAA
This sequence comes from Bothriochloa decipiens, assembly GCA_023333625.1. Taxonomy (NCBI): domain Eukaryota; kingdom Viridiplantae; phylum Streptophyta; class Magnoliopsida; order Poales; family Poaceae; genus Bothriochloa; species Bothriochloa decipiens. The sequence continues at coordinate 44,718,790 of CM041642.1, read as the reverse complement.
TTAGACTTTTTGTTCCAAATAATTTTATCTACAAAACCTATTAAAGGTCCATCTTGAAATGAGCAATGAAAATAGCACTTCTAAAAAGGGTTTTGAACACTCCATTAATCACACATTTAAAATAGAACAAGCAAACACTCAAATCCCAATCAAGATGCAAATGAGATGCTCATGAGATGATCATACAATGATGCTGGGTTTATTAAGCCTAATACCATGGATGTTACAAAAGCTGAGGCAAGGCGGCGTGTTTTTGGACGCATCAGACTTTGACGTCAGCATCCGATGGTTTTGAGTGTCGCGCGTCCGACGCGCGTCAGACGCAACTCAGAGAGGTCAGCGTGTTGAGCCGGTCGGTGGACTCCACAGAGCAGGGTCCAACGGTGTGCGTCGGACGCGTCCATCGGGCTAGTTTGAAAAGGTCATTTGCGCACGAAAATCCTGTGAGCGTCGGACGCGTCCGACGGTGGTTTGCTTGGCCGAATCGATCAATTTATTTGGCGCAATGAAATTGTAAGCGTTGGACGGGGCGTCGGACGCGTCCGATGACCCCGATGACCTGTATGATGAGGGCAACTGCTAGTTTCATGGTGGGATAGTTATAAATAGAGGTTGACCGGGGCTTGGCCATTCTCTCGACTTTCTAAAATCCTATTCATCCTTGTGAGCCTAAGCATTTCCCTCCTCCTCATCTCCCTTGCATGGTTGTGAATCATAAGTGAGATTGAGTGATTCGAAGTGTATTTGCATGGTTGATTGCATCTAGTGGCACTTGCGAGTTATTTGGCCGGTGGATTTCTTGTTACTCTTGAAGAGCACCGCTCCTAGCCGGCTTGGAGGATTGTTGGAGGCGTTGGGAAGAGTTGGTGATTGTTCTTGCCCACCTCCGATTGATTTATAAGAGGTTTCTATGCTTATCCTTGGTGGAGAGCCAAAAGTAACTCTAGTAAATTTCTCGTGTCATTGAGTTACCATGCTTGAGAGTGGTGTCTTGTGGTTCCCTTGCGGGGGAGTGCCTTGTGGGGCAAGTGGCTTGAGGGTCACACCGAGGAACCATCTAGGTGTTGGTCGATACAACCGGTGACATAGCTTGTTGGTGTACAAGTGAACACTGGATGAACAAAAATCATTTTGTTCACTTTGCCTCCTGGTGATTGGTCTTCATTGTGATTGTTGTCATCGTGATCGATTGATTATCATCTTGGCGATTGGAAACATATTCTCTTCACCATCGGTATTGAAATCACCTCTCTACCTTGTTTCTACATTCATAGTATATCTTTGTGTAGCTTGTGTAGAATTAGTTATCTCTTGCTAGATCCATAGTATAGAAAGTAGTAACATAGCTCTTGTGTGATATAGAGATCATAGAATATATTAGAATTGTCATTAGAAGACTTGCTCACCATCTAGGTTAGGCAAAACCGTGTTTACGCCATCTGTTATACTAATCAAGTTTTATCTAGTGGTTTGTAGAATTTTTAATAGGCTATTCACCCCCTATGGCCATATAAGACCTTACAGCACCCACCGGATTCATCAGCTGTGCTGGATTTAGCCATCTAGGCCAAGACTGCGTGCACTGACAGCCAGAGACCGCACATGGTTGCCGCACTCCACCGCCGCTGCGCAGCCACCGTGCCTTCACGCGCATCTAGCCGACGAGCGCCACCCCACATGGAGAAGCTTGCACAGCTAGGAGAGGGCCTCACCGCCACCATCCTACGGGGCCACGCGGGTCTCCCAGTGGCCTCCTCCGGCAGCAGAGAGGAGCTAGCGACGGCTAGGGTTTCACCACCCGCGTCGCCCGTGCGGGGAGTGTTCAAAACCCTTAACCACTCTCACTCACATGCACTTCTACGGGACTACAAATCAAAGTAAATATGCTGTAGAATTCTATGAAATTTTGTTTTAGATGTAGTATTTTTGTTTCCGTGATTATTCTACTTTTCTATTATCTCAATAAATATTTAAATTGGTTTCAACAACCATTTCTATTTGTTGTAGTGGACTGTTTGTTTGTTGCAATAGTATTTTCAGTCTGTGGATATTCCTTTGTTTGCATAGGTGCATGCTATCCTTTATTATTAAACTATTGTCATGGATTACTTTGAAAAATAAAAGTAGAAAATTGTAAATGTAAATAAAAAACATAGGAATACAAAGAAAGTGAACTGGGTTGTCAATAGCCTAGGCACGCAGCTGGCCTAGCAGCCAGGCAGACCGTCGTGGGCTTGTGGCTAGCATCCCATGTTCCACGCACCAGAGATGGGCTTGTGGGCTTGTGGCTAGCAACCACATGCCGCAGGCAGACCGTCAAGGGCGTTGCTAGTGTCCAAGTTTACTGTGATGCTCATGGATTCTTCCTGACTGGAGAGGGGAATCCTTTACTACCTGTGGCTGTGGGGCAGCATGCGCTACGACATTGAGATCATGGCATCCTCTTTGATTGAGCTAGGCGTACGTATTCTGACGCTTATTGGATGGGATACCCAGACACACTGCGTTTGATGAAATGATAGATTACAATCAATTGATCAAGCGACGAGGCCGAATATCGAGCCATGGGAAATGCTGCTAGTCGCTGGAGAGTATTGTTAGCTTTGCAATCTTATTTAGGAGCTCCACGTCAAGGGCGAAAAATACATGGTGAGTACACCAACAACTCTGGTCTATCTACCGAGAATTCGGTTCACCATCAACCAATAGAGCTAGGCATTAGTTTGCTAACATTATGATAAAGGGCTTGATATATAACGCCATTTGCTCCATGCATAAACCCAAAGATAGTCTATATGCACCAAGAATCAATGCTCACACCGCGCGGGGGTGTCAGCAACCAGGTCTAAGTTCACACGGATAGATTATCTGGTCACTTTGTAATTGAGTCCAATGACTCCACTTTTTGCAACCTATTTTGAGGAAATCTCAGCATCTAGGCATGGTTATTGCACACGTTCACACCATCGGCCACTACGGCTTTGGCACCTGTATTTGTACATGATCATTCTCTAGTTTCCCACTCTTACACAATTAAAGCACCTAAAGTAAATATGTGTACTATGTCCGACATTTGAGATGTTAATGCAATGATTAGAAAATGCAGGACATTTGAATCAAACTTAGGAAGTTGGATCTAGTGCTACGCCTATCTCGTTTTATTTACAATACTTTTATATATTTAAGAGATGGGGATGCATGTTCAAACTAAAAGTGAAAAGAATGATGCAAAGATGATAAAGATCACATGTGTGCGCGCACATACACCAGATACTCCATAATTCCTTCTGAGACATAATGGATCTTTTGTCATTATGATTTGAGCTAGTAAGTCTCAATACTATAAACTATATTTCATAATTTGGTATCGTAAATATTATTGGTTTTTATTTAAATAAATTTGGTAAAACTATGAACGGTTTTAAGTTAATCACGACTATAAATCCCTTGATATGTAATATTTCAGGACATATGGATGGCGGGATGAGTAGTTGTTAGATGGATGCGCACCCCAACCAGAGATCAGGTTTTTCCCGACAGCTGGAAACCGATGGGAAAGGACAAAACCCAAACATGATGCCCATATACAATCATCGTGTCAGATCTATATATCATATTATTATAAATAAATGATTGGGATGTAGACATATATCACTATTGGAGACAGGTTCTTGGGCCTCAAAGCAGTTGGCGAATCCTTTGCCGACTGCCTTTCACGCTGGCAGTCGGCAAAGGTCCGTCGGCAAAGAAAGCCTCGGCAAAGGATTCTTTACCGACTGTCACGTGGCTTTGCCGACTGCCAAACCAGGAGTCGGCAAAGGAAGCGGCCCCCGTCGTCTGGCGTCTTCTTTGCCGACTGCTGACACGACAGTCGGCAAAGATTTTTTATTTTTTTCAAAAAAGTCTTTGCCGACTGGCCTGAGCTGGCAGTCGGCAAAGGGGTTTTATTTTTTTTTTTAAAAAAAGCCTTTGCCGACTGCCAGCGCCGGTAGTCAGCAAAGCTGAATTTTTTTTCTGTTTTTTCATATATATCACAGCAGGCAAATTATATATATAACACAAATTCACATATATATAACACAAATCCACATATATATCACATGTTATCCATAACAAACGCATCCAACAAGTCCAACATCGCAAGTCCAACATGTCCAACAATCACAAAGTCCAACAAATCCATACAAAGGCCCTCACTCGTTCTGTGACCCGCCGTCCATATCTCCATCATGGTGTGAAGGTCACGAAGACCACGAGGACTATCCTGGCTCGAGCCTGTGCGGCACTGACTGGTACTGGTGCCCCCACCTGGAGTGCGCGTGCTGGGTAGGCAGAGGAGGGCAGCTTACCCACGCGGAGGTCTCGTGCTGCGGAGGCCAAGGAAGACTGCCACCCGGATGCCAGAAGTGTGGCTGAGGGGCAACAACCTGCCGTCCATGGCCTGGAGAATGGCCATCTAGAGGAGTCGGGTTCGAACCCGCCGACTGTGCCTGCACAAAGGAGAAGCGATCTCATTAGTACCTGCATGATGGCCGCACAAGCCAAAACGACGGACAAACATATATACTCACTAGAGTCCTTATAGGGCCAGGAAGAGGTGGTGGAGCGAACATCGAAGCAGGCAACGGAGGCAAAGCAACACCAGGGATCTGAATGTTCTAAAAGTAGCCGACAATATCCTGCATCTGACGCTGCAAGTGCTACTGGACAGCCTCAAGCTGGCGCGCCATCTCCTGCCGATGGGCCTCCTCTCGGGCCGCCATCTCTCGCCGATAGGCCTCCTGCGAGGCCTTCTGCGCGGCCAGCAACTCGGCCAGCTCGGACTGCAATGTTACACCCTCGATGTTTAAACAATGTGAAAGGAAAGGTACATATGTAAAACCAATGAACGACGAATAAAACTAAAGTTACCTGAACCGCCGCCAATGCCTGTGTGTGGCTTGGCTGCCAAGGTCATATGGGGACATCGGAGGAGATCGTGCTGTCGGATCGACGAACCTGACGAAGGGTGGGAATGGTGGCCGGGCCGATTGCGCTGTGGGCAATAAAGTACCAGCCGTGCTGTTTTCCTCCTCCCGTCCTCATTAGGATGTCTGTATCCAGGGGCTAGATGGCAGGATCAAAGGTCCAACCATGGCGCTTGCAAGCCGCCTCGGTGTACTGGACCATCTTCTCGTAGGCGTTCGGGTTGGTGTACGCCTCGGGCCCATCCGCCGAGCTGTAGACGTTGTTCGGATTTTCGCTTTGCCCTTGTGAGACAGGGCATAGCCCTCGCACTCGCTGATCACCTGCCCACCATGCGACTGGGACTGCGAGGAAAACACAAGGTTGATTACACGTAATGAGATTGAATAAATAAATAAATAAATAAATAAATCGATAGAAGCGTACCCATGCGTCCATGAACCCTCCGAGGAAGTGGCTCCCTTGGTGGTGTGCCGGCCCTATCCTCGCCTTGGCATATCCACTTTGCCATCTACGGTTCACGTACGACTCTAGCTTTCTCCAATCGTCCACAATGGCCTCCGAACAGTCCATGTGCATTTTGCACCAATCAGCAAGAAACTGCATGACATGTCAGAAGATGAATCAGAATTAATGTTTGCTACCTATTTTTCATGGAAGAAATCAGAATTAATATTTCCTACTTACCTGGATGTAGAACTCCCTAGCAATGTCGGTTTTGGGGTAGAGGATCATCTTACTGGCTTCCTTCTTCTTCAGCGACAGGCGAAGCACGTCGGCGTAGTCGATGATGAGGACTTGGATGTGTGCCTCGTGGTACATGTCCTTGAGTCACTCCTTGGTGACCTTGTCCTACACCACCGACGCCTGGACCTCGAGCCCCTCCTCGCACGTGAACCACTCCTACATACAGATATCATGTATCATTTCATTATTTTAAGAACGTCCAACGAATGTGTCGTATTGACAAAGCGGTGCAATGAAGGCTCACCTAGAACTCCCTCTTGATCTTGGTCACAATGGAGACCTCGTATTCGTCGCTAACATTGAAGAAGTCCTGCCAATGCCAGGGCACCACTTTGGTCCTGTCGTTGCGGGTGACAAGGCCAGGGTAGTGCTTCTTAATCAGGAGGCCGAGCATGCTATTAGGATGGCATCCACGTACCCCTCACACAAGCTTCCAGCTTCTGCACAAGTCATTAAGAAGAATTTTTGTCTGAAGTTCAATTTTAAACATGTCATATGAATAAGTTGTGAAAACATAAATGGTTACTTACTTGTCATAGTCAGGTCGAATCACCAGTCGGTGGTCTTCCGCGATCAGTGATAAAGGAAGATACGTGATCCCGCACCGGTAGACCTTGCTCGAACCTGAGGAAGCCATCTCCCCTGGTGTCACCTCGCTCCCTTCCTGATCACCCGCGTCCTGGTCGTCCCAGGGCTGGTCATCCCCGTCCTGGTTGCCCCAGTGCTGGTCGCCCCGTCCTAGTCACGCCCGTCCTGGTCTTGCCCGTCCTCCTCGTCCTGCACATTGTAGTCCGAGGAAGCAGCTGCCTCATCACCGAGCGACGTGAGCCGGTCCTCACCGATGACTCCACCCTCAGCAGCTCCTCCAACGCCTCCTCCTCAATGCCATGCGTCATGTAGACCGACTTTGCCTTTCGTCGCAGTCATTTATGTCTGCCCAGCATTTTGTCCTGTGCCTGCAATGACAAAGACAAAGATTAAACCAATTAGCACAAATAATCGGTAAGTACTTGTAAAGAGATGCACAATGAATGAAGCATAACTGCAAAGTAATAATAAGAACAATATAGTATTTACATGAATTAGAATTTATCTCCATGAACGACAGTGGTTGGCTCCTCATCATCGCTATCACTATTGTCATCATCACTATCAATATTGTCGAAATCTAAGTCCTCGTCATCTCCATTGTCCTCACCACCTTCATCATCCTCAACAACTCTATCGCGCCGAGCCCTCTATCATTCAAGCATCATTATGTCCTTAGGATCTTGTACCACTTGACCCTCATCCTCATCGATGTCGTTGTCTACTTCCATGCCCATCAGCGAAAGAATGTCTATCGACAAACGCCCTTTTAGCCCCTCAGGTTGATAGAACTCTCCGTTATCTGCCTTTGGGTCAAAGTTGTAATCATCATCGTTTGGGACAGGTTCTTTATCGCGTGGCGATACCAAGTGCACAAGGTACCAACCCTTAAGCCTCTCATCTTTTTGGCATGCCCATGAGAGATAATAAACTTGCATGGCCTGTTGAGCCACAATATAGACATCTTCTCTAGTATAGATGGAATCCTGTTGAATTTTGACTTGCCCAATGTCATCGGCTCTTCTAGGTTCATTAGGATCAAACCAATGGCATTTGAATACCACTGGTTTAAGATCTTTGGGGCCCTCAAAGTGGAGCTCGTATATTTCTTTAACTATGCCATAATAGTCGTGATTATCGGTGTCGGGCGTACGAACTCCTATGCACGTGGTCTTTCGGGTGGGCCGACTCTCCTCGTAGCTTCTCGTGCGAAAGCGATAGCCATTCACATCATAAATGGTGAATGTATTGACCCTAGTACTGAAGCCCCATGCAACCTGCTTCAATTCACCACTCATTTATCTATCCGTGCATGCCTGCAAGGTGAGGCCGGGTAGATCGTTACATTACTCGCTCCTAGGAGCAAAGTGGAATCTCAAAGTTGAAAAGAGGTAAGTTGGATGGTACCTTTGTACAGAACCAGGAAATAAAATCGGGCGTGCCATTTTTGAGAAGATAGTCTTCTTCTTCGTCAGTAGGAGCCATTCCCCTATCTAGAATTCATTAATAAACTCCCTGAGAAAACAAGAGACAAGGGGGGTCGGAACAATAGTTGGAGGATATCGACTGCTTATGTAACTAGCTCATTGAGAACTTACGTTCGATAAGGAACCACTTCTTCAAGGTTCAACAACATGTAGAGCCTGATAGTGCAAAACTCATGTTGTTGTAACGTCTTGGGGGTAGCTGTGCTTCCCCTTCTGAGTTGCCCTTGGAAAAACCTCAGGGTCGATGAAATCCAGTCGTTGTTGTAACGAGGGGGTGGGTTCACACCGGGAAGGTTCTCATTATAGTACGCCGTTGTGAAGTTGGACACCTCCTCCACTCTGAATGCATCTGCCACGGAAGCCTCAATTTTGGCTTTATTTCTACACTTTTGCGAAGAATCTTTAGACACCTCTCAATTGGATAGCACCAACGGGCCTGCATGGGAACCCCCAGCCATGCCTCACACGGTAGGTGCAAAATCAGATGTTGTATCGACAGGAAGAAGCCGGGTGGAAAGATCATCTCCAACTTGCAGATCAACAGAGGTGCAACACGCTCTAGGTCACGAATCACTTCCTGAGATAATGCCCTGGCACAAAGCTGGCGGAAGAAATAGCTCAATTCTTCAAGAACGTGTCACACTGACTCGGGGAGGTATCCACGGGTCATCACAGGAAGGAGCCACTCAATCCATATGTGGAAGTCATGACTCTTCATCCCTAAGACTTTCATGGTCTTAGGTTTCACTCCCCTACTCGGATTCATCGCATACCCATCAGGGAACATTAACGTCTTGATCCACTCAAGCACTTCCTTCCTATCGCCCCTTTTCATGATATAATCGGTCGGGCCCCTTTTCCAACTCTTGCCGAGTGCAGGGGTCTTCATCACTAGCTTTGGTCTATCACAGATCTCCTCCATGTCCAGTCTAGCCTTAACAATGTCCTTTGACTTCTCCTTTATGTCCATGAGTGTCCCCTAGAGTGCCTCAGTGACATTCTTTTCTGTGTGCATTATATCAATGTTGTGTGGAAGGAGAAGGTCCTTGAAGTAGGGGTGCCTAGTCAAGCCCGATATATGGGTCCACATGTGTTCCTGACCATATCCTTTAAAACCACCATTGTCTTTATCAATTTCGAGAGCCTCTAACTGGGCAAGGACTTGGGCACCACTCATAATCTCAGGAATGGGGTCGGTGACTTGAACACCTTTCATGAAGTGTTTGATGTCTCATCTGAACTCATGGTCGTCATCTAGGAATTGACGATGTTTGTCAAACAAAGAGAACTTGCCACCCTTCTTTAGCCAGGTGAACATCACAGATGCCTTGCATACTGGGCAAGGCAACTTCCCATGAACACACCACCCACTGAATATGCCATAAGCTAGGAAGTCATGCATTGAATACTGGTACCGCACATGCATTATGAAGTTCTTCTTTGTAGCTCGATCGTTCGTCAGCACCCCTTTTTCCCAAGCATGTTGCAATTTATCCCACAGTGGTGCATGAACACACCCATATTATTGCCTGGGTGTTCAGGTATTATCAGCGACAAGAACACATTCTTGGGTTCAAACATAATGCTAGGGGGAAGATTGAGGGGTATCACGAACACAAGCCAACAAGTGTACGGGGCCGCCATCATTCCATACGGGTTGAACCCATCAGTTGCCAATGCTACACGTACATTCTGAGCGTCCTCTGCTTTATGAGGATGCTAGTTATCGAAGTACTTTCATGCATCACCATTCGATGGGTGTACCATGTTGCCACTGTATCTTTTGCCATCCTTGTGCCATCTCATCTGTTTCATGGACTCCTCTATCATGTACATCCGTTGGAGACTCGGTATGACAGGAAGGTACAGTAGGACCTTCTCGGGGATCTTAGACTATTTCTTCTTGCCATTACTACCATCTACCTCCACATACCTAAAGGCTTTGCACTTTGGACAGTGCGTTGCTTCCTCAAGGTCTCCCCTAAATAGGATGCACCCTTTAGGACAAACATGAATCGACTCATATGGCATCTTAAGTGCACGAAGGAGCTTTTGTGACTCGTACGCGTTCTTCGGCAACATGTGACCCTTCGAAAGCATTTCCCCCAAAACTGCCAACATGTGATCGAAGCCATCTCGACTCAGGCTCAACTATGACTTCAATGCTATTAGTTGTCCAATGGCATCCAGTTGCGACATTGTTGTCTTCTCGTGAAGGGGCTTCTGTGTCGAAGACATCATTTCAAAGAACACCTTTGTGGTTTTCTCTGGATCCTCCTCCACCAATCCTTCATTGCCACGTGTCTCGTTATAGTCTACCACCATGTCGGCCATCCCGGCATCTCCATCATACACCTCGAGGCGTGCTCTCACCTCCTCCTCTCTAATACGGCCGTCTTCACCATGGAAGATCCACCTTTTTATAGTTTGCCACAAATCCGTTCTTGAACAGATCTTTGAAAACATCATTCTTTACTTTTCTTTTTGAGTTCTTACCTGGCTACAGGGACATGGCATCCGAATCGACCCTTTAGCAGCCGGGCCAAATGCTTGCTCCAGGTAATTAAGTGTGCCCCTAACCCATTCATTGCTCTTCGTCTTAACTGTGAAGCCTGTGTACACCCACTCTCGTTATCCATCCTCTGTCATATACATGCATAAGCGAGTAATAAAACCAGCAATTGCATCTACATGGCGTTCCTACCATCTAATAGGAGAAGGATAGGTCCTAATCCCACCCGTGGATGCGTAGATGGGTTATCTTCCATGTTCTGCCCCCGTCCGAGTCAGAATTTTGGCAGCACCTCCCTGTTGTTCTCCCGATACACGTCCCCGCAGGGAGAGTGTGTATCCAAAGAACAACGGGAAGGTACTGCCAAAACTCTGACTCAGACGGGAGTAGAACATGGAAGCTAACCCATCTACGCATCCACAGGCTGTCCAAAAATGTGGACAATCTAAAACAGATACGGTCATAGATATGCAAAGACCTGCATACCTCCGACTGTATCTCTTTCAGACGGGAGACGCCTAAGTGGGTTACGCGACCTAGGGTAAGGAAGAGAGGTGATTTATACCTAGGGTGGCGGTGGAGACAGTCTAGCGGGGCAGTGGCGAGGTGGTGCAGTGGTGAGGCAACACCGTGCTGATAGACCCACCGTGCCGACGAAGATGATCGACGTTGCCGAGCTACTCCGGGTCCCCTCCGACAAGATCTGCTCTGGAAAACAAGAAAAACAACACTATAAGTACAAAATTTCGGCAGAATCTCCCCTGTATGGGGAGGTTTCCAAAGCCTGCAAGAAAGAAGCCTGCTCGATGGCCGATAAAACATATACGACACAAAGGCCACACATCAACAAACTCAGCACGAAGGTCGTCAATGACACATACTGCACAATGGCCAGGGTTTTTACCTTCTTCTCCAGCTAGTGGCGGGAACAACAGCATGGAGGAACATTGTCAAGGAACGGCGTGGACCATCATCGAACCAGGGTCCTTCTCCTCCTCCCTTCTCCCACCTCTTCTCCTCCTCCCATATCCTCCTTCTTCTTCCTCCTCCTCCTTCTTCTTCTTCCTCCCCTTCTTTTTCTTCCTCCCTCCCCCTTCTTCTTCTTCTTTTTCTTCCTCCTCTTCTCTTCCTCTTCCTCCTCCTCCTCCTTCGCCTCCTTCTTTTTCTTCTTCTCCTTTTCCTTCTCCTTCTTCTCCCTCTTTCTTCCTCCTTCCTCCTCTTCTCCTTCCCTGGGGCCAAGGGGGGCCGGGTGGCTTGGCGGGGCGGCGCGGCCGGCTCGGACCGAGGCGGCGCGGCGGCGGTGTCATGCGGCAGTGGCGGCGGCCGGACCGGCTCCGGGGCAGCGCGGGCGGCGTCGGGCAGGATCCGGCGCTGCGGAGGGGCGGCGTTGCGGCGATGGGCGAGCGGCGTGGCGCGGGGCACGGGGAGCGGCGGTGGCGGCGCTGCGGGCGTGGGGCGAGGGGAGAATAAGGGGCACGGGGTGGGTGTTTCGGCCCACCTAGCATCTTAGGGCACCGGCCGGCTTTGCCGACTGCCAAGTCCACGGGCAGTTGGCAAAGATTTTTCTTTTTTTTGAAAAAAGTCTTTGCCGACTGCCACGCTAGCGGCAGTCGGCAAAGAGCTTGTTTGCCAAGTGTCAGTGATGGCACTCGTCAAAGATTTCATTTTTTTTGAATTTTGAATTCAAACTTTTAAACACATGTTTGAATTTAGGACCTTTTTATAACATTTTGCTATATTTCATTCATTTATTCCATTTACTTGAATTTTTGTGCATAATCCAAATTGAAACTACAGGTGCATGAAATAATGAAACATAGCCATTCGAAAAGTAATATTCATGTTGGAGAGTCTATTTTGAGACCGTGTCGATAATCTGACCCAAAAGTTTGAAAGTCTTGTCCACGAAACATGACCACATGTGGAGATGTCTGGGTTTTGGACATCTGACGTCGCAACTTGCTCCAAACATTTTAAAATTTTTATCATAGCCTCCACATGCGATAACATGACACATCGACAAGTTTTGTGATTTTCGGATTTCATTTGGATCTGTAATTAAAAAACACTTCTACCGCACCTGGATAGTCATATTTCGTGGACAAGGTGTTTAAACTTTTGGGTGAGATTATCGACACGGCCTCAAAATACACTCTCCAACGTGAATATCATTTTTTGAATGGCTACGTTTCATTATTTCATGCACCTGCACTTTAAATTTGGATTATACGCAAAAATTCAAGTAAATGGAATAAATGAACGAAATATAGCAAAATATTATAAAAAGGTCCTAAATTTGAATATGTGCTTGTAAACAATATGCTTGGGCTACAGAAAAAGTTTGAACGCAAAATTCCAAAAAAATTAAAAATTTGCCGAGTCCCAGCACAGGCACTCGGCAAAGAGTCTCTTTGCCGACTGCCACGTCACAGGCAGTCGACAAAGACTCTGGCTTTGCCAACTGCCCAGCTTGGCAGTCGGCAAAGAAGGCTGGCCCCGGGTCCAGCCTAGGCCACGTGTCAATTTGCCGACTACCGGACGTCAGGGCAGTCGGCAAAGTTTACGGCGACGGACACCGTTTACGCCCGCCAAAGTTTGCCGACTGCCCGTCTTTGTCGAGCGTTAAGCTCTTTTTGGGCCGTCGGCAAAGAAGGCTTCGCCGACTACCGTTCTTCGCAGACTGCCTGACAGTCGTCAAAGATAGCTTTGCCGACTGGCAGTCGGCAAAGGGCTTCTTTACCGACTGCCCGAGCTTTGGCAGTCGGCAAAGATCGGGGCAGTCGGCAAAGCCGCTGTTTCCGTAGGGTATACGATCATCGTATCAGATCGATACCATGGATGGATAAATAAATGAATATAGCGGGTGGATGAACGGATGTAGACATTTGCAAAAGAATGAATGAATAATATAGTGGATGAACATTTGAAGCTCCCTGTGCCTACGTACGACAAGGGTCACCAACGCCGCACAAAAGTTAGAACCTTGCTGGACATGAAGCACGCTCTGCATGTCTTTGAACATCCGCTTAATTCTCTGTATTGTATGCATGTACGTATGTATGTATCGGCCACTGATGGAAAGGATCGGCTTTGAGCCACAGGGAAGAAAAACAAAAGGCAAAGGATATTGGTAGCCATGTCCTCGCAGCCCGTGTGGCAGCACAGGGGCCTGGTAACTGATCCAGCCCACGCGGGCGCTGTATCTTTCGTATACTGATTCTCAACCTAAGGTCCAGAGACGAGTGGTGAGAGTCTCTGTTTGTGTTCCTTAGATCTCATGTCTGTATATATGCCCCCACGCCCCGGTCGATCTCGAATCAAATATGAGGCAACCGATGGATGGGATCGATGGGAGCAAGCTAAGGCTCCTCCTGCTTTGTCATGCCTCTATCCTGCAGCACACAAGACGTCGTCGTATATATTCAGCTGAGCTGAGCTGAGCATCCAATGGAGATAGATATATAGATATATATCTCTCCACTCTCCAGCTAGCTTTGTTAAAGCATATCAAAATTCAAAGCAGGTGGGTAGGGCCAAAGATTGATTCCATGCAGCCAAATGCTTTGGTTTTCTTCACGCACTCTTGTAGTTTCTTTATCTAGTCCATAGATCCGGGCAATAACTCCTTGCAGTACTTCTCGGTGCAAACACTACATGCTCACAAATAGATAAATGAAACGACAGGACCCGTAGGCCCTGAATTAAACAAAGAAAATGCAACAAGAGAGTTTTACGAGTAATAGCTAAAGAAAAAGAAGCTTTAATATATATTATGTGTCTAGACTCTAGATACATAATAAAAGATACGTGTATGTACGTATAGAAAAACTAGACCGTCAGTCGAGAAACATTGTCAATTCTGAACCAATTTAAGCGTCCCTTAGCTCACCGGCAGTCCGGCACGATATCTGCTGCCACGGTATACCAGAATCCTGTCCATATCTATTCTGCCGCGGGCACTGGCTGCCTACCAGATTTTGCGATGGACATCTGCTTTTCTGCAGCTTCCCCTGGCCTTTGCTTTTTCAGTGTTTAACTGCCGCGCGCTACCCCATAGAATATTGACTAGCCCTAGCAGCTCGCTGCCAAGCTTTTATTTATTTATTCCTTCCTATTCCAGGCTTCCAGCACCTACACTACACCCTGCCTGCCTCAATCAATCAATATATATAACTCAATTCAACAAGTCTCCCTCCCCAGTCGCCGATCGATCATCAAATCGATCAATCTTTTTCTCCACACAGACCTCTCAAGATCGAGCTGCGAGCGCGAACGATCCACATGTCGAGGCCAGTATGCGTTGTGTGCGGTGCGACAACCTGCTGCCCGCACCTCTTCCACACCGGCGACAACAACGACGACCTCAACAGCCGGACCTTGTTCTCCATCTTCCCTGCGGTTCACCATCATGAGATCAGCCCCAGCATGGAACAGCGTGCACAGCAACCGGGGTGCCTGCGGTTCACCATCATGAGATCAACCCCAGCATGGAACATCGTGCGCAGCAACCGGGGTGCCTGCACGAGTTCCGGTTCTTTGGTCATCAGGACGACGATGATCACCAAGAAAGCGTCGCCTGGCTCTTCGACCACCCGCCGCCACCTGCGCGCGAGGTGGACGCCAGGCTGGGCCTCGGCAGCGGGGGCGCCGGCCGGCAAACGGAGACAGCAGCAGCAAGCGCCACCATCGTAAGTACTCCTAATAGGGAGCATGGAACGAATATATAACCTCAGCAAGACAATCCAGATCGGCTGGGCCCAGTTGGGCTACAATTTTGTTGATTTGATTTGCCTTCAGTTGCCTCACGTTCTTCTCTGTTCTTGATTGATCACACGATTCGTTCTTTCAGTGCTTGCTTTTTATTCGAAATCCAGCGAGCTCAGCATATGTGGTTCCTCCTTTTTTTTTTTGGAAGATCATATATGTGGTTCTTCGGATCCTTCTCTCTCTGTGGCTTCTTTTTATTTTTTGCCAGCAGCAGCATCAGATTTCAATTCGGTGTCTCGTGGACTATAAGAATTTTCCACCATGGGTGGTGAGCTCATGTTTTACAACAAAAATATAAGGGTTTGAGAGAAGGCTTATAATAAAGGGGGAAACAGTTACAAGGTGTTGTAAAAAGTCTGTTCTTGATATATAATCGACAGATTCAACATCAATTTCATCAGGATTATTTGTGCGATCAGAGGAAACTAATTCTCATACATATATAGAGATTGTGGGAGGATTGAAAGGGATTTTAATAGGTCCAAATTAATCACCTCCAGTGATTTCCTTGTGAAGAAATAGACAACGAAAAGGGTAAGATTAAATGTCATATACTTATTTCTTGAATTGACTATAATTCTTATCAGCAAGTCTCTATATGTATATATATGTAGCGACTCAAGAAACTATATACATAGATAGAGACAATAAAAGGGAGAGAAAAGATTGGTCTTCTTTTTACATTTTCTTCCACCACTATATTGGTTTATTTTCCTCTTGAAAATTTATGCTTCTCTCATGAGATAGTTAACTACGTACTACTAGGCCCTCCAGATTTGTATATATGGTTCAGGTCAACTGTAACAATATACATGCATGTCGGTACGTCCGCAGATGTAACTACCTATTTGGATGGATGACCTAGCTTGTCTGATTGTAGGATAATGAAACCAACAAAATCTTCTAAGAAAACAAATATAATATGTCTAAAAAAAGTCCATGCATATGTTCAACTGGTGTCTAAATCTATCCTGAAGGTTTGTCCATGCCAAAGTTCGATGAAATAGGTAAAAAGTTGTCTCATTTTATGTGGATCATTTGCATATTTGCTGTTTGCATTTTGCTACACTTGGCTTTTTTTAGGAAACTAATATGTGATTAATCAATACACTTTGGTGTGGCATATATATACAGACAACTTAATCACTTGCCTTAAGATCTAATTTTCTACCCCAAACAAAATCGTGCTAGCTACCAAGGCAATATCTAATACTCATGAGACATGTAGGCCCATTCAACAATCCAGCACAGTGCAGATTCATATCAAAATAATAAATGACGATGGCAACGAGTTACTTATTAGTTGACTGACTCTCCAAATATTGCTTTGATCATGCAAGACACAGAAACTACTATAAAATGAAATAATATATATAGGCTCATGTATATTAATTGCTCAAAACTAATTTAACCACAATATCTTTCTGGTCCATTTATTTTATTTTCCACTGATTTAACATTGATGCTTCATGCAGATGTCGTTCTGTGGGAGCACATTCACGGACACCGCAAGCTCGAGGCTCAAGGAGCCAACCCTGACCGACGACAGTCAGCTGCAAATGGCCGTAGATCAGTCAACGGAGAGGGAGGTTAAGATGATGAGGTACAAGGAGAAAAGGATGAGGAGGTGCTATGAGAAGCTGATAAGATATGCATCCAGGAAAGCCTATGCGCAGGTGAGACCCCGGGTAAAAGGCCGCTTTGCCAAGGTAACTGAAGCCTGCTCCGCCACAGCCGACAACGTTGGCAACGACCACCTGCTGTGATATGATGCCAGTCGATCAGATCCAGGGCACTGGTTAATTTGACTACATATATCTTAATAATTGATGAATCCATAGTGTGTGTGTGTGTGTATACCCCTAGTAAACAGTATATGTTATCTCACAATTACCGACTTCTATAACAACTTTTGGAGATTGCTGTCTCTACTGCTATTTATATGACATTATTAGGCTGTCTTCTTCAAATTTAATTAGAAACTTCTATATATTTGACGAGATGTCCACTATGACAAGATTTTTTTAGAATACACGGTACAACATAGATGGCCAACATGTACACACACTCACCCCCTAAAAACACATACGTAAATTCTACCCCTATTAGCACCTTTGAAGAACTCTATAACAAGATTAAAGATTAATTATACTATGTGGTAGGCACCGCACAGTGCGAGCTAGAGGCCATTCAAACTTTGGGTCCAAATATCTCATATACGGAATACGTGTTGTACCTCTTGTCTTACAATGTGGTTCAAGGGATTGTTCAGTTTAATTATTGCAGGGTTTCTCCTTTATTCCATGCCAATTCGATATTTAATCCGTGCGATATTACATGGAAAAGAGCTAATATCACTACCACTACTACACTGATGATTTTTGCGATCAGTTTCTATTCTTATCAACATGATTTCATAGACTACCTCTATAAATGTTTTGTAGCTTTCATGTGTGGATGATGTAATAAAATTGCTGCTGAAAAATATACATATTTTCACTTTTTTAGGAACGATTGATACAAAAAAGATCGCCCTATAGAAATCATTTTTTTAGAGCCATTTACTATTCCAACCATCCCTGGAAATAGGTGACTTCTAAGCGAAGTTGATTAAGTCTGCTACCCTTTAAGATAATATTTATATAAAAATTTAGAGCTCAACAAGATCTCAAACTTTCTATTAGTGTGTTCTTTATTTACGTTGTTTATTGATGGACCTCAATATACATTTTAAATCCTTAAAATTCAAGATCTAAAATATTCAATTTTCCAAATGATCTCAAATGAAAATGTGCCATATACCACAGTTGTAGTATCCGTTTGTAAAACTTTGCAGTCAAAGCATTTTTCTTTGTGGTCATTTAGCATCAGCTGAGATATTACAAGCGTGAAAATTAATATAAAGGAATAGCGATTTTACTTAGTCAGTAGGGGAGGCTTGTGCATCGGCAAAATATGTTTTAAACAAATAAAAAAATTTACCAAGTGCCTAGGGCTGCCTCTCGGCAAAATATGTTTTAAAAAATAAAAAAATTGCCGAGTGCCTGGGGCTGGTACTCGGCAAAATATGTTTTAAAAAAATTAAAAAGAAAATTTTGCCGACTGCTTAGGGCTGACACTTGACAAAATATGTTTTAAAAAAATAAAAAAAGAAATTTTGCCGAGTGCTTAGGTCTGGCACTCGGCAAAATATGTTTTAAGAAATAAAAAAGAAAATTTTTCCGTGTGCCTGGGCCTAGCACTCGGCAAAATATGTTTTAGAAAAATAAAAAAGAAAATTTTACCGAGTGTCTGGGGCTGGCACTCGGCAAAATATGTTTTAAAAAATAAAAAAGAAAATTTTGCCGAGTGCTTAGGGCTCGTACTCGGCAAAATATGTTTTGAAAAAATAAAAAAAATTTTGCCGAGTGCTTCGGTCTGGCACTCGGCAAAATATGTTTTTAAAAAAATTGCCGAGTGCATACAGCTGGCTCTCGGCAAAATATGTTTCAAAAAAATAAAAAAATAAAATTTCGCCGAGTACCTGGGCTGGCACTCAGCAAAATATGTTTTTTTTTAAAAATAAAAATAAATTTGCCAAGTGCCTGGGTCTGGTACCTGGCGAAGTAATTTTCAAAAAAATAAAAAATTGACATTTGGCAAAATTTGACGATAGGTGGCCGCCGTGACAGGCCGGCCTCCTTTTGTCGAGTTCCGCGGCGCTCGGCAAAGGCCACCTTTACCGAGTGTCTGGCTTTGCCGAGTGCCTGGTACTCGACAAAGTCGCCTTTGCCGAGTGCAATATTTTACCAAGTGCGACGCTCGGCAAAATATGGCTTTGCCGAGTGCCCTAATATTTTGCACTCAGCAAACCCTCAGGCACTCAGCAAAGTCTAGTTTTCCAGTAGTGGGAGGACCGCCCGAGTCGCTCCGCGTGGGGAGCGACGCGGGGGTGTGAAAACCTTAAAAGCCAAAGGTGATTCTATTCCTGTGTAAACAACCAACAATGTCTTTATCCACCAGCCAAATGCACCATGCATATGCATCTTCATGTTCGACAGTTTTGTAAAGCCAACTTATATACTTTCTGTAGAACTAATTGGTGGGCACTTTTAACAAGAAATGTACTTTGTATATAGCTACTAGTGTGCTACTCTCAGTGATAAAAAAATACTTGTCATATTCTGCTTTGCACGGTACTAATTTGATGTGTATTTTTTACCATTAACTTCTTCTATAATACAACCAAACTCTTAAAATCTCTTAAGCGCTGCACCAAAACATGCAATCACCGCTAGCTCACTTAACACAGGTATATAATAACATGCTTGGACCCAGCAGTGATAGCATATTATCACTGCAGGGACTATAAACTGTTGTGATAAGTAACCCCCATCGCTACCTGTTGTCCTCTGCCAGACGAAGCAATTCCGACGGTGATGGAGGGTTCTAACCCAACATTGGTTGCATTTTCAGGTTGAGGACTTCAACTGAGGTGAATCTGTTATGCCACAAGAAATCCAACCAACTGAGCTACTACGCGCAGTTCACTTGTGTTGAGACTACTTATGCATATTAACAGGAGAATATCCACACTAAACTACAGAATCTGAGCCAACAGAAACGTGGCATCCCTAACTTGAGTTGTATTATGCACCCAAATGCTTTGGTTGTCTTCATGCACTCTTGTTTAGTTTTCTTTATATCTGGTCCATAGATGTGAGCAATAACTCCTTGCAATATACTTCTCGCTGTAAAGATGCTCTCACTAAAGAGCAAGGTGCCCAGCTTGACATGTGTCGGTAGATGGACAGACGGACAGACAGATAGATGAAACGGAAGGAGCCAAAGCCTCTACTGAATTTATTAAACAAGAAAAATACAACAACAGAGTTTTACCAGTAGTAGCTAAAGAAAAAAACTTAAATATATATTAATATCTAGGTATATAAGAAAAGCTACATGTATATAGAAAAAACTAGAATGTCAGTCAGTCAATTTTGAACCAATTTATTTTAGCGTTGCTAGCTCACCCGCACGTTATGTCCCGCCATGGTATACCAGAACAGAATCCCTGTATTCGGTCAAAAGAAAAACAGAATCCCTGTCCATATCTATTTTGCTTTGGGCATTGGCTACCAGATTTTGCGATGCATATCTATCTGCTTTGTCTACTGCTTCCCCTGCCTTTGCTATTTGAGTGTTTAATTGCCGCGCGCTACCCCCATAGAATCATAACTAGCCCTAGCATCGCTGCCAAGCTTTATTTATTTATTTCTTCCTCTTCCAGCAGCTACACTACACCCTGCCTGCCTCAATCAATCAATATATATGTGGCAACTGCTCCGGTACTCCTCTTTAAAAAATGGTATGAACAAAAAAAAAAATCTCAAAGCAGCCGATTAAAAGAAAATAATTATTTTCTGTTTGTTGTTGCATGGGTCACCGACCTCCTGGGCTCCTACTAGCGCCGTGGCGAGAACAGAGACGATGCTACCGTTCTGTGGCTAAACGCGCAGCTACCCAAGTCGGTCTTGTACGTCGCGCTGGGGAGCGAGGTGACGCTGCAGGGAGAGACTCGAGTCGTTTCTACCTACTTCCTCCTGATCCAGTGTTCCTCCGTTGCCGCGCCGAAGTGTGCACGCGTCCCTGCCGTGCTCCCACGTTGCCAGCCAGCTGGTGCGCGCTCCCGCGATTCCCCTGATGCGCGCGTTCTGGCACCTCCTAAGTCCTAGCTCCCATCCTCCGAGCGCCGCCCCTGTCTTGAGCGCAGCACGAGCTCTGTCTCCGGCCGCAGAGACAAGAACGGGCGAGCTCCGCGCCCGATTCACGCGTCAGCCAATAGCAGGAGAGTCCGTTCCCCAGCACGCACGACAACCTCCGTCTCCGGCCATGGCAAGGCCGGGCCGTGCGCATGTCTCCTTGACACGCCAGCCACCGTACCTTGTCTCACCGTCACCGTTCAAGTCGCTGGAGCCCGGATGCACAACACAGGCCGCTGGAGGCTGGAGCCGCTCGCGAAGCATATGGATCCATAATCCCTGTGTCCATCCGATCCGTACGTCATTCAACTGCATCAGCATGCTACAAAGCGAGAAGGAGAACCACACAAGATATCAACGTAGGTGGCGTGGTCTCCGTGTCCTGCATGACTGTCGTCGTCGGCACAGGCGGCGGCGAGGAACTCCGCGAACGGGGCGGCGAGGCCGTCGAAGACCACCCAGAGCGGCTCGGGCCTATCGCCGGGGACGTTGGCGGTGGACTGGGTGCCCTCGGGTGGTCCTTGACATGTGGGAGATGGAGCGCCACGAGGTCGACGCCGGTATGGCACCGCCCAATTCCAATCACGCGATCGTTCACCAGGAAGCGAATCGGGCGAACGATGACTCCACACGACATAGGTAGGGAAAAAGAAAAATATTTATTTTAAAATACTATAACTGTTAAACTGTGTATTTATTTGTAATTTTGTTTTCACTAAAGTGTTTTACGTAACGAGACAAACAAAATTAGATCCCACTTGAATATGTTTCAAATAATTTTTTTCATCATATTTTTTATGCTACAGCCGAGTTATATATAAGTTATATATAAAAGTTAGATGTAACTCTGTAACGTTATAAGTTATGTGTTTTATGCAATAAGTTATGTATATAAATTATGTGCATAACTTTGCAACGTTGAAGATCACAGTCATTTGGTATAAGTTAGATGTATAAATTATAGATGAAAGTTATGCGTCTAACTTTGGTAATTTTGTTTCTATTATTAAAAATAGAAAATTTTCTAAAAAAAGAAAGTTGTGAAAAAAATTACTAAAAAAGGAAAATCGCGGGATGTCTGAGAATCGTTCACTAGTTGGCTTTCTGATGAACGTTCGCTAATTTGTGTTGCCCCACGGCGTGAAGTGCGCGAGGTCCGCCGGTGGCTGTTGCTCCCGACGCCGTCGAATTAACGGAGCAGAGCCAATGGGCGGGACTCGGAGCTGGGTTGGACAGGTTGAGCCCAACGTCACCCAGGCAACAAATCAAGCTGAAGATAATTAATTTTTTAATCGGTGCTTTGAGATTCGTGTTATTTTTTTAGAGAAAGGATACTGGCGTAGTTGCCTATGTATAAATCAGTTCAAAAAGTCTTCCTAGTCCCTCCTCAGTCGCCGATTGATTTTGTTCCTGTTGACGACGAATCTGATCCACGCCAACACACTAGCGAGCCTTAGACGTTCAAAGAGGTTGCTTACTCAACTTACAACGTAGCAAGAGCGTAGCTTAACCAGCCAAACTGATCTAGAGACCGATTGGACCGATGTAGAGCTCGATCTTAGCTGAAAAGGCTCCCGAACCACCTCTGAAAGGATCCGCCAGCAGGAAGCACATGGAGAATCTCCTAGGACCAGCAAGATCACCTAGGATGCCAATGAATCTTATGGAGAGAAGCACCAGACAGCAGGTAGAAGGGTTGAGGAGAGCATTGGGGTAAAAGAGAGGTAATTGGTATTTGTGTTTCGATTGATATGATGGGATAAATCAGCCATATACCCCTTATTTTATAAGGGTAGGGGTGGTCTTATCCCGTTAGAAAACTAATATGGTACTATTAATTTGTCCAAATTTTTCTTAGATGGGGCTAAACATTATCATGGGCCTATTTAATTAACATGGACCCAATTTGAGTGTCAACATATGCCCCCTGTTTTCAGGTGAATGATGCATTGAACCTGAAAGCTCTTCAAGACATGACCAACCAGCAACGATATCCATCACATCGACTGGTCAGTGTCTAAGGGCGATGTATACATTGGTCATTTTGTTCTAAGTGTGATACATGTATCGTCCATTACCAAATTTGCATACATGATAATGCTGAGCCAATTTTCAACCGGCCGCACACCACCATGCTCTGGAGAAAGGTTCATAGTCAACCCTCTCTTCACCAGGCACCTCTGGAACCTCCATGCCCATCATAACAGCCATAGATAGTGGAGAAGTCTTCTAGAGGATCCTTAAGAATATCAGGAGAAAGCTTCATAGTCAACCCTCTCTTCACCAGGCACCTCTGGAACCTCCATGCCCATCATAACAGCCATAGATAGTGGAGAAGTCTTCTAGAGGATCCTTAAGAATATCAGAACCTGCAAGAATCGACTTGATTGTCTTAGGAAATACTACAGCCGATTTGAAACTTGTCGAGGCATAAGTAGCAGTAACAGTTGGCTTAGCCGACTCCTGGCCAGGTTGGCCAGAAGCAGCAGGACGGGCCGGCTTGGCTGACTCAACAGTCAGCTTAGCCGGTTCTATATTGACGGTCGGCTTAGCCGACTGTGAAGTCGGCTTAGTCGGCTCAGCATGGGCAGCGGCCGCTATGATGATCTTCAGTAGAGTTTCTTTGGAATTTTTTGGTGGAACTTGATTTTTTATGATCCCAAGAGCTTCTCTCTTCAGTCTTGTGTTTCGGGCACGCTGTAACTTCCGCTTCTGAGTTTTATCGAATCCTTGTGGACACCACTTGGGTCGAGTATATCTTGGATCTCTTGGCGGCTTCTCTTTCTTCTCTTCAGCTCCAGCAATCTTCTCAAGGTCTTCATCTTTTTTCTTTGCTGAATCTTGCCCCCTAGTGACAATTGTCTTATTGTCTTCAATAATGGGGATGATCATCGAGCCAATTGTAATACAAGGCGATGAGATAACTTGCAAATGAGAACTTGGTGGTGGAGTCGTAACCAACTTCTTGTTGTTCTTATCTTCACGCTTTGGTGGTGTAGACTCTCTCTTTTTCGTGACCACTGGTTTCTCGCTTTTCTACTCCTTGACCTTCTAGATTGCATCTATCGGTTTGTGTTGAATGAATGTTCACAAAATCTAGACACTAGAAGAAACATAACTGCTGGAGGTCTGGGAATCGGCTAGGCCGGTTTGACTAGCTAGCTTAGCCGATTTGGATAGAACAGTGTGGGAATCGGCCTGGCCGACTTGGGAAGTCGTCCTAGCTGATTGGGTTGACCCGGCCTGGCCAACTCTGGCAGTTAGCTTAGCTGGCTCTAGCTGGACAGAGCTGGAATCGGCCTGGCTGACTGATGAAGTCGGCCTAGCCGATTAGGCTGACCCGGCCTGGCCGACTGTAGCAGTCGGCTTGGCCGGCTCTCGTTGGACAGAGCTGGAATCGGCCTGGTCGATTGATGAAGTCGGCCTAGCCATCCTTTGTCACGCTAATTGCCCTTCATGCCATTGATGTGTATCTCCTCCCGAATTGGCCTTATCGGTTTCATGCGCCGAAGTGACCTATACAGGTTGCTCCCTAATGATAATCTTGCCATGTTGATCAAAATAACAATAGGACAATTCCATACTAGGAGGTATAGCGCTAGCTTTTCCTAAATTGGTTTTATCGGTTTTAGACCCCAAAGAGACCAATATAGGTTGCTTTCTAAAGACAATCTTGCCATCTTGATCAAAATAACAATAAGACAACTTCATACCAGAAGGTATATATTTGGCATGAGTAGTAGATGAAACCTTATCAAATTTGGACTGTTCATCAAAATTCACCTGGGTGCTTTTAGATGCCGCAGCCAAAGCTTCAACATACTTGGGCTCTTTGAATTGCTTCACCTTGTCGTGCCAATCCTTGGAGCAGCTTTCAAAAAAAGCCTTTTGAACGGCGTCGAGTTTTCTCTGAAGCTTCTCTTGGAGCTCTGAGGGTAATTCATCCATGTCTGAGGACAAAGATGTTTTTGTTGCTGATCTCCGTATTGTCCTTATCATCACTTGACGATCCACGATTTCCCATGACACTGGTAATAGATGAAAACTGGAATTAACGCTTGTCTTCCCCAGCGGAGTCGCCAAAATATGTTGACGACAAATCTGATCCACGCCAATACACTAGCGGGCCTTAGACGCCCAAAGAGATTGCTTAATCAACCTACAACGCAGCAACGTGTAACCAGCCAAACTAATCTAGAGACCGATAGGGCCGATGTAGAGCTCGATCTTGGCTGAAAAGGCTCCTGAACCACCTCCGAAAGAATCTGTCAGGAGGAAGCACATGGAGGATCTCCTAGGACCAGCGGCCTTAAATCTCATGGAAAGAAGCACCAGACAGCTAGTAGAAGGGTTGAGGAGAGCATTGGGGTAAAAGAGAGGTAATTGGTATTTGTGTTCTGATTGATAGGATGGGATCAATCAGCCATGTACCTCTTATTTTATAGGGATAGAGGTGGTCTTATCCCGTTAAAAAACCAATGTGGTACTATTAATTTGTTTAAATTTTTTTAGATTTAGCTAAACACTGTTTTGGGTCTATTTAATTAATATGGGCCCAATTTAAATGTCAACGGTTCCACATCGACCTCTCAAGATCGAGCTGCCTGCGTGATCTATCCACATGTCGAGGCCAGCATGCGGTGTGTGCGGTGCGGCCGCATGCTGCCTGCACCTCTTCCACACCGGCGACGATAACGACGACCTCAACAGCCCCGTCTTGTTCTCCGTCTTCCCTGTGGTCCATCATCATGAGCAAGAGCCCAGCCCCAGTATGCAGCAGCATGCGCAGCAACCGGCCGAGTGCCTGCACGAGTTCCAGTTCTTTGGCCATCAGGACGATGATGACCACCACGAAAGCGTTGCCTCGCTCTTCGAGCACCTGCCGCCACCTGCGAGCGAGGTCGACGATGACGACCGGACCTCAGGTGGGAAACAGGAGTTTGACCCGTTTGGGACACAGTACCACCACCCCGGAAACGGGCTCGCCTTTGAGGTGGATGCCAGGCTGGGCCTCGGCAGCGGGGGTGCCGCCCGGCAAATGGAGACAGCAGCAGCAAGCGCCACCATCGTAAGTACTCCTAGCAGGGAGCATCAAAGAACCGGCTGGCCCAAGTTGGGCTGCAAAATTTTGTTAGTTTGATTTGCCTCTTCAGTTGCCTCTTCACTTACCTCATGTTATATTCGTTCTTTCAGTGCTTGCTTTTTATTCTAGACTGATCCAGCGAGCTCGGATTCTTCTTCTTCTTTTTGTTTTTTGAAAGATCATGTGTTCTTCCGATCCTTCTCTCTCTGTGTGTGTTGCTTCTTTTTATTTTGTGCCAGCAGCAACACCAGATTTCAGGGTCTAGCCGACTACAAAATTTGTTTTTTCTACCATGCATGGATGGTGAGGGCTCATGTTCTTCAACTATTAGAAAATCTAGGGATTTTGAGAGAAGGGGGCTTACTTTTTATGAATAAAGGGAAAAACAGTTGTTACAGGGTGTTGTACAGGTTTATTGTTGATAAATCGACAGATTCATCATCAATTCCATCATATCAGAGCAGAAACTAATAACTCTCATACATAGAGTTTGTGTTCGAGCACTGAGAGATATTAACAAGTCCAAATTAATCATCTATTGTGATTTCCTTGTGGAGTGGAAATTAATAGATCATATGGATCGGATAAGGGTAAGATTAATTGTGATATATTTACTAACTGAATTGATTATATATTCTTATCAGCAAATCTATATATCTATATATTGTGATATACTTATAACAAATTATATACATAGATAAAAAGGAGAAAACTTGGCCTTCTATTTCCATTTTCTTCACCACTATATTGGATGATTAGCTTGTGTGATTGTTAATATAAAGAAAACAATAAAATATAGTAGTCTAGCTAAAATCAAATATAACATGTCAAACAATTTCCATGCATATCTCCAAATGGTATCTAAACCTATCCTGAAGGTTTGTCCATGCCAAAGTTAGATGAAATAGGTAATAAGTTGTCTCATTTTATTTGGATCATTTGCATATATATATTTGCTGTTTGCTTTTTGCTACCCTTGGCTTTTTTAGGAAACTAATACGTGATTAATCAATGCACTTTCGTGGCATATATATAGAAACAACTTAATCACGTGGCTTAAGATTCTGCCCCAAACGAATCGTGCTACCAAGGCAATATCTGATGTTCATAAGACATGGTGTCCCATTCAAAATCCAAGCAACAAAGTGCAGATTCCTATATATCGAAATAATAAATGACAAAGGCAATGAACTATATGTTTAGTGGCCTAACTCTCCGGCCTAGTATTGCTTTGATCATGCAAGACACATAAATTACTATCAAATACAAATAATGTATATAGATTACTAATTGCTCAAAACTGATTTAATCACAACCTCTTTCTGGTCCTGTTCTCTTATTTTCCACTGATTTAACATTCATGCTTCATGCTCGTTTAAAAAAAAAAAACATTCATGCTTCATGCAGATGTCATTCTGTGGGAGCACATTCACGGACGCCACAAGCTCGAGGCTCAAGGAGCCAACCCTGACTGACAACTGTCAGCTGCAAATCCCGGTAGATCAGTCAATGGAGAGGGAGGTTAAGTTGATGAGGTACAAGGAGAAGAGGATAAGGAGGTGCTATGGGAAGCAGATAAGATACGCATCCAGGAAAGCCTATGCGCAGGTGAGACCCCGGGTGAGAGGCCGCTTTGCGAAGGTAACCGAAGTCTGCTCCGCCACAGCAGACCACGCTGGCAACGACCACCTGCTGTGATGCATGCCAGTCGATTAGATCTTGGGCACTGGTTAATTTGATAACATATATATAAATATATATATATATATCTTAATAATTGAATCCACAATATATATATATATAGTAAATAGCATATGTTGTGTCTCTCAATTGCCGACTTATATAACAACTTTTGGGGTTATTGCCTGTGTATTGCTACTTGTATGACACTACTAGGGGCAGGCACTTCACAGCATTGAAAATACCTTAACTAATATTTTCAACAACAATTTTATCTGCACCTTATAAATAATAACATCCTAGCCAGCCTAGCAATGAGAAGCAATTAGTAGAAAACTAAGTCTATGCATGAAAATATTATTTCCACCTTTTTACACACAAGTGTGTGTGTGTAGAGAGAGAGAGAGAGAGAGAGAGAGGTTGTAGGATATGTGTATGGGGTGAGTATGGTTGCACAAGATTTCGTATCCTATCGATATCCTTGTGACTGAGAAAATAAGAGAATGACACACTACCACATAAAGAAAGTAGTAGTAGTATTAGGAGCCTTTGTTTTTTCACATGTGGTTTGGAAAATTAACTGTTTCAAAAAAATAGAGAGGAGCAGGCAGCCACCTAACAAATTGCCTTTAGATGGAAATAGATTTCTAGGGTTCTTCAACAATGGACATAGGGATTTCTTGAGATGGATCATCTTATAAAACACACCTGGAAGTTTCAAACAGGTATGTAAGGTGGCCTATCTCTTGAAATAGTTGTCATGCAAATAAATTCATAGTTTTTCCAATAAAGAAGAATTAAAACAAACTTTGTATGAATCATAACCTTTAAATGAAGTCCGATTAAGAGCTCTCTGCGAGATCTAAAACTATACAGTTGATAACTTCTTTCTTTGGAATGTTTCATGACTGCATATTAGCTGCAAGCTCTCATATCTATTTAAAAAAAATCTACTGTTTGGTTTTTTTTATTCTTGGGGAGAGGTTGGCTTGCCCTCTAAATATAATTTATAGACATAGGTTGTCGTAGGACCGTCTTTAGAAAATCATTTCCACTAAAAGTAATAGGATGGTAAGTAATAAGGCTCATGTGAGGCTCATGAGTTTGAATCGTTGAAAACCCTCACATATGTATTTGCACAAAAAAATACGAAGACTTGAAAAAATCTATCTTGATTCGATGTCTCTAAAATAAATTTCTAGAAGTGCTTGAATAGCAATCTCCACGAACATATGATTTCTAGAAACCCTTGGTAGAGCTGCTTTTAAAATAAAAAATTGTTAAACCCTGAAATATTTGCTGCAACATATGGAGTCGAATCCAGGACATGAGATACTACTAAGACTCATATAACCACTACATGCCCTTTCGCCTTCTGTTTTTAGCGACCTGTAAACAAAACGATGGTCATATTTAACTGCAATTATCTATAACAAACATTTGACTCGACGGAGGTAAAAAAGGTGATTTTACGTTTTCCATAAAAAAAAGGATCTCCTATGCAGGAGCTAAATTTACATATATCTATATACTAGTGTCGAAGCGCGCGGTTCCGCGCGCCCGTGAGGTTTGAGTCTAAGCTAATTTTATATGGAATTCTATATGGATACGGTTGTTTGCCCATGCTGATTACAGTTGTCATGCTTTAATAGCTGTATAAAAAGGAAACTCAATATATTAGGCATGGTCAGGAGTACACACGTGTAGGGCATAGGCTATTAGTTTCATAGGTTGCCTTAAATTTACATACATAGGATAACTGTTTCATATGTTCCTTATCACATCAGAGCATAGTTTTAATCCAAGTTTGGTACTTGCGTTATGCTGGAAAGTATATACCAACTAAATAGGGCACATTATTTACAAAAGCCAGGTGGTAACAAAAGGTTTGTGGCACCATAAGGAACTGCAATAGGTGTTGGAGATATTGTTTGATCTAGATGAGCATGGTAGATTGGTGCATTGACTTCATATGTCACTCCAGGTCCACCGGTTGCCTGTTATGTCAGGTGTTTCATCTTGTAGCATCGTTGACAGGTAGGATATCTGCAGATACATGCGTGAGCTTAACTATTATTTTTGAAATAGATGGTTGTAGCTATAGTAGATATAGACGTGTTGGTAATGTACATTGTTTCGGAATTCTATGCAGAAGTTGTGGATGCTGATAGCATGAAGACAATTTATTCACTTATCCAAGTCAGTAATGATAGACCGATGGAATACATCGTGTCCAAAAGCAACCCAAAGTGATCTTATTCCTATAGCAAATGACATGACTTGGAGACAAAAAAAAAGGTAGATCTGTATACAAAAGTAATGTGTACTGGTCAGACTTTGATGCCATCTAATTAGGAGGGGTGTGCATCTAATAGAAAAATAGGTTAATGCAACAGAACTAATCCTAGATGCAAGAAAGATATATGGTCACAAGAGAAATAATCACAGAAACTTTTACCACTGCCATGTTGTTCATGGCTGCTAACATTGCATAAGAATCACCAAGGCAATATGAGAATTAAGTTGGGATATATGGAACTAAACTTAAATCTGATCTGTAATGGAGTGCTAGAAGCCTATGCAACCAAAAAATCCTTTTTGTTCACATAGTTCAACCTTTTGGAGTTTACTGTACACTGACTTAAAATAGTTAGCAAACTACATGCAAACTGTAAGCTCCCATTGTTTTCTATAAATATTTGATAACCTAAACCAGCTTGCTGTCTAATTAGACACCGATACGACTATGACTGCTCACACATTATTCTTCTAATAATCCCTCATTGATTTTGTAGATAACATTCTACCGTGCCATAATTTTTTTGAGAGTTGCTCTCCTCGCTTGCCATGAGACTGTGCAATGCCGCAGCGCTGGAATGAAACTATCATAGCGCTAATGCCAAAGGTGGCTCGTCCAGACAAGGTGACTGACCTCCGACCCATTAGTCTATGCAATGTGCTCTATAAGATTATTTCTAAGGTATTAGCAAATCGGCTAAAAAAGATTTTACCGGTTATAATATCTAAAACTCAAAGTGCTTTTGTTTCGGGTCGCCTCCTTAGTGATAATATCCTAATTGCATATGAGCTCACTCATTTTCTAAAGAATAAGAGAAAAGGGGCACGAGGATGGGCAGCCATTAAGTTGGACATGAGCGAAGCGTATGATCGTGTTGAGTGGTCTTTTCTGCAAGATATGATGGTAAAAATGGGCTTTTGTGATGATTGGATTCAACTGATAATGAACTGTGTGACCTCAGTGTCCTATCGAGTTAAGGTAAATGGAAATGTTGGTACAAGTTTCGCACCGGGACGAGGGCTGCGACAAGAGGATCCACTCTCCCCTTACCTCTTTCTATTATGTGCAGAGGGGTTCAGTGCATTACTAAGCCAAGCTGAGAAAACTGATCGAATTAAAGGGGTACGGATCTGCCAGCAAGCTCCAAGTATATCCCATTTGTTATTTGCAGATGATTCCCTCCTTCTTGTCCGGGCAAATGAAGAGAATGCAGCGCAAATCCAAAGGGTTTTAAACATGTATGAGTAGGTGTCAGGCCAGACAATTAATAAAGAGAAATCTAATGTTTTTTTCAGTCCTAATACAAGTGATGTTGACCGGACAACAGTGAAGGACATCCTGCAGATTACAAAGGAGGCCATGAATGATCGATATCTGGGCTTACCAATCCATGTGGGAAGGTCCAGGTCTGTCACTTTCAGTTATTTGAAGGATAGAATTTGGCAAAAAAATTCTGGATGGAAAGAGAAAATGCTTTCCAAAGCAGGCAAGAAAATATTGATAAAAGCAGTTGCACAAGCTATACCAACCTATGCTATGGGTTGCTTTGATCTAACGAAAGGGCTATGTGATAAGATAAGCATGATGATCGCAAAATTTTGGTGGAGGCAACAAGACAAGGATAATAAAATGCACTGGCTTAGTTGGGATAAATTAACTCAAGCAAAAGAAGATGGGGGTCTCGGATTCAGAGATTTACATGCCTTTAATATGGCTATGTTAACAAAGCAGGCATGGAGATTACTAACAAACCCTGAATCATTGTGTGCTCGGCTACTTGCTGCAAAATACTTCCCTGGTGGGGATGTTCTCAAAGCCAAACTAAAGAACAATATGTCATACACGTGGCGCAGCATTTTATCGGGGCTTGATTTGCTAAAAAAGGGCATCATATGGCGTGTTGGTGGTGGAGCTAATATTCGCATATAGGAAGACGAATGGCTACCAAGAGATCAGTCTCGTAAGCCCTTTTACACCAAGAGGTCCTAACTTACTGACACGTGTAAACGAGCTACTACATCCAATCAATGGCACCTGGGATGAGGAGTTGATCAGGGATACATTTTGGGATGAAGATGTGGAATGCATTCTAGGCATACCTGTACATGAAGGCATGAATGATCTAGTAGCCTGGCATTTTAATACCAATGGACAGTTCTCTGTAAGATCAGCTTATAAGGTGTTCATGGAAGATTAAAAAAAGAAGCCTGGAGCGCAGAGGAGGGGTTTCTAGCTCTGCAACTGCTAGCTGGATAGATGATCCTTTTTGGAGACAAGTTTGGAAGTTAAACTGCCCAAAGAAGATGATTCACTTTCTGTGGCGCATGGGACATAACAGTCTGGCTCTCCGTGTAAATTTATGGAAACGTGGAATGAAATTAGATACACGTTGTGTCATGTGTGGGCGTTATGATGAAGATGGAGCACATACGTTTTTTAAGTGCAAGTATGTACGGCATGTATGGGCTGAATTGCAGTTGGAAGAAGTGAGACAAGAATTAGCTGAACTTATGTCAGCTAGGGAGACGATTGAAGCAATACTGAGAATGAAGTCGGAGATTCAGAGACGAGTGATCACTTTGCTCTATTTGTGGTGGTCCGAGCCTTGCTGCGCTAGGGAAGGTGAGCAATGAAGAAGCAGTGGCCAACTCGCTCAGCTGATCAGTTCTTATGCAGCTGAGTGGTCTCCGTTTAAAAAGGCAAAGGAGGCGGTGAACCATGTACAGATCCAAAAATGCTGGAGGCCACCACCGGAACATACTGTCAAGATAAACTGTGATGGAGCCTACTCTGCTAATATCCGATCAGGAGGGTGGGGCTTTGTAATTCGTGAATGGGATGGTGGTGTCCTAAGCATTGGATATGGAAAGCTAGAACATGTCGGAGAAGCCTTTCATGCTGAAATTATTGCCTGTCTGCAAGCCGTTCAGAAAGCGGCTGATCTTGGGTTTTAGCATGTGATACTTAAAACAGATGCCTCCATGGTGGCACAAGCGGTGAAGTCTGTGGATTATGATCGCTGCTCAGCGGGGTGTCTGATCTGGGAGTTGAAGAACCTGTTAGTTAGTAAGTTTATTTCCTATGATGTTAATCATATCCCTCGTTCTTGTAATATGGTTGCTGATAGCCTCGCTGACTTGGGGGCAAGTTTAAGTTTAGGTGCTGCTCCGATTATGGACGGCATTCCAAATTGTATTCGTGTAATAGTTCCAACGATACGGCAACATGTTATGAGTAATGGAGAGTATTCCATGTTCAAAAAAAAAAGAATATGTTTGTTGGAAAGAGTAGTCCTGCTATGGTACTGTGAACTCTGATCAGGCCTGTTGCAATGCATACGGTCAGGGTTTTCTTCGTGTAGTTTTAAAAGAAATATAAGAATATGGACAACAATGGGATTGAAAAAGAAAACGATAATTAGAATAAGAAGATAATTAGAATAAGAATATTCCATTTTCATGCAGACTTACTAACGTGTCTTGCTTTTGGGGAAGTAGACTATTTGATTTCTGAACTGTGCGGACCAAGATTGTGACACTGTCGTTCTAAGTAACATTGACCTATTTGGATTAGCTACCTGGAGATATCACAGATGTTTAACAATGACCATAATTTTCCCCTTTACCTGCAAAAAGAAGCACTTCTTTGGCAACTCTAGATCAGGGAAGAGTAATAATCCATTTCATGCAGACTTACCAATGCTTCTTGCTTTTGGGGAAGCAAATATTTCTAAACTGTGTGGACCATTGAAACAAAGTATGAGTCTTAGGTTTTATTGTCGTATAAATCTACCTTACTGGAATCTAGCAAAGGTACACATTGGTTTGTTTCTGTTTGCAGCACAGTAATGTATTGAGGGCAAATATATTTTTTGGAAAAAATTCAGAGCAAACAAAGCATCACAAATGATTAAAAAAATACAGTTGTGCTCACTGAGCAAGTGCCTTGATTTAGGTTTGGATCATAAACAGTGTGTAACTATTTTTGAAAATAAGGAAAGCATGAACTGGGAAGTACAGAGAAGAAAGAATAGAATTTACATGCAAATGTACTCCACGCAGCCATAGCCATAGACCTGCTTCAAAGGACCAAGTGTAATGCTTCCCCAACATGCATTGACTCCAGGGCCCCTGCACAGTCACATTCATCAGTCTGCCAAAACAACCTTGGAGAGAGGGCAAGCAACAAAGCTAAGAATGGCATGTTTGCCTTCTCTATTTTGTTACACAAAGCACACTGGTTGGTAAACATGTTTTGAAAAATATACAACAGGAGTCATATTTAAGGTTTGCACAATATCACTCGAATGGGTAGAGAGAAAGTAAACAGTGGTTAATAAACTTATAGGAAGCAATTGTTACCTTTTGAGCATCTATGACTTCAAATAATATGAGGATGAATAATAAAAGTTGTGTACCTAGGACAACAGCTAGAATCAGTAGGGGCTTGCGCTAAATAAAATAGAAGTGCATTCATGCCAAATTGGATGGAGACACTAAAGTGAATTGATAATTATCTATCCTTGTCTAGGCAACATAAAAAGATATGGCATGCAAGGTAGGTTATTATGTTCCTCATTCAGAAGCTAGAAATTCTTTGATTCTGCTAACATATATAAAACAGGGTATAGGCCTGATACTGTGGATCGTAAGACATTTTTTTTTTTTGCAACCTCTCAACAAAGGTATCTGCAGTGAAGCACAATATGCAACCGTAGAAATATGGTGCTACCTTAGTCAGATACTGTCACCTATTATCATATTTGAACTGATCCAGGCAAAATAATATCAAATTTGAATCTTCTGCACATACACGGATAACTTGATGTGTACAGGTTCTTAATAATTCGACCAATGGTTTTATTCAGTCCTACCTATCTGTAGACATTGTCACATTGAAATAATGGAAGATGCCTAGGCCAATAAACTTGCACAATTCCAACCAAACTAAAACGTCATAGCCTCTGTGCAAATGAAATCATTATTTTGAACACAGAAGCAGGACCTAATTTTAGTAGGGTATCACATACATGCATCTCTGGTAGGCGAGATTAGCAAGTGTTTGAGAATCTTAATCGAAGAAGGCAAACATCTGATATTTATGTACACCAGCATTACTGTACCCTAGAAACCAAAGAACAATAATACTTGCAGTATTAAAGCATAACTTGTCTATGCAGATTTTTTGTTTGTTATACAATCAGCACACAAAAATGTTACCTGTTTATTACTTTTATTGTCCAAGAATGACGGCCACACACTATGATGTGTCTTCTTTTTTGGCCTTCCCAGATAACAACCCCACATTAGTTCTTGCAATTTGATGAGGCTCAATTAATAGTATAAATATTCAAGATTTGTGACCCCTAAATTGATCGAAACATCAATGACGCAGACACCACTATGTGAAGTCACATAAATTAGGTTAATCTTCAGGAACTAATCTAGTTATAAATGTTGTTATTAGATGTATAGAAGAATGAGAATAATGGTACTTGAACTCCAGTACAGACATGTGGCCAAGCGTATTGAATTAATCAGCACCCATGACGAGTTAACCCCACAATTTCTAACTATGCAGCCTACTATTATCTCCCTCTCAAGTATACATACCTTCAATTGTCCTGCGGTTATGGCGTCACACTCCACTTTTAAGGATAAAAGTAGAATACATAAATAGTCTTATATGTGCCTCAGAAACAGTCGCACATATAGGATGACAAATTACAAAGAGTATCACCACCCTGTTTATTACATAGCGTACCAATATTTATTACAGAGTATTGCGCATAAACAAATAAATAACTAAGACATCTTTATTGCGGAAGCTCCACACAGGGACACGTCAACTGATGAACACCAAGCCTAGTACTCATCACGATAGTTTTCATTCCAACCTTCATCTGTTACCCATCCGGGATTTTTCAAAATTGAAAGTAAAGCAAGCGTAAGTACACAACCGTACTCAACAAGCATAACATGGGTTAATGAGGCTCAAATAAGCTGACACTGTTTGACTGCATTTAGCTCTTATAAGTTAATCATGTTGAGGCATAGCATCAAGGTAATGAAAATTCCCATATACTCATGATCAAGATAACATTAACAAATGTGCAGCAATAACGACATTAAGATGAACACATTAATAATTTGAGAACCATTATCTTTTGTAAATGTGTCAAGGCCGTCCTAACCGAAGGGCACAGACAATATATTGATTTAAACTCTGATCAGAGGTGTACACTTTCACTGTGAGTCATGTTTTGCAACTGAATGGATTTATAACTTCCAAACCACTACAAAATATATAAAGCCTCCTATAGGTTCTCCTAACCAATTAGAGATACGGAAATACGTTGTGTGTAGAAAGCCCCTTTCCAATATGGCACAATCCTTCCCGGCTATACTCATAAGGACAGAGGCAGTCCTATACCCCAACTTCCAGACCACTAACCAGTTAGAAAAGAGCCTATAAGTGACTAGAGCCAGAGCCATATAGGCCTCACAGCTGTACGGATTCTCTATGATAAATCACTTACAGACAAGAGTTCCTGTTTGTTAAAAGTCATCATTTTCGTTGGTAGCATAACACACATCAAATTATAAGACCATGACCATTAAAGCACTAGCATCATAACTACCCAATGCCACCCAAAAGGTTCAAGGAATCAGGATATCAAAGCTAGTTATAGTTTCTAGGTCATCAAACAGACACATGTAAATGAATTGTTATTTATAGTGAATAGGTAACAAGGATGATCCATGCTATACTTGCCTTGATTCACAAAGTCCTGTTAATCCTGCTGATCCTCAAAGTAGCCTTGCTCAACAAAAACCTCACCGTCTAAACTCGACATTAACAATCAACACCAGACAATCCAATCGAGCATACATACACAACAACAACAACAACAACAACATAGCCTTTTATCCCAAGCAAGTTGGGGTAGGCTAGAGATAAAACCCAAAAGAGGCATGAAAACAAAGAACACATAAATGATACAAGAAAAAGATTACGGTTCACGAGCATATATACACAAAGCAAACAAAGAATTATTAGAGAAACAGTATACTAATGTAATCAAAACAGAATAAAAATTTTATAAAACTATTCTACTCACTTCTACGATCACACAGACGTCAAGTTCACCGAAAATGAAGTTATAACGGTGAAGTTAAGAATTTTCAAAGACTTCCTGTAGATAAATAAATACTTTAAATATAAACTAAAAATATAAAGTTTCTAAAATACCTCAACAGTAGCACCACTGCGTAGATTATAAAATTATGAATCTAACGGAATTTGAACGGACTAAATCAGAGTTAAAACGTGAAAGATATAAGCCTTTGAACATAGTGGCAAAACTATAAACAGATAAAAGCATATTCTGAAACTGAAAAGAGGAAATACGTTTTCCAGAGAAGAAAACGTATTCAGTAAGCTGTTATAAGGAAAATACGCTTTTCAATGGACAAAGCGTATTATAGATCTGTTAAACAGAAAATACGCTTCCCAGTGGGGAAGACTCATCCTGATGAAAGCGCCAAGGGCTCTTAATAGATTAAGCAGAAACCAAGGGGTTTTTGGCAAAACTGCCACGCGAAGGGGTACGGGCTGTTTCTGGCCGTCCGCTTCAAAATGGACGGTCCAGATTGATCGGGGTAATCGGGCTCGCCGGGGAAGGAGACGGACACGGCGGCGGCCATCGCCGGCGATGAAGAACCTCGCCAGAGTTTATGGAACCCGCGATTCTGGCCACCATATCAAGTGATACCGGTGCCATTCGAAAGATGAAACCGAGCCGCGCTCACCTAAGTAGAAGATGACGGCCGAGGGTGAACGAAGACGGCGTGCGGCTTGGGATGGCGGACGGCGGTGAACTACGCACGGTGAGGACTCGGGTTAGATCAAATTGCACACAAAAGAACCGACTAGGACGCTCAGGAAGTCAAAGCGGAGCTTGCCGGCCAGTAGATGATGAAGACGATCCCTCGATGGCGGCCAATTTCGAGCTTTGGCGACCGGCGGCAATGGTGGCTAGGGTTCCGCGTGACGCGGCGGCTCGAAGCGAAGGCGGCTGGCTTAGGGTTCGGAGAGGAGTTGCGGCGCTGTTTAATTGCTTAAATAGCCCCGAGGGCAGAGGGGTGCGGCCAAACGTGGGAGGCACGAGGTGGCATGGTCGGTGTCGGGCTCGCGTCCGAGTCAGGGATGAATCAGAGATGGACGACGATGATGCGGGATCCACCTGTTGGCGACAGCGAGAGGGGAGGCGGACGCGCGGAGCGACTGCCGGCTTCCTGGGCCTGGCCTAGTGGCCCATGATGGAGGCGACGGCGCGCGCAGCTGCTGCTGTTGCGGGCTTCGGCCTTCGGCCCAAGAGGAAGAGAGCAGGCCGCGCGCGGAGGGAAACGGAGCAGGCCGCGGGGAAAGAGGCAACGGGCCGAGCGGGGAAAAAGAAGAGAGGCCGGCCGGTTGGGCTGCTCAGGCTGAAAAGAGTGAAGGGGAGAGGAGAGAAAATAAATTGCGTTTTCTTTTATTTGAATCCTTTTCAAAAGCAATTTCAAATAATTTTTGAATTCTAAATTCAAATTCAAACATCACACAAGAAAATATGCACCAGCATGAATGCTCAAGCATGTTTCTACCATGATTCAACCTCATTTTAATAAAAATATTTATTTTGCCTAATTTTTAAAAATTTAAAAAATCTAGGGTGTTAATATGGTAAATCCAATAAGGGAGTCTACAACAAGTTTGCATAATATGCAGGGTCTACGTGCTCTTGTACTGTTACAACAAAACTGAAGAATCATTTAGAAATAATTTCTTTGCATGTTTACTGAGCGGACACTCGCTGTTTTATTGACCTCTTTCTTGGTACCTTGGCTGGGTGTAAGTGGACAGAAGAGGGGTCGTCAGTTGTTGGACCCATCGCCGGGCTGAACCCATACCTTCTATCATCCATTATAGCACACAATTCAGATGCATTGATTCACCTAGGGAAAACTAAAAAAATCACAACAAATCAGATTCACTGGTTCACCTAGAAATACCAAATCCCGCAGTGGAACACGGCTAAAGCAGGTTCAGCACAATGGCCTATATATTTAACATTGCTTCTATAAGATCTATAACAGTCATTACTGGAGGGCATATGAGTATAACTCACCATAGGAATAAGGGTGGCTTTTGAAGATACATTCTTAAATGGTTCCCCAAAGAGCAGGCAACCTGAACATGAATGATCCATGTATAGAACAAAGATGAGAATATTACTAAATACATTTAATGATTTGAATAAATCATAGAAAGTTCATGTGTGCATTGTTATACATAATAAATGCTAGTTCTCTGTATCGGAGGTACCAGAACTGTAAAGGTAGTCATCTCCATGGAAATATTGGATGTCATTGGTCTCTCCATAAAGGCTAATAAAGATCAATAGTGCAAAAAATAAATGGAGTTATGGAAAGTTCTGAAATGGTTGTAGCTCCCTATAGTACAACAACAAAAGAAAACAAAGCACATCATTCGTAGGCCTGAAAGAATTGAGCTGAGGAAAAACCCGAACCAATAGAGGGTAAAAAAGAGGTTTCATTTTCAGATGGCCTCAATCTGATTTGCTACTCCCGGTATTAAATATTTGTTCATATTTGTCCTTTGAGAAATAGAATCAACCTCTGATGCAAACATACTATGATAGGGCAAGTGCCTGCTGATCGCAATGGTCGCAGCACTGAAATGAAGAACTCAAGCAGCATGGCAGCACCGCATCGTTGGAGAGCACAATAAAAAGAATTCGCAAGCAGGCGCCGCTGAATCTGCTCACAGCGATGTCCTCCCCTAAGCAGTGAAAACATGTTGTTTCTTATCCATCTTTGATATAAATATTGGGAAACAACAAATGGGATTTAAAACATGTAAAGGAACCATTCAAACAAGAACAATCCATGGTTCAGCCTTTGGTCATGCACATGGGCCTAGAAACTAAATTTACATAGGCAAAATATACCGTAAAGCTTTCAGTTATGCTAGTTTGAGAGGAAGGCATACATTAAACCACAGAAAAATCAACGAAATATTATGCCACTAACTTGTACTACAGCTGAAGCAAGGCACTGAACCTAAACTTTTTTTGTACCACAAGAACCTAATTAGAATGCATAGAGGCACGGACATAGCCTATTATTCAAGTACCAGTAGTATCCTTGTACCAAAAAATTAGATTCGTGGATGCAGCAGGAAGGGGAACGAAGGGGGCAGCATACCTGGGTAGTCATTACCGGCGAAGGGCGTGTGGAAGAAAGGGACAGCGTAGAAGCAAGGTGCGACGAAGAACAGGACGCTGCGGAGGCGGAGTGGCGTCCAAACACCATCGGTCCGTACAGCCAAACCCTAGGGTTTTGTTGCCCAGAGAAGAGAGAATGCGACCCATCCGAAGAGGCCTTGAGGAGGCCGCGCGGAAGGACGGGGAGAGGAAGGGCCTAGCCCCATCGTCGCCAGTCGGTGTGCCACCGGCCAGCGCCTCGCGGCCGACGACGGCGGCGCCGCCACCGCCTCGGAAGGGGAGAGAGAAGGAGGAGGAGGAGAAGGCCAAGGTGGAGGAGGAGGAGGATGAGGACGAGGTGGAGGACGCGGAGGAGGAGGGCCGCCGCTGCCGCCGCGCGCGGCCAGCGCCGTCGCCTTTGTTGCTGCTGCTTCTTTTGGGAGAGATCGAGACCGGGAGGAAGAAGAGAGGTACGGTGGTTTTTTCTTTTTTTTCTTTTTTTTTGCATGAGGAGTGGATGTTGAGATATATATTTGGGACCATGGATTCTGAAGAGAAGCTGGGCGATTGTACAGAAGGTAAAGGAAGCTGATTTAGACATAGAAGCTAACTGAAGCTAATTCAAGATAAAAGCTAGTGTAGTAGAATCTTAGCCGTAAATTTTAGAATCCAAGGGGAAAAAACATTTTGGATGACGTGTCCTAGCCTCTCCTTCGAGGAGCCCTCCACAAATAACTAGTAGTAATGTCCTGGCCTCCCCTTCGAGGAGCCCTCCACAAATAACTAGTAATTAGGCTGTGTTCTTCATATTCTATAGATGGCCAGATATCCATTGTGACAATATTAAAAATTAATTATACTATGTGGCAGGCTCCGCACAGCGCGAGCTAGAGGCCTTTCAGCCTTTGTGTCAAAATATCTCATATATTTGTATTACGTGTTGTACCTCGTCTTACGTTGTGGTTCAAGGGATTGTTAATTCAGTTTAGTCAGTGCAAGGATTCTCCTTTATAACATGCCTACTGAATATTCAATTTTCCAAATGATCTCAAATGAAAATGTGTCTTATACCATAGTTGTGGTACCCATTGAGTTATAAAACTTTATAATCGATGTATTTTTCTTTGTGGTCATTTAGCAGCTGAAATATTACAAGATTCGTGAAAAATAATATAAAGAATAGCAATTGTAGTAGTGCGTACTTATTAACAAATCAACGTTCGGTCCTGATCGAGTAAAAAATCATCAGGGATGCAGTGCATGAAATTTGGGCTGAAAAAGCTCAAGAAAGAAGAAAAAACTTCCATTTAATTTCATGGCGCAATTTAATAACTCTTTGTGAATTTCTTTAAAAATATAAGTTAAACCACGCTGGAATTGATTTTCAGGGTAAATAATACAACTACAGAAAATAATTGGCCATTGCCACAAGATTAATTTGTAGAGGTGGTGCCTTTTCAGGGTAGTCGGCTCGACTCCAACACTAGCAAAGAACATAATATCAATTCTTTAAAATAAATGACACTACTATAGAAAATATTTTCACCAATTTGTAGAGGTGGCAGCTTCTTAGAATAGTAGTGGCAGCCCTCAGGCCCCACACTACTCTCTAGAACAGAGTATCACTAAACCCTACAGTGAGGCAGCCCTGGGCCCCCACACTACTCGAGAATATAGAA
The DNA here is from genome assembly GCA_023333625.1 of Bothriochloa decipiens. Classification (NCBI taxonomy): domain Eukaryota; kingdom Viridiplantae; phylum Streptophyta; class Magnoliopsida; order Poales; family Poaceae; genus Bothriochloa; species Bothriochloa decipiens. The sequence continues at coordinate 44,676,975 of CM041642.1, read as the reverse complement.
TCACCGAACACAATAGTGATATGAGATAAAAAGAGAGAAAATATGTGTTTCTTTATTCAAACCCACGACCTCAACTTTCACTTTTCCTCGCACGCACAAACCAACTTTAACATATGTGACTATATAGATATCGTCATTCTTTTAACTATATATTTTCAAATCTTCTATTGTACATTTGACACTCAAAACATTTTTCTCAAATGAAAAGGTTTTAACAGCAAAGTTGTAAATGTCGTCAGGTGCTACAACTTTGATATTGACTTTGTCTCCATTCAACATTGTTAATCATATCAAATCTTATCCAAAAACTTATTAAATATTTAGACCTACAAACCATCTTGTCGGTGTTTCGACCCCGGGGGCCAACACCAACGAGTAAATTCGTAATTGTGTGCTCCCTTAATCCGGTGGGTGATGCAAGAAAAACACAGCGATTTATCCTGATTCGGGCAAAGAAGGCCCTACGTCCAGCGGGGGGATAGTTCGTGTTATCTTGCACCGAAGTGCTAGTACAGGGGTGAATACAAGCGGATGTGAGAAGTGTGGGCTTGAGCCCAAGCGGGGGGATAGTTCGTGTTATCTTGCACCGAAGCTCTCTACATTGTCTCACCGTGTTGTTCTGTGGTCTAAGCCTTAGCGTATGAAGCTCTAGGATCTCTTTTTTCTCTCGCTAAAGTCCTGGCTCCTCCTTTTATAGGCGAAGGAGGGGCCCAGGAGTACATGTTTTTGGGGCCCACGTGGTTGGTGACATATGACGTTGATGCCGATCATGTCGGTGCCGCTGTAGAGGCGTACGTCGGTATGGGAAGCCCTGCGGCCGTCACGTCGGTAGTTGTTGAAGTGTTGACCGAAGTTGTTGAAGTCCCGCTGGAGGGTTGGCGTGACGGTGTCGAGGGGCGACGGTCGAGGCCTTGGGTCGAGATGAGGGGTTCGAGTCGAGGGGGCCGAGGGGGTCGAGGCTCATCGGATAAGGTCGAATCTCGGGATATGCGGGGAATAAGCGTCTCGAGGGGGTGCCGGACGGGGCACAATGCTCGGTATGGTGCGGCAGTGGGGTACGATCCACGGGATTCCAGGGTATGGGCGGTAAAAGCAGGATTTGACTGCCATACCTGCAGCTGTTTCAGTAACTGTGGCCATACGGTTAGGCGGAAGCAGGTAAAATACATCAAATGCGCCTGGATCCGTACTGGGAGTAGGTAACCGAGGCTTTTTCCACGCTCCAGGGCTGCCCATTCGCACGGGCGAAGTTCTGTCCTCGAGGCCGGCCCATTCGCCCGGACGGAGTTCCATCCTCGAGGGGTCGCCCGAGTCACACCCTCGAGAGTACAGTCTCGGTCCATGTGGTGGTCCATCGAGCAGGTTGTGGCTTTGGGCTGTCGACACTCGTTCGTGGGCCGGTCCAGCATGCTTTAGTTTGTGGATTTCCGAGCGGTAATGACGGATGTCGTTGGAGGGCTTGTGTTGCTGACTTCGGGGATCCGCCTAGTTAAATGAGGGCTTAGGGTACCCCTTTCCTAGGTAACCGACAGTAGCCCCCGAGCCTCTGCGCGAGTGCTGGCACTCGGGCAGGGGGTCAGGAACCAGGAGCAAAGTGTGGCTCAGATTTTTTCATGGGGGCGCGCGAGCGTTCCCCACGGGGGTAGCCCCCGAGGCCTCGGAGGAGTCAGAGGACTCCTTGGAGGGCTTTATTTGCCTTCGGTTGGGGGGTGCTCGTCCAGTCGGGTGTGGACCTGAACTAGAGTCATGGCGCTTTGCTGAGGTGTACGTAGGAACATTGAGCCCCCGGGGGATTTTTGACCCTCTTTCATCGAGGGGTGCCGGGCACGGTCGAGTCTCCGAGCCTCGTGCGGCTGAGGCGTTGCCGACCTCGGTGTTCCTTTCACGAGTCCTTTCGATCGGATGTGAGGCGAGAAGCGTCGGACTACCCTCGATAGGGTGAGCCTCGAAGTTCTCAGTGAGCTGGTGACTAGAAAATCCAAGTGAGAGCCCGTTCCTCATTCGATAGAGGTCAGCAGGAGGCCTGGAGGCGGTCTCATTAAAGCAAAACACAATGGATCTACAGATACCGATTCCATTCGATAGGTCTCGGTGGCTCGATGCCTCCCTTCGGGGGGATTCCATAAAAGTCCTAGCATTTCACCTTGGATGTGTCCAAAGGGGTCTCGAGGGTTTGTTCTTGAGCGGGGCCTCATGTTGGCTCCCCCTTGGTCACCCCTGACTCGGGTGCCCGACGGCAGCTGTTGAACCCTGGTCGAGGGCCAGCCTTCGCTCCCTCGAGGCTTGTTATGGGGCCGGAGCCCATTTACCTCTTCAGGGGATTTCCAACCCTCTTTCGTCGAGGGGTGCTAGGCACGGTTGAATCCCCGAGCCTCATGCAGCTGGGGCGTTGCCGGCTTTGGCGTTCATCTCACGAATCCTTTCAATCGGATGTGAGGCGAGAAGCATCGGACTACCCTCGATAGGGCGAGCCTCGAAGTTCTCAGTGAGCTGATAACGGGAAAAACCAAGTGAGAGCCCGTTCCTCGTTTGATAGAGGTCGGCAGGAGGCCTAGAGGCGGTCTCATTAAAGCAAAATGCAATGGACCTACGGATACCGATTCCATTCGATAGGTCTCGGCGGCTCGATGCCTCCCTTCAGGGGGATTCCATAAAAGTCCTAGCATTTCGCCTTGGATGTGTCCAAAGGGGTCTCGAGGGTTCATTCTCGAGTGGGGCCTCGTGTTGGCTCCCCCGTGGTCACCCCTGACTTGGGTGCTCGAGGGCAGCTGTCAAACCCTGGTCGAGGGCCAGCCTTCACTCCCTCAAGGCTTGTTGTGGGGCCGAAGCCTCTTTACCTTCTCCTGGAGGAATCCGCCGATAAGTAACATTTGTTTTTCTTACCATCGGACGCGTCTTTTGAGGAGGAAGGTTAAACGGTGCGGTGGTGGAGATCATGCCGGGCCCAGGCAACGGCCAATTGCTTGAGGCGTGACACATGTATCCGGCCGAGAATCGAGGGAGAACAGTTAGGTAAACGCATTAACTGCGGGGAGTTACATTTTTCTTCCGCCTGTTGCTCTTCCTGGGTATAAAACTAGGGGGGTCAGGCACTGTTTGCCCCTACCTTTGCCATCAGTGCTCCCGCGTTCCTGTTTTCCTATGCTCGAGGGTAGGAACTTAGGGCAAGAAATCACGATTGGGAACCTTCTCGGTCGACCGTCCGCCGAGGAGTTTTGTGTCATCGCCGCCGCCGCCACATCCACCGATCAGATTAGTGCCGCCACCGCAGCCATGGCCCCTATCCTCCAGCTTGCCGACCGCTGTCGCCCATCGACTGTGACGCGGCAGAGGTTGAACGAGCTAGTGAGAGAAGGACTTCTCTGCCCCGTCACCAATTCGACTCGGTCGGAGTGGATCGCACCGCTGAGGAGTCACCTGGAGCCAAGCCCACCGGAGGGCTACGTGGTGAGCTTCCTCAAGTACCACTGGCACGGGCTCGGAGCACCCCCGAGTGAGTTCATGCGGGGGCTGATGAACTTCTACGGCATCGAGCTCCAACATTTCTCCCCCAATGCCATCTCCAACACTGCCATCTTCACGGCCGTCTGCGAGGGCTACTTGGGGATGGCGCCACACTGGGAGCTGTGGCTCCACCTCTACAAGGGGGAGTGGTTCGCCTCTCTAGTGGGACCGGGCGTGAGGCGGGTCGTTAGAGCGGGCTGCCTCAACTTCGTGTTGAAGACCGGCAAATCGGAGGTGCCACACGAATAAATCCCCACCAGGCTGATGTCCAACCACTCCCAGTGGGACGAGCAGTGGTTCTACCTCCACAACGACGGAGGCTACCTCCTGCCCTACACCGGGCGGCTCATCACCGAGCGGCCATTCAACTGGCTGCACGGTGTAACGGGGGATCTCCAACCTCAACTTTGACCCCTTGTCACTGCTATGAAGACCCTTCGAGAGGCAGGCCTAACGGCGGGTGTGGTGGTCTCGACCTTCCACTGTCGATGGGTGCTCCCCTTGATGGAGCGCCCACTACGGTTGGATGAGATGCTTCCTGTGGTTGCGCCTGAGGTGCTCAAGAGGTGCCGGATGTCCGTCGAGGGGATGTCCACCGCGGAGGTCATAGCATGGGTGAAGGGGATAGTGGTGGGTTTGTTCAAGGCAGAGGACGTTAATCGCCTCCCCATGCTGCCGGAGGAGGGGTACCTCGACCTGGTGAGTGCCTCGACCCATGCCTTTCGCGTTTACATTTTGTCCCTTTTTTCCTTACCCTTGTCCTTACAGCTGAGTGTTTTCGTGCAGAGGGGAATCGACTACCAAAGATTGAGGCCCCGTTAAGGGAGGATGCTCCCGACCATCAGGTGAGATGCTTCGCCGCCCAGCAGGAAAAGAAGCACAAGGATGAAGAGAAGAAGAAAAAGGACAAGAAGCTCCGGGAGCGCGAAAAGCGTGATAAGCGCCGTGCGGAGCAGAGGCACAATGGGCTCCCAGAGGAGGAGTCTACCTCAAAGGATGAGGGAGATGAAGATGATGATGATGATGATGTCAAAGGGGTGGCAGGGCGTCTTGAGCCCCTTCTGTTTGGTCCCTCCCGTACTGACCATCTTCCGGTACAGGAGGATGCGCCGGAGCAGCGCGCCCCTCAGTCGGCGACGTCAGCCTCGGAGCACTGGTGAGGGAAAAGGTCAGCCGACCCCTCAACTTGGGGGGTTCACCCTCCTCCCATCGTACTCACGGCGGAACCCCGCCCACTCGACCATGGAAACCCGATCCTGGTCATCGGCGCGGGCGGAGCAGAGCTGAGCCCAAGAGACCCCGTCGGAGCAGGAAGGCACGGCGACCCCACCGATAGCCCCCAGTAGCCTTAGCCCTCGAAAGAGCTCGGCTTTGGGTGGGGCCTCAAGATCTGCTGGTGACTCGAGGGGGACCCAAAAGGCCTCTATCCCCTTTGGGTAAGTATTGTTGATTTAAATTTTCTCTCGTTGCTCCCCTATTCTGCCGTTCATTAAGTTCTCTACTAACCTGCTTCTCGTCCAGGCCAAAACACCGTATCGAAGAGGCAACCCTTGTGCCGGCTAAGCGGCTCAAGGTGGACATGGTCGCGAAGATGAGGGCCCCGGTCATAGGTGCGATGTCAAGGCCCTTGGCACTGTGGGAGGCGAAGTGGCTATCCTCAGCCCTCAGGGCCATGGCTCGTGGTAGGCTGAAGGGTTCTGCACTTGGTGCAGGGTCGAGCGACTCGGGGACCATGATAGGCGGTGACTCCGAGCCAGGGAAGACGCAGGAGGGAAGGAGCGCCTTCTTGATGTCGACGTCTGTGGTCCCCGAGCTCAGCCCGGCACCAGGGATCGGAGTCCCGACGTCGGGACCTGGGCCAATGCCGTGGCCGACGGGGCTACATGAGCTGGAGAGCCAGCGAAAGCAGGAGCAAGAGGCTCTACAGGAAGAGGAGCTACCGTAGATGCAACAGGAGGAGAAGAGGGAGCCGCAGGAGCGGCAAGAGGAGGTGGAGCTGACCGGTGGTCGACCCCCGCATCAGCAGGAGCAGCAGACGCCACAGGGGGAACCGACGTTGCCGGACTTGCCGGCGCAGGAGCTACCCCAACCATCGGAGGTGGGGGAGGTCTCGGGACTCCCGAAACAGTGGGTGTTCGTGATCACCCTCGACGAGCTGCTACAAGAAGCGACGCTGAAACCCTCGACGTAGCTCAAGGAGGAGACCTCGGCACCAAGCCCGTCGCCATCGTGGTCGATGGTGGACCTGCTGGCGCCATAGGATGTGGCGTTGGAGGAAGCGACGGCCTCGTCCCCTCCGCTGCCTCAAAAGGCGCCTGAGCCAGAGTCGAGCCAGCCACTGTAGCTGTCAGCTGCACCATCGGAGGAGCCAATAGTTTCTGGTCTGCAGGCAAAGTGGTCGGAGGAGACGGCGGCTGCCAGCACGTTGAGGGCTCCTGGCCCGTTGAGGAGGAGGTCGACGTCCGAACCCGGGCTGGGAGGCATCGGCGCCGCGTCAGAGTTCCCCACCTCGACCGAGTTAGTGGAGCACCACGGCACCCCATGCGATGTGGCGGAGAAGATCGAGTCCTTGGCACGAACCAAGGTCAAGACACTCTTCTTTCATTGGGGGAAGGAGTGTGTCTTGCTCCAAGAGCTCGGCGACTCCAGCGCTCCCAGGATCGAGATGGATGACCCGGCGGAGGTCAAGCGCTGGGAGGGCGTGGAGTAGTCCTGGGCGTGGCTACAACATTTCCTCAAGCTGGGTGTCGAGCTCGTTGGGGATCTCGACTAGAGTCTTGCCGTAAGTCCTTGTTTGGATCATGTACAGTTTTTGGCTTTTCCTGTATGGATCGCCTTAACCCTCGATTTCCCATTTCTAGGACTTGCGGAGGCATTCCCACTCAAATCATACTTCCTCCACAAGATGCAAAATAGCCGGGAGGAAGTGCTTCGCCAACTCGAGGCCGGCCGATCTGCACAGAGTAGGGTGGCCGAGGTTGAGGAGGAATTGAAGCAGGCCAAGGAGGAGGCCGCCCGGGCGAGGGAGGACGCCGGGGTAGCTCGAGGCGAAGCCGCCCGAGCCAAGGAGGAGCTCAAGCAGGCCAAGGAGGAGGCCGACGCAGCCAAGGGAGAGGCAGAGATGGCCAAGAGCGAGGGCACTCGCGCCCATGAGCACATCAAGTTGCTCACGGAAGAGGCTCGAGGCTCCGTGGAGCGTATCTGCTTGCTCGAGGCCAATCTGGCTAAAGTCTCCATGGCGCATGACACCCTCTCCACCTTGATCAAGGAGGGGAAGGGTCGAGCTGACAGCCTAGAGAACAAGCTCAAGGCGATGAAGGCTACCCTTCAAGAGAAGGAGTAAGCCATCATCTTGGCTAGCAGCACCCTCGAGACCCTCCGATGCGAGAAGACGGAGGTGACCCAAGCCTTCAAGGAGGCACAGCGGGAGCGGGACGAGGTTCGGGCGGAGCGCGACGCTGTGCTGGGGACCGCGACGACCTCAAGACTCGCTGTGCCAGTAAGTTCCTTGGTGGGCTTCGGCCTATTCCTTCCCGTATGACTTGCTTAACTCTTTTTTTGTCTTTCAGGCCTGGAGGCCGAGCTGCTTTCCACCCAGGCCGCCGCCAAGGTACTGCAGGAGAGCCTCGAGGCGGAGGGGGCACTTCTCGGTAGGTTCCGAGTCGCCATCAACAGGCTCTCCACCTCCTGGGAGGTTGGGCCTATCGAGGAGGCCGAAGAAGACATCCTGGGAGCCGCGCTCGTCAACCAGCTCTACTACCTTGACGCCACCCTTCGGGATCACGTGCGGGAGGCGCTTCACACTGGCGTAAAGCGTGCACTGGCAGTTGTTTCCTCCGGCTTCGTCTTCGACATGGACGTCGTTGCCCAAGGCTTCGTCCCCGACATCTCAAAGACTGATGCCAAGAACAAGGAGCGATGCCGAGGGCTGATCCAGGACACCGAAAGGCCAGGGGGAGCACTAGCAAAGCTGTTCAAGGATGAAGTCCTCCCCCGCGAAGATGAAGGGTATACCGTCGAGGAGGGCGACGACGGAGATGGCACAGCAGGCCGGTAGGAAAAACTGGGCGAAGGTGCCCATGTAAATAAGTTAGTTTTTTATAACTTGTATTCAGCATGGCCTCGAGGGTCTTTAAAACATCTATGCATCTATCGTAATGCATTTGGATATTTCAAGTTCGAGTATTCTCTGTTTTCTTTCGCCTAGATTTTTCTTTTTTTGACTAAGCATTCGATGCATGCTCGTATCCCTTGAGGGGGGACCGAGTGGAGGTACCATAGCCTAGAGATGTAGGAGAGCTCCCGGCTCGATAGCCCTCGACCCTTATGGAATTCGAGGCATTTTCCTCTTAGTCGCGAAGCGCGTCGAAGCGAAGGAAAGAAGAGACGCTTGAGCTTCGATCATCTGACCTTTGCTTTTTGACTAAGTGTTCAACGCATGCTCGTATCCCTCAAATTGGGGAGTGAGTGGAGGTACCGTAGCCCTGGGGCGTAGGAGAGCTCCCGGCTCGACAGCCCTCATCGACCTTGAGGGGGTTCGAGGTGTTTTCTACTTAGTTATGAAGCAAAAGGAAACGTTCAATTTTTTGAAAAAATTGTTCGTATTTTTAGGAACTTAGGGGGTTCCCCCCCATTAGCCCCCGAGGGAGGCTCGACTCTGGCGAGACAGGGTCGAGGCTACCTCTTGCATGTATAATAATAAGTTTAAACTTATGATCGAAAGTACTTCTTATATTTTTCATGCGAAAATGTACGACACATGCGAGAATGTACAAGGGCATCGGTGCCCTAGGGGTAGAAACGATGTAGCTATTCGATGTTCCATGCATTGGTGAAGGTTTCGCCCTTGTTGTTTGCCAGCTTGTACGTTCCGGGCTTTAGCACCTCAGCTATGGTGTATGGACCTTCCCATGGTGGAGTCAGCTTGTGACACCCCTTGTTGCTCTATCGTCGACGTAGGACGAGGTCTCCAACTTGGAAGTCCCTCGAGTGCACGTGTTTGTCGTGGTAGCGTCGATGTTTCTGCTGATACCTCACGAAGTGAATCAGTGCCATGTCTCGAGCCTCCTCGAGCTGGTCGACGGTGTTTGCAAGGGCTTCTTCGTTGGTTTGCTCGTTGTAGGCCTTTAGTCGAGGGGAACCATACTCGAGATTAGTAGGGAGGACGGCCTCGGACCCATAGACCAAGAAGAATGGTGTGAACCCCGTGGCTTGACTAGGTGTTGTCCTTAAGCTCCACAGGATCAAAGGCAGCTCCACGGCCCATTTCTTTCCGTGCTTGTTAAGGCGGTTGAAGATTCTTGGCTTGAGGCCCTGCAAAATCATGCCATTAGCGCGCTCCACCTGGCCGTTAGTTCGAGGATGAGCAACCGCGGACCAGTTCACACGGATGTGATGGCGATCGTAGAAATCCAAGAACTTCCTGCCAGTGAACTGTGTGCCATTGTCAGGGATGATGACGTTCAGGACCTTGAAGTGATGGATGATGTCGGTGAAGAACTCGACCGCCCGCTTGGAGCGAATGTTGCCGATAGGCCGGGCCCCGATCCATTTGGTAAACTTATCGACAGCAACGAGTAGGTGCGTGTACCCCTTGGTGGTCCTCTTGAGAGGCCCCATGATGTCAAGCCCCCAGACCATGAACGGCCAGGTGATGGGGATCATCTGTAGGGCGTGAGATAGGAGGTGCATCTACTTGGCGTAGAATTGACACCCCTTGCATGAGCGGACAATGTTGATGGCGTCAGAAACGGCGGTTGGCCAGTAGAAACCCTGTCAAAAGGCGTTGCCGACGAGGGTCCTCGGCGCTGCGTGGTGGCCGCAAGCCCCCGAGTGTATGTCCTCGAGGAGCCTCCTGCCTTCTTCGATAGTGATGTAGCGCTGGAGGATGCCTGATGGGCTTCGCCTATAGAGTTCCCTGCCATCACCGTAGATGACGTAGGACTTGGCCCGTCACGCGATTCGACGAGCCTCGGTCCGGTCTTTCGGGAGTTCCCCTCAAATGAGGTAGTCGAGGAAAGGGACTCGCCGATCTGAAGGTGTCCCCTTGATCTCCATGACCTCGGCCCCGGTCGAGGGGGCCTCGGTCGAGGCCGCGGTGTCGAGTTTCGAGGGTGTGGTGCCAGCCCCCGAGCCCAAGTCGACAGAGGGCTCGAAGAGGTCCCTCGAGAATACATCCGAAGGGATAGTACTTTGAGTTGATGTGATTTTTGCGAGCTCATCCGTAGCTTTGTTGTAGCGTCGAGCAATATGATTGAGCTCGAGGCCATGGAATTTATCTTCCAGTTTGCGCACTTCATTGCAGTAGGCTTCCATCTGGGCATCATGGTAGCTCGAGGCCTTCATCATTTGGTCGATGATGAGTTGCGAGTCACCTCGAACCTCAAGGCATCGGACCCCGAGTTCGAGGGCAATACGCAACCCATTGATAAGAGCCTCGTACTCCGCAACATTATTAGAAGCGGCAAAGTCAATGTGGATGACGTAGTGCATGTGGACTCCATGGGGCGAGATGAAGAGCAAGCCTGCGCCTGCTCCTGTCTTCATGAGCAACCCATCGAAGTACATTGTCCACAGCTCGGCTTGAATTTGAACTAGCGGCAACTAGGTGTCGGTCCACTCAGCGATGAAATCAGCCAGCACCTGAGATTTGATGGCCTTCCGTGGTGCGTAGGTGATGGTCTCGCCCATGAGCTTGACCAAGCACTTAACAATTCTTCCAGCAGCCTCCCAATTTTGGATGATCTCCCCCAAGGGGAAAGAAGACACCATGGTAACCGGGTGGCTGAGGAAGTATTATCGGTGATTGCGACGCGTAAGGAAGATGGCGTAGAGCAGCTTTTGCACCTACAGGTAGTGGATCTTGGTTTTCGAAAGCACTTCACTGACGAAGTAGACCAACCGCTAGACGGGCAAGGCGTGCCCTTCCTCTTGCCTCTCAACCACTATGGCCGCGCTTGCCACCTGAGTGGTCACGGCGACGTAGAGGAGGAGGGGCTCGGGTGGTTCAGTCGTCATCACTGATCGAGGTGGGACGAGGATCGGGGCAGAGGTCAGCATGCTCTTGAGTTTATCGAGGGCCTCCTCGGCCTCCGTGATCCATACGAAGCGTTTGGATTTTTTCAAGAGGCGATACAGGGGCAGGGCCTTTTCCCCTAATCGTGAGATGAAACGGCTGAGAGCCGCGAGGTAGCCTGTGACCTTCTGTACGCCCTTGAGATCTTAAATCAGACCCATTCGCACGATGGCTGCGACCTTCTTGGGGTTGGCCTCGATCCCGCGCTGGGAGACGATGTATCCGAGGAGCATGCCCTGAGGCACTCCAAAGACACATTTCTCAGGGTTGAGTTTTATGTTCTTGGCTCGAAGGAATCCGAATGCGATTTCAAGGTCATGGATGAGGTTGTCGACTTTCTCGGATTTGACCACGATGTCATCGACATAGGCCTCGACCGCGTTGCCTATGTGTTTGCCAAAGACATGGAGCATGCATCGCTGATACGTCACCTCGGCGTTTCGAAGGCCAAAGGGCATGGTGACGTAGCAGTACATGCCGAAAGGTGTGATGAAGGAAGTCGCGAGCTGGTCGGACTCTTTCATCTTGATTTGGTGGTAGCCGGAATAAGCATCAAGGAATGAGAGGGTTTCACATCCCGTGGTAGAGTCAACAATTTGATCAATGCGTGGTAAAGGAAATGGAACTTTGGGACATGCTTTGTTTAGACTAGTGTAGTCAACACACATTCGTATTTTTCCATTCTTTTTCTTAACTAACACGGGATTAGCTAACCATTTGGGGTGATGAACCTCCTTGATGAATCCAGCTGCCAAAAGCCTGTGTACCTCCTCGTTGATGATCCTGCGCTTCTCCTCGTCGAAGCGGCATAGGCGTTGCTTCACCGGTCTAGACCCGGCTCGGATCTCCAAGGCGTGCTCGGCGACTTCCCTCGGTATGCCCGGCATGTCCGAAGGACTCCATGCAAACATATCAGCGTTCACATGGAGAAAGTTGACGAGCACTGCTTCCTATTTGCTCCCGAGGTTGGCACCGATCGTCAGCACCTTCTCACTGGAGCAGCTCGGGTCAAGGAGGATTTTCTTGGTGTCTTGGGCTGGCTCAAAGCTGCTGGCGTGACACTTAGTTCGGGCACCTCATCGGTGAGGCGCTCGAGGGTCGAGGCTATCATCGCATTTTGCTCGATGGCCTCTCCATACTTGACGCATTAGACATCGCAGTCGTACGCATGTTCGTAGGAGGAGCCGATGGTGATGACGCCTCTGGGTCCCGGCATCTTGAGCTTGAGGTAGGTGTAGTTTGGGACCACCATGAATTGCACGTAGCCTGGTCGGCCGATGATGGCGTGATAAATTCAGTGAAACCCAACCACCTCAAAGGTGAGGGTCTCTTTCCTGAAGTTGGCGGGGTGCCAAAGCAGACGGGAAGGTCAATGCGGCCGATGGGAAGAGCCTTCTTCCCTGGTACGACGCCATGGAAGCCCCCGGCGCTGGGTTAGAGTTGGCACCTCTTGACCCCCACGAGGTCGAGGGTCTCGAGGTAGATGATGTTCAGGCTGCTACCGCCGTCCATGAGGACCTTCGAGAGGCGGGTGTTGACGATGATTGGGTCGACGACGAGCGGATAGGCCCCGGGGTTGGGGACGTGATCCGTGTGGTCGTCGCGGTCGAACGTGATGGGCGCATCGGACCAGTCGAGGTAGTGGGGTGTCGCAACTCGGACAGAGAAGACTTCTCGACACTCCCTCTTGCGCTGTCAAGGCATGAGCTGGGTCGAGGGGCCTTCGTAGATCATGTAGCAGTCGTAGACTTCGGGGAATTTTCTGTCTTCCCCATTGTCTCCCTCATTGCCACCCTCGTCTTTCTTGTCATCACCCTTCTTGACGCCCAGTTACTCAAAGTGCTTTCGAAGCATGTGACAGTCCTTGAGTTTGTGTTTCACCCCATCCTTGTGATAAGGGCAAGGCTCCTCGAGTATCTTGTTGAAGATGGCCCCTTCGGGGGGACCTCGAGGTTTTTTGCGCTCGGCTGCTGTGACGAGATCATCATCTGCAGCCTCATGCTTGCCTTGCTGATTCTTCTTCTTCTTCTTCTTCTTCTTCTTCGAACCTTTGTTCGAGCCCCCGGTATCGACTGCCGGTGCCTTTCTTTTGTCTTTTTTGTCATCGAAGAAGGCTCCGACCGCCTCCTCGCCAGCCGTGTAGTTGGCGACCACATCCATGAGCTTGTCCATGGTGTTGGGGAGGTTGCACCCCAACTCGCAAACTAGGTCCTTGCAGGTCGTACCCGCAACAAACGCTAGAATTACATCGAGATCAAAGATGTGGGAGAGTTTGGTTCGGAGCTTGGAGAAACGCCGAGCGAAGTCATGCGGAGACTCCCCTGATTTCTACTTGCAGTTGCACAGTTCCCAGGAGTTTCCAGGACGTACGTAGGTGCCCTTGAAGTTCCCCTCGAAGATCCGGACCAGGTCGACCCAGTCGTGAATCTGGTCAGGGGGAAGCTCCTCGAGCCACCTACGTGCGGTGTTGAATAGGAACAGGGGAAGGTGGCGTATGATCGCGCGATCATCACGTGCCCTGCCTGCCTAACAAGGCAGTCAAAAATCGGCTAGCCAGAGCTCGGGTTTGGTTTCACCATTGTACTTGACGACGCTCGTGGGGGGTCGAAACTTGTCGGGCAGCCAAACATTGCGGATCGTCCTGCTGAAAACTCGGGGGCCTAGTGGCTCCGGGGCCCATCGGTCTTCATCGCTGTCGTAACGTCTCCCACGATGGGCGCTGTACCCTCGATCCTTGGTGTCCCTGTGTTTGCGCTTGTGGTTCTCGATGATATCGAGGCGCGCGTCACACGGGGCACGGTTGTCGATAATACAATCTTGGGCTGGTGTCTTCTTTGCTCGGGCGGCCGCCTTTTGATTGACCTAGCCCTCCCTTTGGGGCCGGGAGGGCTCGTCCTGTGGTTCAGAAGCTGCCCCTCAATGCCTCGAGGCTGAGCTCTCGGCTTACTGAACAGCAGCAACATGGAGGAGACTCTCGATCTCGTGTTGTACCCGTCAAGCTTGCGAGTTGGATGGTGTGGGCATATTGCAAAGAAGCATAGCCACCATGATAATGTTCTGGCTTGCTCGAGGGTAACAGTTAATGGGATGTTCAGGTGCCCTGTCCTCGTTGACCTACTGGTTGACCTCTCGGGCCCTGGCTCGGGCTCTTCCATCGGGTGGTGGTCGCTCCTGCTCGAGGGTTCGGTCTAGCTGGCGCAGTCGTTCCTTGTCGTCGGTGAGTTTAGCCTGCAACTCCCAAATTTGTGCCAGCTGTGCGTCCTGCTCATCAGGACAGGGGCACGCCTCTCGGGGTGTGACTGGTTGTTGAACCTCTGCTCTGGGGGGAGCCCCTCCTGCCGCAGCGGCAGCCACATCGGTCATCGGGTCGACAGTGTCCTCACTGGAGGCAACGTCACTGCCGATGTGGAGACACTCGCGGGTAGGGCCCCAATGGTCAGAGCCGGAGTCGGGGTCGCCGCAGTAGAAGATGGGGAAATTGTCCCCGCGCCTCCTCCTGCAGCTGCTGTCGGAGTGTGCCGACGGTGTACTTCCGGGGGCCGGGTGCTCTCGCGAAGCCCAAGTCCACGGAGGCCGGCATGACCGTCCCCACGTCCGTCATTGCTCGAAGGAGGGCACCTGGGCGGTCCCCTATCATGCTCATGTTGGCACGGGTCAAGGTTGAGAACGCCTTTGTGGCATTGTTGAGGCCGAATGGAAACCGTCGATGACGCTCGAATAGCTCGTGCGGAAGTAGGCTCGATGTAGTGGGGGTTGCACGCATCGGGGGAGCTCACATGGAGTACATGTTTTCGGGGGAGCTCCTTCTTTTATAGGAGAAGAAGGGGCACAGGAGTACATGTTTTTAGGGCTCACGTGGTTGGTGACATATGACGTTGATGCCGATCATGTCGGTGCCACTGTAGAGGCGTACGTCGGTATGGGAAGCCCTGCGGCCATCGCGTCGGTAGTTGTTGAAGTTTTGACCGAAGTTGTTGAAGTTCCGTCCTCGAGGGGTCGCCCGAGTCGCACCCTCGAGAGTACAGTCTTGGTCCGTGCGGTGGTCCATCGAGCAGGTTGTGGCTTTGGGCTATCGACGCCCATTCATGGGCCGGTCCAGCATGCTTTAGTTTGTGGATTTCTGAGCGGTAATGAGGGATGTCGTTGGAGGGCTTGCGTTACTGACTTCAGGGATCCGCCCAGTTAAACGAGGGCTTAGGGTACCCCTTTCCCAGGTAACCGACACATCTCAAATTGAAAACATGTCAACTACAAAGTTTTAGATCTGTTTAAACTCTACAATTTTGATACACTACTATAAAAATGATTTTGCAAGGTTGTGCCCTTTCTTAACTGAGGCGGTCCACAATTCAACTGCTTCGCAATTAAAATGTCTGACGATTAACAGAAGCGGTCTTTTTCATTTGCAGAAGCGGTTAAATTGTTTTTCTCGTAAAATTGATTTATGGAGGTGAACAAAAATTAAACACCTCCTAGGCCTCCAAAAGTCAGGTCATTTTAGGAGGTGAACCTCTTATGAGAGGCTACTCTATAAATCCTAGCCAAGCCCACCTGGCAAGTGTAGACCCAAATCCCTTGCAAGTTCTTTCAAGGGGACACAATGAATCTAATCATGGGACAAATTACAACGATGAGAGGTGCAACAATCAATCATCATTGAGGCATGCCTGTAACATCCCTGGTGTTATATTAACTAAAACTTGCCATGTCATCATATGTATTGCAAAGCATCAATGTTTAAGTCAATCTTGATATGCATCAACTAAAATAAGTTTACATTTCATAGGTTGCTTGTGTTTCTGAAATGTTGTGTCACATGAAATCATAAAACTCTAATTTCGAATGTCATCCCAAATACTTGATTTATGCCGGTGTACCTTGAGGTGTAAACTGTGTTTACACTGGTGTCAGGCATGGGTATAAATTCAAGTCTAACTTTTAAAATTAAACTCCAAGTTTGGAATTAGTTTGGATTTCAAATTTGAATTCAAATTAGAAGTCAATTAAAATGATTTTCAAAAGTTAACCTGGTCAACCAAGGGTGTCATTGGGTCATTGACCTAAAAATGTCCTTAGATGATGTTTGTGATCACTAATGACCAAATAATTAATTTATAAACCAAATCGCGTTTAAATTTAGTTTCAAAAACCCTTTATTTCAAAATCCTATTTTACCCCATTTTCTATAATTTAAAATCCGTAAGGAATTTGGAGATACTCTAAAATACAGTTTGGGGATCTTGACAAGAGCTACCACTAGTACAGGAATGACTTTTGCTCCCTGTTGGCAACCCCCTTTACTCCCAGTCGCTCAACCGGGAGCACAAATTCGGGAGTAAAGGGTTCAAAACCGGGAGTAAAGGGGGACTTTTACTCTCGATTGATAACACCAACCGGGAGTAAAGATGTAGCTAGGCCCGCGCCCTGATAGACACCTTTACTCCCTGTTGGTATTACCAACCGGGAGTAAAGGTCCCCTTTTATTTTTTTCTTTTTCTTTTTCATTTCCATTCATAATTCATTTTGATTTTAAAATAGGTTTTCGTATACGATTTTTTCCCGACAAATAATATTTGCATACACGTGCGTATATTAAAGTTTGGTTTCGAGCAATGTACGCAAGTAACCCAATTAAGAAGAAAGTATATATAAACAATTTGTGCACCGTATATAATACAAGCTTGCATTGCATACTTCATCATGTCCGCCCTTTGGATCCAATAACAAGTTGTCATTACCCATTACATTCAAAGTAAAGTTATAATGACCTTATTTTTTTGGAAGCCATGATTCATCGGGGTTAAAGTAGAACTCGCCGTCGGGCTTTAAGACCTGTTCATTAAGAAATCCTGCTATCGTCTCTTGCATTGCTTTGAGATGGTGTATTTGCAGGGTCTTCTGTTGCAAATATCTAGTCTACAATTTGAGTAAAAAAATATTAGTATATATATCAAAAATAATGATAAATCAAGAAAAAGTAGTAGATAAATCAAGAAAAAATAGTATTTAGATACATACTTTTGCTTCCTCTATACGGCTTCTTTTTTAGCACAACCTCATGAACTCGCAAACTTAGTATCCACAGAGATTTGTCCCTTGTGGCTGCCGCAAAATCCACTTTAGGAGAAAACAAATTCAGTATCTGACCTGGTATAGGTAAATTGATACATATAGGAAGCAACATAGGGAAATTGAACTAATAGAGCAATATGGTACTTACTTGAAGTTTAATTACATGCAATGGTGCTTTGCGTTGTGTCATATTGTGTTTCTGAATGAATTCTTTCCAAACACTGCCCAATAAAATTACAAATATTTGGACTATTAATTATTGCATATAGAGAGACTGATATATACATATATAGAGTTGTGCGAGAGAGACTGCAATTACCCCTGGATAATATCTATCATTTCTTGGTATTTTTTTTGCTCTGTTCTCATTGAGTCCCAGATGATCAGACGAGCGTTCTCTAGATCGATCCCCATCAATATCCAGTGATTGCTGCATGTGTATCAGTGTATGCATATGAAGGCACATAACACTCATTATTTAACTTGTTAGAGTCAACATATATATATATATATATAGTAGAGTCAACTTTATGAACACTCACTCGAAGTTGTAGGGGAAGAGTATAAACTTCTTGTCACATTGCTTCTCAAAGAACATCTTGATATTGGCCACCGTTTCCGGGTACCATGTTGGTTGGGGTTTAGGGTCTTTGAATACAATATGTGGATCAATGAAACCAATATCAGTACACCCTCTCCTTTTGCACTCTCCCATCTCAAATTTGCATACATATACATAGTGAGGATAATGAACACACATTATAGATGCACTTATGTAGTGACCTGTTGTTAATTAGTAGAAAGAAACAATAGCAGCTTATGATAGTTTTGTCGAGAGAGTACAGGTGGCATAGTTGGTGTAATTTAGAAAACTCCAGGTACATGACATCATCGCCCTGGAACCAATGTTCATCTTTAATTTTGATACAAACAGCTTTTTCGTTCCGAGCACATGCATCGAGGTACCAGTTGTTCACCGCGTACATGTGCGTCCCCAAATCATCGAGTTTTTCAGGATCCCATAGACTCCTGGCATACTCAAATTTCTCCCAACTTGAGACTACCGGCGCACTTGGAAAGAGAATATCGGCAATGTCGACACCACAAGTAGCATAGAAGTTACAAAGTTCTACCATGTCGACCGGTCCATCATCTTGAGGTATTTTTAGGAGGTCTACGTTTGATCCATATTCATCAACAATAACTAGTGGGGGTGTGATTGCAATTCTTGTTCTCCGAGTTGTGCAACACCATTCCTTGCTTTAACCATTTTCTTATATTCCTTGCTTAGAGTGCGATCATAGTCAGATAGGGGCAAGGGCTTACGAGATTCCCGCTTCTTTTTTTGTACATCATCCACCATCCGCCTTAGTTGAGCTAGAGGTAGGCTGAAGTGCTTCTGCTCCATCAGCTTCTTCGCCCCCTCGGACATCTTTGAGAAGAATAATTTATTCGTTTCTTTGACCGCATCATCTATTTACTCATTTCACCAGCCAGATTTTGGGGAATTTGCCTTGTTGGGTGCATGGGGGCTTTCTTCCTCGTCTTTGTCAGCGAGGCAGATGACTTTGTCATGGGAGGACGAGGCGCCGGGGCGGTTCTCTTTTTAGTAGATGCCTTTGTCACTTGAGGAGGTGGCAGTGGCGGTGGTGGAGACCGCCTTGGAGATGGTGGGGATGCTACTGTGTCTTCTCCATCGTAACCACCGCACAGAGCATTATGCTGGTCTGGGGATTGGATTATTGGCCTGTTGTATGAGTACGAATGAGGTATGAGTACATTATTATTTAAGTGCTAATATAAAACTAATGAAAATTTTTGTTTTGGCATTAAGTTTCATCCGTACCTATGGTCATGTACTAGAGGAGGCAGCGATGGCATCCCAGGAATAATGATGTAGCGCTTGCGCCATGCAATGAATGACTTCTCTGCTTCTCCTACAGTAGCAGAACCATCACCCCTAGGAATTTCAAGAGGCACATCTTCACAACCTCTAACAGCTTTATCCACTGAGAGGGAAGCGTATCCAGCTGGTATTACAGCACCATGGATTCTTGGTGTCTTGGTACGATCTATAGGACCAACAACACCAGTAGCCACCATCACTGTGCCATCATCCTTTGGAATGTGCAGCTCACATGCTGTAACTTTATCGATGTCATCCACGGGGAAACGCTCATCTTGCTTAGGCAATTCTATGGAAGCACAACTGCTTCTCAACGTATGATTCACGGGGCTAATAATGTTGGTTCCCGAAGCTACTGTAACCCCCTAGGAACTCAATGCTATCTGCACTTGCCTCTTTACTTCCGCTTGCATTCTCGCTTCCATTTCTTCCTCTCGCCTCTTTGCATCAAGAACATACTGCTGCAAGATGTGGAGCTTCTCTGCCTCCTCATCCTTCTTTCTTTGGAGGCTTCTGTAGGTATCTCTCCATTCAGGGAAACCGTGCTCCCACGTAACCTGCCCAAAGCCTCGTGTTCGTCCAGGATGCTCATCAGTCCCGAGGATATGTGTCAGTTCATCCTTCTCTCTGTTGAGCCTGAACAGTCCACTAGCTTTAGCTTTTAGAATTTCAATCAATTTTGTTGTTGCTTCTTCTAGTTCTTTGCCATGAACCATATCTCCAGTTAGTGGGTCCAATGATCCCCCATGACCTAAATATCAACGCTTCGCACATTCAGGCCAATTGGCTGATTTGGGTTCGATCCCCTTTTCATGAAGTTTTGCTTCTGCCCTTTCCCACTTTCGAACCGCCCATGGGTAGCCACCTGAACCCATGTTATGGTGCTATTGCTTTTTGTGGGAATTCTCTTGGTTCTTTCTTGCCCATGTCATGCCCTCTTCCGATGTCTTGTACTGTACAAATTCCTCCCAGTAGTGCCTCTGCTTCTTTAGCGGGCCCGTAACTACACGCCAATCTGGAGTCTCGTCATTTTTGACATATTTGTTGAGCAGTTCCTTCTTCCAAGTCTGAAATTGTGTAGCCATCTTCTTCATAGTCCAATGCCTAACTAGCCCGACCAACCTTTCATGGGTGATGACATCACCGTCATGACAACGCTCTGTATCGAACGTGAAATGTTCTTTAATATCAGTCCAAAGTGCCTCCTTGTCAACATCAAAGACATAACTAATATGAGGAGCATGAATCTTCTGCTTCCATTCACAAGCACTAATCGGGAGCTTATCCCTTACAAGGAAACCACAATGATACTTGTATTTATTAGCATATGGCCCTAGTGGTTCGCCTGTAACCACGTTGAATTCTGAGACGATGAAGCGGCCTTCCAGCTTCTTTTGGGGGCCTCGAACTCTCTTGCTCTTGCCCGTTGTTGTCGTCGTTGATCCAGAGGGCTACGTACACAAAAACACAAAGATATTAAAAAAGGAAGCTTATCTTAAAAAATGATAGCTAGATATATTCAATAATATACCTCGCCAACATTATCTTGAACATCAACCTGCTGGTTATTATCGCCATTATGATCCAAATTGAAGTATTGATTCCCATAATCTTCATCAACCTGCTGGTTATTATCGCCATATGGTTGAGTGGCTTTGTCGATAAGATCCATCATTTCGGCCTCCATGTTGTCGGTCGGCTCAGCCATCTAGCTTAATTAATATATCTAAAAACAGAGAACATTGTCTCAAACTCTGTTTTACACTGATGACTGGAGAGGCTAACCTTATACTGCAAAGACTGCCACTTAAAAGAGGAGAAACAAGTCAACATCATTCATTGACTGGCAGGACTTCGAATTGTAAAAGAACACATCAAAATTAGTACAGAAACTATTTCCTTTGGTCAGTTTAAAGAACATGACTTATATACCAATCAAAAGAGTAATCAATCTGATCACAAATGGGCACACTTTATACTTGACAAATATTGGAAGCGATCCTAGTTCAACACCAAAAATATTCAGCCAATGCTGCATAGGAGATTTGAAATTAGCTCAGAAGTTAATACAATAGCAGTGACAAATATGGGCAGCAGGACAATCTTTCAGAGTATATTCACCCAGGACAATATCTTTCAAGTCTGATGACATTGTTCAAGTGAATCTAAGCAATACAAAAGTCTGATGACATTGTTCTAAGATTATTCAAACATCCATGACATTGTTTCTTATAAATTTCATAGCAATCTGACTACCTATTGTCTGCAATGGAAGACATCATCATTCAGCCATAGTGTATACTGTTTTAGGGCACCAAATCCCACTACTCTGTTTCTAAGATTATTCAAACATCCATGATCGTGGCCCTGATCTAGAAATTAGAATGCAGATAAATTAAGGGACTAAGTTGGCAGCCATTAGCTGTTGCTAATTCAAATGTTAACCTAACCCCGGCCAGAACCACATTTTTCTGATGCCAAGTCTCTGTTACAACTTACAAGGTTTAAGCACAGCAAAATGCCAAAGCTTCTATTGCAACAAGTTACATGTATGTAATTATGAAACCAAAGCTGTTTTTTAGAACATGATCAACATCAACAATCAACATCCAATGTAATTATGAATTTCTGAGAACATGATCAACATCAACAATCAACATCACAATTGCTATTGAACCCATACTGAATCAAAGTCATGCTGTGAACATACACTGAATTGAGGTCAGCGACGTAGCAGGGCGGAGGGCACAGCACGCCGGCGTGGTGAAATCTGGCAGCAGCAGCACGACACGATGAGGAGGGACGCGGTGGAGTCCGGCGTGGTGGAGTTCGGCACGGTGGAGTCTGGTTGGGGTAGCCCGACGGCAATTGCGTCATGAGCACGTGGCAGTCATGGGACTTTAAGTTTAAGAGACATATGAGGCTTGCTTGCCAGGCAAGATGACCAAGGCACCATTCAAAGGATTTCCTGAGAGGGCATCTGACTTGTTGGAACTTGTACATACTGATGTATGTGGACCAATGAGCACGATAGCTAGAGACAGATTTCAATACTTCATAACTTTTACTGATGACTTTAGTAGATATGGATATGTCTATCTAATGAAGCATAAGTCTAAAACAATTGAAAAGTTCAAAGAATTTTAGAATGAAGTAGAGAATCAACGTGGCAAGAAGATCAAGGCCTTGCGATCTGATCATGGAGGCGAATATCTAAGTCACGAGTTTAGCAATCATCTTAAGAGTTGTGGAATTGTTCCACAGCTTACGCCACCCGGAACGCCTCAGAGAAACGGCGTGTCTGAGCAACGTAATCAGACCTTGTTGGACATGGTTCGGTCTATGATGAGCCAGTCAGATCTACATTTATTGTTTTGGAGATACGCTCTAGAAACAGCCGCTTTCACGTTGAATAGGGTACCATCTAAGTTCGTAGTTAAGACACCATATGAGATGTGGACTGGTAAGAGTCCCAGTTTGTCTTTTCTGAAGGTTGTGAAGTTTATGTTAAACGACTTATATCAGATAAACTAACACCCAAATCAGACAAGTGCTTTTTCGTGGGATATCCAAAGGAAACTTTAGGATATTATGTCTATAACCGGTTAGAGGGCAAAGTGTTTGTTACTCAAAATAGTGTTTTCTTAGAGAAAGAGTTTCTCAAAAGAGAAAAGAATGGAAAAAGGTGTATCTTGAAGAAGTTCAAGATGAGCTAGTAGGGACTGACTCTACGAGTGATGCTAATGTAGCAGAGAAAGTTGAGACACCTGTGCCAGTGGAGACACCGCCACAACCACGAAGATCAGCGAGACTTCACGCATTGCGTGGGGATTTGGTTGACCCGCCTGATGGGGTTAGACCCATAGAGAGCAAATGGATCTTTAAGAAGAAGAAGGATATTGATGAAAATGTTCACATCTATAAAGCTCGACTTGTCGCAAAAGGTTTTTGGCAAGTTCAAGGAATTGACTACGACGAGACGTTCTCGCCGGTAGCGATGCTTAAATCTATTCAGATCATTCTAGTAATTGCTGCATATTTCGATTATGAGATATGGCAGATGGATGTTAAAACAACCTTTCTAAATGGGTATTTAGAAGAGGACATGTATATGACACAGCCCGAAGGTTTTGTTGATCCTAATAATGTTGGAAAGATATGCAAGCTTAAGAAATCTATTTATGGGTTAAAGCAAGCATCTCAGAGTTAGAATATTTGTTTTGATGAGGTAGTCAAAAGGTTTGGCTTCCGTCAGAATGAAGAAGAACCTTGTGTTTGCCAGAAGGTAAGTGGGAGCGCTATTGTGTTTCTAATCTTGTATGTGGATGACATACTATTGATTGGGAATGATATTCCTATGTTGCAATCTATAAAGACTTCACTGAATAATAGTTTTTCTATGAAGGATTTAGGAGAAGCAGCATACATCTTGGGAATTAAGATCTATAGAGATAGGTCGAGAAGGCTAATAGGATTAAGCCAAGACACGTACATCGACAAGGTGTTGAAACGGTTCAACATGGAACAGTCCAAGAAAGGGTTCTTGCCTATGTCACATGGTATGCGTTTTAGTGACAAGCAGTGTCCTTCATCAGATGAAGAGCGCAACCGCATGAGTAAGGTTCCATATGCTTCGGTCGTTGGTGCCATCATGTATGCCATGATATGTACTCGCCCAGATGTCTCATATGCTCTAAGTGTTGCGAGCAGGTACAAAGCTAATTCGGGTGAACCTCACTGGACACTTGTTAAGAACATCCTAAAGTACTTGCGAAGGACTAAGGATGTGTTCCTAATCTATGGAGGTGAGGAAGAGCTCGTTGTAAACGGTTACACCGATGCTAGCTTCCAAACCGACGGGGATGATTCACTATCTCAATCAGGTTTTGTGTTCACAATAAATGGTGGTGCAGTTAGCTAGAAAAGTTCCAAGTAGGAGACGGTGTCTGATTCTATAGCAGAAGCTAAGTACATTGCAGCTTCTGGCGCTGCAAAGGAAGGTGTTTGGTTGAGGAGATTCCTCATTGAGCTTGGTGTGCTTCTGAATGCGTTGGGCCCATTGAATTTATATTGTGATAACAATGGGGTGATTGCACAGGCTAAGCAGCCTAGGGATCACCAGAAGAACAAACATGTACTCCGAAAGTTTCATCTCATTCGAGAGTTTGTGAAATGAGAAGAGATCAAATTGTGCAAAATACATAAGGATTTGAATGTAGCAGATCCTTTGACAAAGGCTCTTCCATAGCCTAAGCATGAGGCACACATGAGGGCTATGGGTATTAGATACCTACAATCATAGAGATGATTAATTTATGTATTCATGATTTATGCCTTGAGCATTTTGTGCAGTTGAATATCCATATGAAAGGCAACTTGTATTGATCAACAATTATGTGAATTGTTTGTGAAACTCATACTTGTGTGGTTATTCTAGAATTATCCCTGGTCGATATTATTGACTAGCACATGTATTGGTCGATGACTATGTTTCATGAGTCATAGGTCATGGCAATGTCATCAATAATGTGGGCAAATATGGAGATATGGTGCTGGACTGACCCAACCGTGAGAAGGTGTGAAGTATTCTCACAATACACAAACGTGTATGCTATGTCCTTAGACCTGAGCTGATGCATGCGCTTGAGATGTGAAACATCTTACTTAGGGACTATCAAACGCTACTCCGTAACTGGGTAGTTATAAAGGTAGTTTTCGGGTTTGATGGGAAGCATGCTGCAAGTAATGGCTAGTCAAGATGGAATTTGCCCCTCTATTCACAAGAGAGATATCTCTGGGCCCCTCGATTGATCGGATCCAGAAATGCATGGCCGTGCTAAGGTTAAAGAGTTAACCAATTGGAATTCTGAGTCACAGATCGAGAAAGAGTGGCCGATTTGGAACTAGACGTGAGGCAAAGGGAATACCCTGGACTTAACGTTGTGGTGGTTCGTCAGATATGATCTTTACATGTACTTAGGGGTTGATATGTCTTGCTAGAGGCCGCTATCAATTATTGGTTGAGTAAGAGTACTCGGACCATGTCTACTTACACGTGAACCTATAGGGTCACACACTTAACGGGATGAAGCATTGAAACTTGGCTTAGAGATTGTCTCTAGTGCAAGTGGGAGATTGTTGGAGATATGCCCTAGAGACTGCTAACGGGCCCAAACGTTGGGCGTTAGTGGAAACCCTAAAGGAGGGATGCTAATGGGCCTTTTCTAGGAAAAACCCATTAGCAGGGCTATATAACCAGAAGGGGTGGGGGCGCCCAAGGTGAACCCTAATCTAGCCACCGCCCACCTCACGCCGACGTCTCCCTGTTGCTCTTGCGGACCTAGCAGTCCAAGGCGTGACGCTTCTTCCCTGCACGTGTGGATACCTTGGAGGCGCTGCACTTGGAGCGCAAGGACGAACCGCGCGAGAGGATTGAGGTAACGGATGACCACGCAACTGCACTGCCTGCCGCGACGCATACGACTACATCGAGTCGTCTTCCGCTGCACCTGCGCGTCTAGTGGTAATCCCGTAATCTATAACCTTTTGCGCATCCTGTGGATTGGGGAGAAGTTCTTGATTGTCGCTATCGTAGCATCCCCAATTCCCAACAGTCCCTTCCCAAAGACTACTTTTACATCCTTTACCATCTCTAGTACGTGTTCACCACTCCGGTTGGCAGGCTTCGGCTGGTGGTCTGCCATGCCTTTGAAATGCTTGCCTTTCTTTCTTAGGGGGGTGTGTCTTAGGAAGAAATCGACAATAGCCAAGGTACACGACCTTTCAACATTTTTTCAAGAATATACCTTTACAATCCTCAAAACAGTGCGTGCAAGCATTATATCCCTTGTTTGACTGTCCTGAAATATTACTTAGAGCCGGCCAGTCATTGATTGTTATGAACAACAAAGCGCGTAGGTTAAAGTGTTCCTGTTTGTACTCATCCCACACATGTACACCTGGTTTTTTCCACAAAAGTTGAAGTTCATCAACTAGTGGCCTCAGGTACACATCGATGTCATTGCCAGGCTGCTTCGGGCCTTGGATGAGCACTGGCATGTACATGTGTGGCCTCAGGTACACATCATCTGCAAAATCCTTGAATTCTCTATAGATTGCTCTCCACTGGGACCCATCAGCAGGGTGTCTCAACATGTTGTCTACCTTACGATCTTCTTTGTGCCATCGCAACAACTTTGGACGGTCCTTGTTTCTGAACAAACGTTTTAGGCGTGGTATTATAGGAGCGTACCACATAACCTTGGCGGGGATTTTCTTCCTAGGCATTTCACCCTCAACATCACTAGGGTCCTCTCGCCAGATCTTATACCGTGCTGCATGACATATTGGGCATTCATCAAACTTCTCATTCTCTTCGCCATAGTAGAGGAAACAATCATTAGGACATGCATATATCTTCTTGATTTCTAATCCCAAAGGACAGACAAGTTGTTTTGCTTCATATGTAGTGGTGGGCAACTCATTGTCCTTCGGAAGCATCTTCTTTTGGATACCCAATAGCTCACCGAAGGCCTTGTCAGACACACCATTCTTCGCCTTCCACTGGAGCAATTCCAGTGTCGTACCCAACTTTTTCTGCCCTGCATCACAAGTCGGGTATAACAACTTCTTGTCGTCCTCTAGCATGTGGTCGAACTTGATCTTCTCCTTTTCCTTCTCGCATTCACTCTGTGCATCACGAATAGCCTGGCCAAGATCATCAACAGGCTCAAATCCGGCCGCTACATCCTGTACCTCCTCTTCAGCTTCCCCCATTGCGGTATCATCTAAGACACCAGCATATTCTGCAATAACATCATCGTCCCATTGTTCTTCTTCACCTTCTTCCAATATAACACTGCTTTCTTCGTGTTTGGTCCAACAAACATAGTTTGGCATGAAACCCGACTTAAACAAGTGTGAATGAATATGTCTTGATGAGGCATATTCCTTCTAATTCCTACATAGGTCACATGGGCAGCGCATAAAACCGTCTTGCTTGTTGTCCTCGGCCACACGTAAGAAATAATGCACCCCATCAATGAACTCTTTGGAGCATCGATCATCATTGTACATCCAATTCCGGCTCATCTGCAGTACACGATATAAGTACGTATTAAAATCTTGAACATATATAATCAGTTATGTTAATTACACAACATGCATATATGATAATGGATTAATTTACTGAAGCCTCAGAACAATTTACATCTCCTCTCTTCACTCATTTTTATAATTAAACTATTGTAAATTCCTCATTTACTAAATAAAAGTTATTAAATAATACAAATAAAATTCTATTATAAATATTTAAACCATGAAATATAGGATGAAGATGAGAGGAGAAAGAAGATGATGACCAGGTGAAGAATTGATGGAGGCGACCAAGAAATCGTTCTTGTGATGACCAGCTGACTCCTTTCAGCAGGAACACAGGAATGACGAAGCAACGATGAAGAAGAGAGCTCCAAATGGCTCTTGCTCGGTCAGAATCCTATGTACTATATATAGAAAAATATTTAGTCCTAGTTGTGCTTAAGAACGCGGACTAAAAGTGTATTTTTACTCCGGGTTGGAGACACTAACCGGGAGTAAAGGTGCAGGGTACCTTTACTCCTAGTTGGTGTCTCTAACCGTCTCTAACCGGAGTAAATGTCTACCTTTACTCCCGGTTGGTGTGTCCAACCGGGAGTAAAGGTCCTCGGATTACGAACTGCCAGCTCCATGTGGACCTTTACTCCCAGTTTAAGACACCAACCGGGAGTAAAGGTCCCTTTACTCCCGGTTACAATAAGTGCCGAGAGCAAACTGAAAAATAGCGCCGGGAGTATAAGTCTGTACTCTGCTAGTGTCCAATATGGTATTTAAAGTTTTTCAAGTTTCAATGCAATTTTAAAAGTAATTTTGAAAATACCAAAATTTGGGTTTTATCCCCTTTTGATTTTGAATTCATATTTCAAAATCTATACAGAATTTAAAAATGTTTGTTAAATGAAAAATGTAGTTCTTGAAACGTTATGCAAATGATATTTTTGTAGATTTTCAAGTTCTTATGTAAATTCTAGAGTAATCTGTATAGTGCCCGTGCTAACGCTACGGTGATATCACAAATCAAAACAGTAAAAGATGTTATATATATTTGCTACTCAAACATATCTAGCCAAGCCGAGCCCCAAAAAATGATATGAAGACGAAAAAAAAGTTAGGCCAAGCTGCATATCCAAGCCTGTAGACTGACTCGTAGTCCTAGACTCCCTAGCAATCCAACAAAAGTTCCACCACATCCTATCTCATTCGTAGCCATCTAACAAAAGTTCCAGCACATCGTATCTCATTCCTAGCAATCCAACAACAGATGGTGGCGATGACTTTGGTGGTGCCCATATCTAAAAACCAACCTGCATCCAATGGATAAAGAAGAAATGATTAGAACGTCATTGCAATGAAAATACTCTAATAGTATGAGGGTCCATCTTCAGTTTTACTCACATCCATTGCATCACACTTCTTTGGATCCAAATTTCATTACAACAGATGTGTCAAAGCTTTATCCTTCTTAGAGCCAAACATATATTCCTACATGAAGACAGATTCACAACAATCACTAAAACTTTTGAATGTTACAGATTCTGAAAAATCATTGAATCTGATACTAAAAAAAAGTCAGTTGTAGAGCTACCACAAGAAATTCACCAATAACTACGCAAGCAACATGCAGGTTGTAATGTATTCTGAAATCCTGGATACTCATGAAATTCAAGCACAACAGTTTGCAGTACAAGACATCGATTTTCATTATCAAAATGATTGTTAATAAACTATCTGTAGGGCCATTTCAGTGGCGAAACTTAATTCAATTCAGAAAGCTATTTGCACCAATCAGAGGGAATGTATGGATGCCATGCTCACCAGTGGATGTATGGATGCCAAGGAGAGCCCGCCGTGGATGTAGCCGCCAGAGCAGGAGCTCCCTGGCCACCAAGGTCGCCAGTCCAGCATCAATCCAGGATCCAGGCCATGTACCCCTTTTGGATCCAAACTTCATCTGAGCATTTGCATCCACTGAAGTGCCAAATCAAATATGTAAAGACATTATCATGCTAGTTATAAATAATGATGATAAGAGATTCATTATCAGTTAGATCATCATTCATTATCAATATAGGCTTAAGTTTTTCCTTACTCTCAAATTAATATATTTCAGCTCGTCCAACAAATTAATTAAATAAATATACTTTTCAACTTTCGCATGTAGTCCTTTCGATCCTATGGAGAAGAGTGTTCTGCTTGGGCCTGCCCACAGACACACACTCATGCATCGGAGGCTGGCCAACACAGGCTAAATCCCATGTAATCCTCTAGATCATATGGAGTCAAGTAGGCTTAATTTTTTCCTTACATATGGTTTAGGCTAAATCCCAGGAGATGAATACACGTACACATCTCATCAGACTACTATTCAACCTACTCTATTCCCAACTATGCAAGTACAGTTCCCAGTATTCAATGGAAATAAATGAATCTTCAGAAAAGCATAGACACTTGCAGCTGCAGAAATTGGTGCGTCTTCAGTCCCATGGCTGCAAGCCTGTGAAGGTTCTGCAAGCTAGTGAATCTGCAAGCGAACAGAAATTGGTGCGTTGTACACAGGAGAAAGGGAAGGAAAGGGAAGGGGAGACATGACATACCTTGTGCTTCATTATCGCAGGGGCCGACGAAGACCTAGCGTATGGCTACGGCGGCGGCGGCGTTCACTCAGAGGCCGCGACGGAGCCCTGCGAGGCTACGGCGGATCCCGCACGTGTGCCCATCGGTGCCGCGCCACAAGCTATCGTCATGCCCCGACCTCGGCCCACGCCCGTCCACCGGCTGCTCCTCATCGTCTTCCTGGAGGAGGGGGCGCTGAGCGACAGATCTGGTTCAAGGGGCACCGCCACCCTACGGAGCCGCCAGCATCGGGCACGCGACACCGCTGACCCCCAGCCTGTGCTGAGGGGTCATGCTGCGCGAGAGAGCCCTCGACCTGGCGCCGCCGTCGCCTGGGCTCACCCACTTCCGGGACTGTGAGCACGATTGAAGATGGCCGGTGAGCGGCACCGGCGGGCAACCCTAGCCGCGGGACCGAGTGTCAGGGAGGAGAGGAGGATGTTTATTTTTTCGGAGAAAAAAAGTGTCGAGGTCGCGACTCGAACTCGCGGCGTTGGACATGTGAGGTCGAGGGCGCGTGGGTGAGAGGGGCGTAAGGCCTGTATTGTACTTTTAATATGGGCCGTCACTGCGTCGAATACGAATAACCATAGCGTCGTATTTTGGAGTCCGCTGTGGTAAATCTCAATGATTTATCGTAGCTGGCACTTTATATTTACCATAGTGAATTCTTTTGTCCGCTGCGGTAAACTGATTTACCGCAATAGTCATCTTAAGGCGCTCGTTGTGGTAAATATAGCGCCTTAAGATGTCCATTGCGGTAAATCAATTTACCACAGTGGGTATCCAATAAGGCCCGCTGCTGTAAATAGAGAGGCCTATTAGGCCCAGGACAAAGCCCGATAAACTGACTCGTATATAAGCGCTCCTTAGGGTTCACTCTTCACTTTGCCCACCTTCTCCCTCCACCTCCCTCACTATTCTCTCACATGGCCGCCTCCCTCCGCGAGACGGAATTCGCCCGTGACTCCGCGCTTCCCTCCGCTACTCCGCCTCCCTCTCTCTGACTCACGGCCTCCACTCGACTCCTCCCCTCCACTCTCTCCTCCACGCACGAACTCCTCACCTCATCTCCAGCACCGGGCTGCGCACTCCTCCAGGTGCCATGGCAAGTGGCGGCGCCGTGGCGCAAGGAGGCTAGGCCACGGCGCGAGGCCACGACTCCGAAGCGCCACGGCTGCGACGGCGCGACGACTACCATGGCTATGATGGCGCGAGGCCATGGCGAAACGGCCGCGCAGGTACGGCGTCGATCCCCTCTCTCAGATCCCCTCTTCAGCTCTCTCTCTTCCTCTTCCTTCATCTCTCGTGGTCCTTCTCCCTTTGCAGACGGTGTCGACGGCGGGGTGCTGGATCCAGCGAGGCAGCAGATCCACCCTCTCCGGCGTCAGATCTAGCGAGGTCCCGGCGGTTGAGCTCCCGGTGGCGGGATCCGGTGTGGTGGACCTCCCGACGGTGGTGGAGCTCCACCTTCGGTGGGCGTGCAGCACCGGCGGCGCGGACGGTGGGCACACAGCACTGGCGGCGGGATCCAGCGCGGTGGTGTAGCCAGCGGCGGCGGGCCCAGATCCAGCCCATGTGGGATTTTTTTCCTTTTTTTGTTTTTTGGAAATCATTTACCGCAGCAGGCTTCCTTCCATGCCCGCTGCGGGAAATCCCGATTAACCGCAGCGGACGGCGCCCGCTGTGGCAAAGCACGATTTACCGTGGCGTGGCAGCGGCAGCGGACGCCGTTGCCCGCCGCGGTAAATAAAAAAGGACCGCTGTGGAAGTTCGTTACGGACGTAGTGCATTGCATTTGTAGGAGGTGTGTTGTGACTTGTGAGTCATTGATCTTGAAGGAAGGATTTGTCTGGAGAAGTTTTCAATTATAGTGGAGATTTGCAAAATACCGAAGTGACATTAGTGCTACAGTACTTGATGACATCATCTCGTCCTCTTTTCCCCTCTGTTCACAGGTGTCGCCGTGTCCAAGGCCGCCATACCGGCTTGCCACAGTCGCCAGCTCAAGCACAGTGCTAGAGACTTCCCCGTCCGTGTGTCGACCGTTCGAGCCCGCCACCGCTCTATATATAGGGAAAGTCGGCTGCCGTTTTGCTTCTCCTTCCTCTACCCGCCATAGTCGTCGACCTCCATCCACCGGTGATTTTCGTCGTCGTCGTTCCACCTCCGGCCATCCCATCTTGCTACCAGCTTCACCTCCTTGTCAAGGTTCGTTTGAGCCCGCCCGCACCGCCTGTGTAACTTGCATTGGGAAAGGAGTCCCTATGTAGTGTTTCCTTCTGTTGATGCCCTAGGACCCGTCAGTTGTAGGGCCGCTTGTGATCGAGACTAGAAAACCACATACAATGGTGTGATGTAGTCGTGGGTGAGCATCCTACGTGTATCATGTGGTCGATATACTTTTGGGTTGGTGCCCACGTATATCGTGTGATCTAATATGCATAGGAGTTGGAGCTCCTATATATCGAGATCTAGGTCCTAGCTGGGTATAATCGATTCGAATCGTCTTTGCTCCTCAGTTAAGGAGACTCGATCAACTAAACAAACTGGAACTTTGGTTAAGTATAAGAATGAAGTTGTTTGATGATCTTAAGCTAGAGCAAGACAACTTTACTTTCTGTTATAACATATAATGAGTTAAAACTTGATCCATAAGAGCTTTTCTATAAAAATTCCTTGCTTCTTACGAGCCTTACCAGGTCCCTCTGGCCTGCATTTTTGAGTCTTCACTCCTCTTTTTCGTCGGGACAGTCTTGTTGAGTACTTTTGTACTCAGGGTTTGTTGAACCCCTGTTGCAGGTGATGCGCATGCATAGGTTTGCTTTGCACCCTGTTGCATGACAGGCGTTGTGGAGAGTGACTACGAGTAGGTTGTTTGGCTCTTGGGCAGGGCGCTTCATTTGGTATTGTAATAAAGTTATCTATCGCTACTCCACTACTACTATGGCTTGTAATAACTACACTTATGGTTTGTAAGATTTAAAATAAATAGTTTGTAAATCTATGTTATTATAGTCCTTCCGCTCTTTTACTCTGATGTATATTATTTGTATAAAGTTGTTGTAATAGTGCAATGTTTCTTTATAATGATTGATCCTGCTCGGAGAATCGTGGATGATTTGGGAATTCACCCAATAGACCGTTTAAGTCTTATGGAACACATGTATAGCTATCAGAGGTCTGTTAAGACAATGATAGGTGCATGTGGGCCATATTATTTAGGAGGTTCTACCTCAGCTGGTATCAAAGCCGGATCATTATTAGAAGAGTTTTTATAGTATTCTTTTGCAAAAACTTCAAAAGTTTTTGAGTCAAATAATTTTAACTTGACTATTTTGGGTCCAAATTGCTTATGACTTACTTATGATTCTTTCTGTCGATCCTTATTCTTATTTAAAAAGTTTAATGGTGGAATAGCGTATTATATTGCCCTATGTTATAAAAGTTATCGTTATGTATGTGTTACATTAAAAATCTTTTATGCTTAGATCGTAAGTTCGTTCATGCATCATGCTTAATTAACCTGTTTAAACTACCTTCCTCTTTAAAGTGGATTGGGTTAAGTAGTATCAATCCTATTCTTGCTAACCTTCTGATCCTTCCTATCTATTCTTGTCCTTATGATCTATCTATTCTTCAGAATGGCCCGTACTAAGTATACTCCTCGCAAGTGTGTTGGACCAAAAGGAGTTTCTTGCCATCAGTTAGCTCCAAGAGGAGAGGGTACCAGTGGAGTCCGCAGCAAGTCCGACTTGAGAGCCGAAGTTGAGAGGCTAAAAGAGGAGTTAACAGAGGCTACCAAGGAAAAGTGCATGGATAGGTTCAGAATGGTCAGCTGAAGCGTCAGTTGTATCAGGTGATGGAAGAACAAAATGAAGCTTGGGAGAGAGAAGATGAAGTAGCAGCTCACATTGATGAGTTAGAGCTCAAGGTTGCTGACTTAGTAGAGCAAAATATGTACTGTGATGAGGGTAGTCATGTTTCTAGTGGGGGTGAGGATCAGGAGTTCAAGGGTGATGAAGTGGAAGAGGAAGAGGAAGATTCTGAAGAGTTAATCTTTCTATCTGAGAATGGAGTAAGTGATGGTGATGATGACTATGGTACTAATGACTGAGCTGGTTGAGAAATGGATTATGCAAGATAGTAGTTCTCTGCTTTCTGAACCCTAGTATATGTAGGAGTCTTGCCAGAGTGCACATAGTTGTAATATAAATAATGCATCATAAGTGTGTTGTACTCTTGTAACCTCTACTTATCCAGTTCAATAAAGTTTTTATGAATGAAGTATGGTTTGTTTATAAACAGATGCCTGCTCATACTCGTTCCTAAGATGCTGCTGGAACATCTCGTGATGGAGGTGATGCTCATAATCCTCCACCAGTTCCACCAACCCTGGCCGATGCTATTGCGGCCTTAGTCAATGCTACTACCATGATGGCCCAGAATCAAAATCAGACCACAAATCAAGGAAATCATGGTCGACATAACAGAAATGAAACTACATATGTGGATTTCATTGATACTCATCCTCTAGTATTCTCCAGGGCAGATGAACCATTAGAGGCAGATGATTGGATCCGTACTATGGAGCAAAAGTTTGGACTGATTGAGTGCACAGAGTATCAGAAGCCAATGTTTGTAGCATAGTAGCTGAGAGGGAACGCAGGAGCCTGGTGGACCAATTTTGTTGCTTCTCAACCAGAAGATCATCATATCACATGGGCAGAATTTTGTGAGGCCTTCCGTGCTCACCACATTCCTGAGGGAGTTATGATCATAAAACTTGAAGTGTTTCTTGCATTGTGACAAGGTGATATGTTGGTAATGCAGTATTTCGGTAAGTTCAATAATTTGTCTCAGTATGCTCCTAATCATGTTATCACAGACCGCAAAAAGGAGTGTTTCCTTAGAGGTCTAAATACTAAGATTCAAAGGATGATGACTGGAAGCCCAAATGCTACTTTCCATGAGACGGTGAATATTGCTATATCTTATGAAGAAAAGAACCATCAGCACATGGAATCTAAGACAACAACAACATAGCCTTTTGTCCCAAGAAAGTTGGGGTAGGCTAGAGATGAAACCCAAAAGAGGCATGAAAACAAAGAACACATAAATGGTACAAGAAAAAGATTACGGTTCAGGCACGTTAATTGCTAGTCTCAAGCGCTCCTATCCATAGCTAAATCCTTAG
This sequence comes from Bothriochloa decipiens, assembly GCA_023333625.1. NCBI lineage: Eukaryota > Viridiplantae > Streptophyta > Magnoliopsida > Poales > Poaceae > Bothriochloa > Bothriochloa decipiens. The sequence goes on along the minus strand of CM041642.1, from coordinate 44,642,514 downwards.
GGATATTCCACTCCTTAAGGTCTCTCTTAACCGACTTGTCCCAAGTCAGGTTAGGTCGACCTCTACCTCTCTTTACATTATCGACCTACTTTAGAACCCCACTACGCACCGGTGCCTCAAGAGGCCTCCGTTGGACATGGCCAAACCATCTCAACCGGTGTTGAATCAATTTTTCCTCAATTGGTGCCACCCCAACCCTATCCCGAATATCGTCATTCCGGACTCTATCCCTCCTTGTGTGCCAACCAAAAGCGCTAGAAAATTATCTACCATCCTAGGATCATTTTTGTTCTTCATACTGTCCACCTCAATTTCAGGCCCAGCAGCAGACATTTGTCCATCCTGTTGCTATTCTTTCTTATCCATGCCAGCCGAATGCCCCTGGCATTCGTAACCCCACCTCCCAGCCACTAAATTATCCATGTTTCAATTGTGGTAAGCCTGGTCATTTTGTGAAATACTACCCCATCCGAGGCAGTACAATTCTTATGTTCCCAGGGCTTTTGCACCACAGCAGCAGCAGAATCTGAATAATGTTGGTAACCAGAATGTGCAGAACGGTAAAAATGAGAAGAAGATTGGTGGAGTGTTCTATACTCAAGCTGGAGAAATTCCCGAAGGAGAGCCCGTTATGATGGGTATGTTCTCTGTTGCTAATCATCCTGCAGTTATGCTTTTTGATTCTGGTGCATTCCATATATTCATTAATGGTACATTTGTTAAGAAGCATGAAATGCCAACAATGAGAACAAAAGAGGAATTCTTTATACAATCGCCGGGTGGGCGTATGTGTACTAAAGAAATGGTACGTGATGTGCCTATATAATTAGATGGGCATATTTTTTCCACTAATATGATAATATTAAAGGATCAAGATATAGATGTGATCCTAGGCATGAATTGGATGAATAGGCATGGAGCTATAATAGATATCCAGAATAGAACTATGAGAGTGAACTTACCTAATATCAATTCTCAGCTTCTCATTCAACTTCCAACCCTTAAGAGAACTATTGAAAGAGTATGTGCAACCTCAGTAAAGGAGATCAAAGATATTCCTATAGTCTGTGAGTTCCCAGATGTGTTTTCTGATGATCTACCTAGCCTACCTCCTGATAGAGATGTTGAGTTTGTGATTGATTTAAAACCTGGTACAACCCCAATATCTAGAAGAGCCTATCGGATGGCACCTCCAGAATTGGCAGAACTCAAGAAACAATTGCAAGAGTTGTGTGATAAAGGTTTTATCAGCTCTAGTTCTTCACCTTGGGGATGTCCTGCTATCTTTGTGAAGAAAGAGGATCAAACTCTGAGGTGTCAATTATCATCCTTTGAATGAGATAACTATCAAGAACAAGTGCCCTCTACCTCGTATTGATCTACTTTTTGATCACTTGGCGGAGGCAAAGGTGTTTTTTAAGATTGATCTTCGATCTGGGTATTATTAAATAAAAATTCATCAAGAAGATATTCCAAAGACTGCCTTTACTACTCAGTATCATCTGTATGAGTATTTGGTCATGTCTTTTGGACTCACCAATGCACCAGCTCATTTTATGTACTTGATGAACTCAGTATTCATGCCAGAGCTTGATAAGTTTGTGGTTGTTTTCATTGATGATATTCTGGTATATTCCAAAAATGAGGAAGAACATGCTGAACACCTCAAAATTGTTTTGCAATGTCTAAGAGAACATCAATTATATGCCAAGTTCAGTAAGTGTGAGTTTTGGCTGAAAGAAGTAAAATTTCTTGGACATGTTTTATCATCTGAGGGTGTTGCTGTTGACCCTGGTAAGGTAAAGGATATACTTGATTGGGAACCACCGAAGATAGTGCATCAAATCTGTAGTTTTCTAGGAATGGCGGGTTACAACTATTGTTTCATACCTGATTTTTCAAAGGTGTCAAAGCCCATTACTGAGTTGTTAAAGAATGATGTTAAGTTTGTTTGGTCACCTGAATGTGAGGAAGCTTTTCAGACATTGAAAAGATTAATGATTACTGTCCCGATTCTAGCAACCAAATATTGAGAAGTCATTTGATGTTTACTGTGATGCTTCTGGTACTGGTATTAGATGTGCAAGAAGGAAGAGTTATTACTTATGCTTCTCGACAGTTGAAGAAACATGAAGAACATTATCCAACTCATGATTTGGAATTAGCAGTTATTGTTCATGCATTAAAAATATGGCGTCATTATCTAATGGGTAATACATGTCATATTTATACAGATCACAAAAGTATGAAATATATTTTTACTCAAGATGAATTGAATGAGGCAAAGAAGGTGGTTAGAGTTAATCAATGATTATGATTTAGAATTGCATTACCATCCTAGTAAAGCAAATGTGGTTGCCGATGCACTTAGCCAAAAGAGTCATTGCCATTGCTTGACAATGAAGCCGTTGGACATTTCTTTATGTCATGAGCTAGAAAAGTTGGGTATAGAAATGGTGCAACAAGGTAGTTTGGCTAATATTGTTGTTGAGTCAACAATCAAAGATCAGATCATTGCTACTCAGAGAGGAAATAAGGTATCAAGCATATCAAAGAGAAAGTTAGAAAGAAAAGGTCTCATGTTTTAGAATTGATGAAGCGAATATCTTATGGTATAAGAATCATCTGGTCATACCAAAAGTTTCTGAGTTACATCAAAAGATCCTTGATGAAGCACATCTCTCAAAATTTTCTATTCATCCAGGAAGTAATAAGATGTACCATGATTTGAAATAGAGGTTTTGTTAGACCAAGATGAAGATAGAAATTGCTAAATATGTGGCTAGATGTGATACTTGTCAGAAAGTCAAAAGTTGTGCACTTGAAGTCAGCAGGACAACTTCAACCATTGCCTATTCCAGCATGAAAGTGGGAGGATATCAGTATGGACTTTATAGTGGGTCTACCCAAGACATCAAAAGGTTAGGATTCTATTTGGGTCATTGTGGATCGACTTACTAAATTAGCTCATTTTCTTCCAGTTAAAAGTGATCATTCTACTTTGACTTGCGCCAAGTTGTATATTGCAAGGATTCTAAGTCTACATGGGGTACCAAAGACCATTGTTTCTGATAGAGGTACACAGTTTGTCTCCCAATTTTGGAAGCACTTACACGATTCATTAGGTACCGACCTTCTGCATAGTACTGCATACCATCCTCAAACTAGAGGGTAGACTGAAAGAGTCAATCAAATTCTTGAAGATATGTTAAGGGCTTGTGTTATAAATTTTCCAGAAAAGTGGGATGAGTGTTTGCCATTAGCAGAGTTCTCTTACAATAATAGTTATCAAGAAAGTATCAAGATGGCACCATTTGAAGCACTATATGGTAGTAGATGTAGGACTCCATTAAATTGGTCAGAACCTAGAGAAAGGTGGTTCTTTGGAGTTGACCTAGTAAAAGAAACAGAAGAGAAGGTTAAGTAGATACAACATAATATAAAAGTGGCATAGTCTTGTCAGAAGAGTTATGCGGACCATTGTGGTTTAACAAAGGAGATTATGTGTATCTAAAAGTGTCACCAATGAAAGGAGTTACTCAGTTTGGAGTCATAGGAAAGCTACACCTCACTATATTGGACCATTTTAAATTATAGAACGATGTGGAAAATTAGCATATCGTTTGACGTTACCTAAACAGTTGTCAACTGTACACAATGTATTTCATGTGTCATAACTCAACAAATGTCTTAGAGTGCCAGATAAGGTTGTTGATATTGAAGGAATTGAACTTGAACCTGACTTAATTTACTCTGAGTACCCAATTTGAGTTTTGGATTAGAAAGACCGTGTTACTAGAAGTAGGACAATCAAATGGTACAAGATACAGTGGCATCAACATTCAGAAGAAGAAGCTACTTGGGAGTCTGAAGATTACCTGTTAGAGAACTTTCCGGAGTTCTATGCTTCTATCTAAGTTATAATTACCTCTATGAGTTGTAACTAGTCTAGTGTGAGTTGTAAAAACCCCTTTCATTATGTACTTAATCGAAATGTGTTTTCTTGACACATTTCCTTTTCCATTATTTAACCCATGGCTTTAAATCTCGGGATGAGATTTCTTTAAGGGGGAAGGGTTGTAACACCCCTGGTGTTATAGTAATTAAAACTTGCCATGTCATCATATGCATTGCAAAGCATCCATATTTAAGTCAACCTTGATATGCATCAACTAAAACAAGTTTACATTTCATAGGTTTCTTGTGTTTCTGAAATGTTGTGTCACATGACATCATAAAACCCTAATTTCGAATGTCATCCTAAATACTTGATTTATGTCGGTGTACCTTGAGGTGTAAACTGTGTTTACAGTAGTGTCAGCCATGGGTATAAATTCAAGTCCAACTTTTAAAATTAAACTCCAAGTTTGGATTTAGATTTGGATTTCAAATTTGAATTCAAATTGGGAGTCAATTAAAATGATTTTCAAAAGTAAACTTGGTCAACCAAGGGTGTCATTGGATCATTGACCTAAAAATTTCCTTGGATGATGTTTGTGATCACTAATGATCAACCAATTAATTTAGAAACCAAATCACGTTTAAATTCGGTTTCAAAAACCCTTTATTTCAAAACCCTATTTTACCCCCTTTTCTATAATTCAAAATCTATAAGGAATTTGGAGATAATCTAAAAATACAATTCGTAGATCCTCACAAGAGCTACAAATTTGGTATTCAAAGTTTTTCAAGTTTCAATGCAATTTTGAAAGTAATTTTGAAAATACCAAAACTAGGGTCTTATCCCCTTTCGATTTTGAATTCATATTTTGAAATAAATGTAGAATTTGATAATGTTCATTAAATGGAAAATGTAGCTCTTGAAAAGTTATGCAAATGATATTTTTGGAGATTTTCAAGTTCTTATGTAAATACTGGAGAATTTGCAAAATACCGAAGTGACATTAGTGCTACAGTACTTGATGACATCATCTCGTCCTCTTTTCCCCTCTGTTGACCGGCGTCGCCGTGTCCATGGCCGCCATACTAGCTTGCCACAGCCGCCAGCTCGAGCCCACCGCTAGAGAGTCCCCCGTCCACGTGTCGACCGTTCGATCCCGCCACCGCGCTATATATAGGGAATGCCGACCGCCGTTTTGCTTCTCCTTCCTCTGCCCGCCATCGTCGTCGACCTCCATCCACCAGTGATTTTCGTCATCGTCATTCCACCTCTGGGCATCCCGTCTTGCTACTAGCTTCGCATCCTTTTCATGCTTCATTTGAGCCTAGTGGAGCCCGCGCGCACCGCCTGTGTCGCATGGACGCCGCCGTCTTCTTGAGGTTCGGCAACACCACCGCCGCTCGCCACCGCACCGATGTCCGCCTGCTACGGTGAGCCTCGAGTTGCTCTTCCTAGTTCATTGGCTCTGCCTTGACGTCATGCTCATGGTCGGCTCAACCGTTTTGGTAGGCCAGCCCCAGACGCGCCGGAACGCGACTGTTGCGGCCGATGCAAGCCGCCGCTACCGCCATAGCCGACAAGCCCCATCCTCCGCTCCACCTCTGGTCCTTTTAGGGTGCGCATCAGAGTCAAGGTGAGCTTCTGCGTGTGCCCATCCCTTCAGTGTGGTCCCTGCTGCACCACGGTCACCGGAGCACGTGCCGCCGGCGGTGCTCTGCTCAGCTCTGCCGCTGCGCGCGTAGCTGCCTAAGATAGGAGCCAATTTTGGCTTGTTTGTCTTGTGCATCTCGATCACGTGAGTATCAGGAGTGCGTTGATATGCTCCTCGCTGCCGGAGATGCACCGATGAGCGCTACCGTCGAGCCGCCGTGCCGCCATGGCCGCCGGCGAGGCTGCTGCTCCTACTTCGCCGCCGTGTCAGCTAGTCCATCTGAGTCGCCTAGTTGCGTAGAGCGCGTAGGGCCAAGTCCCGGGCCGGAGACATCGCCGTCGGCGAGTTCTCGCTGTCAAAATTGCCGCCGCCGCGTCAATGTCGGGAAAGGATTTTCATTTTCCTTTTCTATTTTTAAAAAATAATTTAAATGCTATTTTCTTCCATAAATAATATTAAATTCATATACTATTTTACAAATTCTGAAAATTTATGTATATCCTCTTAATGATATCCTCTACCTAGGAAAAATACAATATGCCAATTTTGAGTAATTTTTGCATAAGTTAAAATTAACTCTTTTAATTGAAAAATGCCTATTCTATGATTTTTAAAAAATAAAATAATTAGATTTTATTTCTAAAATTTGTTTTGCTATCTAATTAGACCATGATCCTTTTAAAATAAAATTTTAAGCTTAATTAGACAACTTTAATTTTATGCCTAATTTTATGCTTTTTAATTAATTAACCCTTTTAATCCTGTTTAATCATTATAGGATTTGTTTGACTTTGGGATTGATTGATGACCTTGGGTCATTAACCTGAATGACCTTTGGCACCTTAATGCATTAAGTACTAAGGGTTGAGTGATATCCTACTTGTTGCATTACCTGCCTTGCTACTTTCATTTTACCTTTGTCACCTGTTTTATTTGGAAAATGTGTAGTAATGCTTAGCCTTGCTTAATTAGATAGCTCTTTTCAAAAGAAAAAGAATGAAAGAGATGAGGTTGGCTGCACCTGTTGAATCATTATGATAATTAAAAAAATTGAGTCCGGCTGGGTAACTTGCATTGGGAAAAGAGTCCCTATGTAGTGTTTCCTTCTGTTGATGCCCTAGGACCCGTTTGTTATAGGGCCGCTTGTGATCGAGACTAGAAAACCACATATAATGGTGTGATATACTCGTGGGTGAGCGTCCTACCTATATCATGTGGTCGATATACTTTTGGGTTGGTGCCCACGTATATCGTGTGATCTGATATGCATAGGAGTTGGAGCTCCTGTATATCGAGATCTAGGTCCTAGCTGGGTATAATCGATTCAAATCGTCGTTGCTCCTCGGTTAAGGAGACTCGATCAACTGAACTACAACGTAGTTAACAACTAGAACTTTGGTTAAGTATAAGAATGAAGTTGTTTGATGATTTTGAGCTAGAGCAAGACAACTTTACTTTCTGTTATAACTTATAATGAGTTAAAACTTGATCCACAAGAGCTTTTGTGTAAAAATTCCTTGCTTCTTGTGAGCTTTACCTTATCCCTTTGGCCTGCATTTTTGAGGCTTCACCCCTCTTTTTCGTCGGGTCAGTCTTGTTGAGTACTTTTATACTCAGAGTTTGTTGGACCCCTGTTGCAGGTGATGCGCATGCATAGGTTTGCTTTGCACCCTGTTGCATGACGGTCGTTGCGGAGAGTGACGACGAGTAGGCTATTTGGCTCTTGTGCAGGGTGCTTTATTTGGTATTATAATAAAGTTATCTATCACTACTCCACTACTACTATGGTTTGTAATAACTAAACTTATGGTTTGTAAGATTTGAAATAAATAGTTTATAAATCTATGTTATTGTAGTCCTTCCACTCTTTTACTCTGATGTATATGATTTGTATAAAGCTGTTGTAATACTGCAATGTCTCTTTATAATGATTGATCCTGCTCGGAGAATCGTGGATGATTTGAGAATTCATCCAACAGACCTTTTAAGTCTTATGGAACACATGTATAGCTATCAGAGGTCTGTTAAGACAATGATAGGTGCATATGGGCCATATTATTTAGGAGGTTCTGTCTCAATGCCACACGCTGAAGAATGTGGAAATGGTACTATTTGTCATTTGGATGGCCTCTTTTTCTAGAAGTGTTTGAGTTATACTTTTCATAAACTCCTTTCAAGTGATTTGTGTTTTGAGATGTAATAAGTTTGGTTAAAATTCTCTTGTTGGAGGATGAAGCCAAATATTTCTTTCATTGTCTAAAAAAGTTGTTTGGAGGCCACTTCTCTACATATGAAGTATGTATTGCACCTCATCACTTTGAGCTCATTAAAAAGGATAAATGAAACCTTGGAGCAAGAGTTGTTGTAATGGTGAATGAATCAATCCATGCCACACAATGTGGAGAAAGGCCTTGAATACGTACAAGAATTTGTTTTCATGTGAGTTCACATTGATGAAATTAGGTGGAGGTAATGGGAGACGTAACATGGAGAAACACAATGACAACCATACTACAATTGTTATGCATACATAGTGCAATTAATAGGGTCCTATATGGGCATGGCCTGACATGCAAAAGGAAGATTTCTTTTAATGTACCTCGCACAACCCAATTGATGGGGTCCTATATAGACGTAGATAGCTCACTCAAAGTGTGTGATTGTGTTCTTTTTTAAAGTAGGTTGTTGTGTTGTTTGGAAGCCCCCATATTACTAATATACAAAAACTTCAATGGTAAGTTCTTTCTTTAAGTAAATGTTTAGATAGCTATGCTCAGATTTAACAATACACTAGCATAGCACAAAGGGAGGCGGATAAAAGCAGTGAACTCACTATTGCAATCTCAAAGCTTATGATGCAATTCATGCTGGTGAGAAAGATTCTAACAAATGCACCTTAATCATTATTGAAGGAGATTCACAAAGTCCCTAGCTATGAGTAATATAAGCTTGTTGATTACACATATGTTTCTCTTCTACTAACAAACTATTATGCCCTTGCAGATGGTTGGTCGGGTGAGGTTTGTATGGACTATTATGGAGTGTTTCTGCTGAAGGACAAGTTATTGAATGTGAGAGATACACATTTGGAAAAAAATTAGCTAATAAGCAATTTGATAATATCAGAAGGATTATTGATCTTTACTACACAAAATAGTATTATGACATAAAAGATTTAAGATACGGTCAAATTATAATCATGACTGACCAAGGTCACGACGGTTCTTATATTAAGGGATTGTTAAGTTATATCTTCTTTAATATTTTTGGTCATCTCAAGATTGCAAACCTTTTAGCTAAACTCGTTACTCCAATCATGAAGGTATGCAATAATTAGTTTCATCTCTATTAACTATTTGCATCACAAACTTATAATCATCTTTCAATGTTAATTGTTGCTACTTAAATGCTTGTCTAGGAAACCAATTATACATGATAAAGTCAATGTTTTTATAAAATGCTAGAGTACAAATCATGGGAAAAGAAAGCCACCCAAGGCAGATTCAACTAGATGGTCTATCAAGTATTATAAGGTTTGACTTCTTTTTTTCTCAAGTTTTAATCTTTCTATTTAGTCTTTAACTGAGGAGAATTTTCATATGTTATAAGGGCTGAGCACAAGCACATGTGAGAAAGTGAGGTAATACTTTATATATATATATATATATTGCCACAAAACAGATAAGGGAGGAGGGCATAAGAGAGAAGAGTAGGTGAAAATTGACCAAATGAATGAGGGGGCAAGGATCTTCCTCCACTTTCCCCCTCTCCCTTTTTACAGGTAACATTGGATGGAAGGTTTTCATTCTTTTCCCTAGTGAGGCTTGTATTTTACAAAAGAACCTTAGGTGCTACAAATGGGCCCTAAATATTATCTTGCAAGACCCAAGCTATGTAATTGGCCCTGTAAAGCACTAATGGATCCCTAAGATATAACAAACGCTCAATAGTAGTCCCTTAGCTATTTGGTTTTGGTCAAAAGTACAAGACCCAACAATTTAATACAACTGTGTGGCCGAATTACAACTTAGTTTTGAAATAGAGCTCTCGTCTATAAATAGATATTCTATGGATGATTTTATCTTTAGCTAGTCTTTGATTTCATCCTTTGGTCACATCCATGCCTCTATCTTTGGCAGCTTGCTCCTTCGTATGGCCTTGAGCCCTTGAAACCTTCCTTTCATATATAATTGTGCCTTTGTTGAAGACATTGATGTACCCGAGGTAGGTGAAGCATTCGATGTAGGCGAGGTAGTTTTGGATTATCATGACATGTTTTCACTCACAGGCACAAGGAAATTTTTTTTTGACTTTAGGTGGTTGTCCAATGACATCTCCACTAGCCCTTTCTTGGTTGGCGCTTGTGAGAAATTCTTTCGCTTGTTTGAAATAAATGACGTAGGCGTTGTTGATGTAATAGATGTCACAGATAAAGATCCCCTCACTCCAATTGATGATGAAGGTGGTGTCAATTACGGCATAGCTGATGGCGAAGCCCGTCCCCAAATTTTTGAAGAGAAGGTGCATAGTCAAAGACCCTTTCCAAAATGTAGACGAAGATGATTTCGAAGTCAGCGATGAAGCCCCTTGTCGACACTTGACCATAGTCAAACATTTGGTTGTCGAAATTTTAATAGCAAATTGGGGAGCAAAAGCAAGAGAAGATGATTCAATTCTGAGTGTGTCCTCATGTTAAAAATTTCCTAAAATGTTTCAAATTATGTAAAATTCCATTATATATAATTTTTATATTGTAGGGTTTTGCATAAGAGGTCTTTGAGATCACAAGATGGCGTAATTTAAACCATTGAACTTCATAGAATATTTATGTTGAACAGAACATAATATCAAACTTTAAAAATTCATAGCTGAAGATATATTGATCAGAAAATATAAACTTTGCTAACTGAGAAAGCTTAAGAAAAAAATCAACAATTTTTGTTCACATACGGAGAAGAAATTGATTCATTAACATGGTCAAAAGCAACTTCGAAATAGGGTCTTTACCGAGTGCCGGGGCAGGAGGCACTCGGCAAAGATTTAAAAAAATAAAAAATCTTTGCCGAATGCCGACAACCGGCACTCGGCAAAGATTGACGGTAGGAGGCGTCTGGGTTTTAGGCATCATACGTCACAACTTGCTCAAAATCTTCTTAATTTTTTACCACAGTCTACACGTTCAATAACACAACACCTCGATAAGTTTCATGATTTTTGGACTATGTTTGGATTTTATATAATTTAAAAATATTTTTTCTGCATGTTCCTCGACATGTTCCGTGTACAAGATGTTCGAAGTTTCATCTGAGTTCATAGATAAGGCCTCAGGATATATTAAATACCATGAATATTATTTTTTTTAAATCACCACATTCCATTATTCCATGCACCTGCACTTCAAATTTAAAATATTCAGAAAAATACAACAAAAATAAATAAATTCATCAAATATATCAAAAAAATCTAAAATACCCTAAATTTGAACATGTACTTTCAAATGCTGCAGGCATCCCCACAAAAAAAATGGAGTTAAAAATACAAAAAATAATTTGCCGAGTGCTTGCCTTGGCACTCGGCAAATAGGGTCTTTACAACGTGCCAGGGCAGGAGGCACTCGGGAAAGATTTAAAAAAATAAAAAATCTTTGCGGAGTGCCGACGGCTAGCACTCGATAAAGACTGACGGCAGGAGGCCGCCGTCACCCCACGACAGCATTTGCCGAGTGCTGGGCTTTGCCAAGTGCCTGGCACTCAGCAAAGATGGGATTTATCGTGTGCCAAACTTTGCCGAGTGCCTGACACTCGGCAAAGCCATCTTTACCGAGTGTTATTGTTTGCCAAGTGTGGCACTCGGCAAAGAGAGGCTTTGCCGAGTGCACAAGATTTGGCACTCGGCAACACTTCTGGCACTCGACAAAGTCTAGCCTGGATCCCAGTAGTGGCTACATCTATCTCGTTTTAGTTACAATAGTTTTATATATTTAAGAGATGGGGATGTATGTTCAAATAAAAGTGAAAAGAATGATGCAAAGATAAAGATCACATGCGTGCGCGCACATACACCATGGACAGAATTGGTGGATACTCTATCATTTCTTATGAGATATAATGGATTTTCTATCAATATGATTTGAGCTAATAAGTCTCCTCAATATTGAAAAATATGTTTCATAATGTGGTATCCTAAATATCATTGGTTTTTTATTTAAATGAATTTGATCAAACTATGAGCTGTTTTAAGTTAGTCATGACTATAATCCCTTGTATTTCAGGACTAACGGATGAGTAGTTGTTAGATAGGATGCACACCACTTTCAGTGATCAGTTTTATCCTGACGCCGGAAATCGATGGGAAACACCGAAAACCCGACAGGATATGATGCACATATACAATCATCGTATCAGAACAATATATCATATCATAATATATCATATCATAAATAAATGATTGGGATGTAGACATCTACAGTCATCATATCAGATCGTATAAAGTCCTGGTAACTGATCCAGCCGAGCGCTGATAAGTACCGATCTGAACCGGCACGAGGATGACCCGATCTTCGCGACAGTAGGTTAGGAATCAAAGATAATTTGCTGCGGACAGCGGTGATAACTAGCTTTAAACCTAACAAAGGTTGGATGATATCAAGCGACGGGGAGAGAGCCACCGAAACCACGAGGGACCTCAGAGAGATCTCTCACAAGCCTAAGAAGAACTCGTAAAAACAAAGTGTGTAAGATTACACTCAGCAGTTCAGCTGTAATATACCATATCAGGTTTTCATATCATCTAAAAAGTTTCTAATATCTTAGAGGCAGGGGATATATATACTAGGAACAACCCTCCTAGATAGGTGAGAAAATGATTCGAGTCTCTGAAAGAAGGCAATGTGGAAGGTCTCCACGAGATGGCTTTCCGATGTGGCTTCGCGTGACTGTTGTCTCCAGAGCAGTTTCCACTAAACTGACCGTAACTCTTTATTGGAAAGTCCAAATGACGAACCGTTTCTTGGGTGTGAAACCAGATTCCAAGAGCTTTCCAGCAATGTATGCCATGCTCCATGAAACATTCTATATTGGTACAATTTTGCACGACTAGTTGAACCAACATTCTGTCACGGCAGACTGTTGACCTTCTGAGCAGTCTTGACTAATCCAAGCATAACTCTTGATTGCAATATCCAAATGAGGTGAGGCCTGTGGCATTAGAAAGTGGACTTGATGAGCTTTCTAAAATGTCTTCATAGGCCTCAAAAGCTTCTCGTGGTGGAGAGATATGAATGTTTCCTTCTGCTGGTCCGTCTTGCCTGCCAAATGGTGTGTTGGTTCTGTGCAAACCATCTTCTCTCCTTCAGTCCAGCAGCAACTCCATCTTGTGAAAACCTTAGTAAAACATAAGTAAAGCATTTTAGGTAGTATAACATTCTCAAATATATCAAATTCAGTTTTAGCTTGAAGCAAATTAACCTGCTCTTGTATCTTCTTTGCATGACTTCTTGTCAATAATGATCCTTCATATATTTGCTTATGTGTAACTTGAGTAAACGGTGTCATGTGCACATCAAGCGCTGTATCTTTCGTATACTGATTCTCAACCTAAGGTCCAGAGACGAGTGGTGAGAGTCTGCTTCCTTATATCTCATGTCTGTATATGCGCCCACGCCCCGGTCGATCTCGAATCAAATATGAGGCAACCGACGGATGGGATCGATCGGAGCAAGCTATGGCTCCTCTTGCTTTGTCATGCCTCTATCCTGCAGCACACAAGACGTCGTCGTATATATTCAGCTCAGCTGAGCATCCAATGGAGATAGATATATAGATATATATCTCTCCACTCTCCAGCTAGCTTTGTTAAAGCATATCAAAATTCAAAGCAGATCGTGGGTAGGGCCAAAGATTGATTCCTGACGCATGGAAACTTTTACGCTTTTTTCTGTTCCCTGTCGCTGTCATTGCCATCGTGGCTGCAATATGTGCGTGCCTATCTGTCGCCACCAGGGGCTCCCCGCAACCCAAAGCCAAAGGTGATTCTATTTCTGTGTAAACAACCAACAATGTCTTTATTCACCAGCCAAATGCAGTAATGCACCATGCATATGCCACTACAGGAATCAGGGTCTTTGCCGAGTGCTCGAAGCACTCGGCAAAGGCCGTTTTACACTAGGCAAAGGCTTTGCCGAGTGCCGCACTCGGCAAAAGGCACTCGGCAAAGAATACGTCGGCAAAGGGTTCTTTGCCGAGTGCCAGGTGTCGTGCACTCGGCAAAGCCTTTGCCGAGTGCCATGTCAGCGCTCGGCAAACCTAACGGCCGCCGTCAACCCCAGGCCATCTTTGCCGAGTGCTGACGTGGCAGGCACTCGGCGAAGACTTTTTTTATTTTTTTTTAAAAAATTTTTTGCCGAGTGCTGACAAGGAGGGAACTCGGCAAAGATTATTTATTTTTTTTTCCAAAAATTCTTTGCCGAGTGCTGAGGTGGCAAGCACTCGGCAAAGAGCTTAATTATTTTTTTATTTTTATTCGGAAAAAGGCCTTTGCCGAGTGCCGGCACTCGGCAAAGTTATGGTCACTTTGCCGAGTGCCAGGCTGGCACTCGGCAAAGCTGGTGACCTGGGGCATGATTCCCAGCTTTGCCGAGTGCTAGCACTCGGCAAAGCTGGGAAACAGATTTTTTTTCATGTTTTCTGCTGTTTTCTCTCATTTCATTCATCCAATATCACATATATTCAACAAACATCACATATATGCATCCATTATCACAAATATGTATCCAATATCACATAATCTCACATAAAGGCACAAATATCTCACATTTCAAGCATGATCCAACATAATGGTCGAAGCCATTATCACAAATATGCATATACAAGTCCATCCACACATCCAAGCATGATCCAACATAACAGTCGAAGCCGCAAGTCCATCCACAACATAAAGTCATCCATGCAAGTCCATACACATCCATGCTGCCCAAGTCCATACATAAATCCATACCTAAGACGTGGCGCCGCCCCCAGGGCCCTTTGAGTGTGAAGAGCTCCCAGGCCCCTGCTGCCCAGGCCACGAGCTCCACCCTGGCTGCGGAGGGGCACCCTGGAACGTCCACCCCGGCGGCGGAAGCTGAGGGCCGCCTATCCACCCGGAGTACCCCTGCTGTGGAGGAACGGCACCTGGAGGCGGGTACTGTGGAGAAGGTCCACCTGTAGGAGTCAAGTTCGAACCCGCCGACTGTGGCTGCACAAATGAGAAGCAATCTAATTAGTACAATAAAAATGGCCATTTTCGAGTAAGTAGTAGTAGAGTAAGTCTAGCAACCAGTAGCCTCAGTTTGTGACATGTGTTTCTGTATCAATTGGAAAATGTATCATTGGTAGTTGCCATATAAACGCCACAAGATAAGTTCATGGCAGCCATGGAACCACGGGACACATCCATCCCAGCCATCACATGAAACCAGGCCCAAGTGTTGCTGGGTATGGATGTGTCCCATGGTTTGATGACTAACATGAGATATAAAACATCTTGGCAGCCACCTAACATTTAAACACATGTCTACATCATTGGCTTTGCCCAAGAACATAATAACAAATTGGCTAGCAAAAGTGACAAGAGTAAAGTAACAGCAAGGCTAACAAGAGTAAACCTGAGGCGACGTAGGATCCGGACTAGGAGGAGGGGGTGGAGCGAACAGCGAGGCAGGCAACAGAGGCAGGGTCATTCCCGGGATCTGAAGGGCCTGGAAGTAGCTCGCCACGTCCGCCATCTGATGGGCCGAGTGCTGCTGGACAACCTCCAGTTGACGCGCCGACTGCTCCTGGAAAGCCTGCAGCGATCGCCTATAGGTCTCCTCCTGGGCCGCCTGCTGGGCCTGCAACGCTGCCAACTAGGCCTGCAATATTACCCCGCAAGATACATGTTTAAAGGCAATGTACATGTGTAAAACGAGTGAACGACGAATGAAACTGTGTACTTACCTGCTGGGCCTGCAACAGTGCCAAGACCTGCGCGTTGACCTGCGCGTTGCTCGGCTGCCGAGGCGCTATGGGGATGTCGGAGGAGCTCGTGGACCTGGCTCAAACCTCGCTCAGCGTGGGAACTGAGGACGACTCGATAGCGCTGTTGGCCATCCAGTACCGGCCGTGCTGCTTCCCTCCTCCCAACCTCATCAGGAGGTCTGTGTCCAGGGGCTCGGTGGTGGGGTCGAACTCCTCCCCATGGCGCTGGCGAGCCACGGTGGTGTACTCGGCGAGCTTGGAGTAGGCGCTCTCGTTGGTGTACGCGTCGGGCCCATCCTGCGGGTTGTAGACGTTGTCCACCGCTGTCGCTTTGCCCTTGTGAGCTAGGGCATACCCCGTGAACTCGTTGACCTGCTGCCCTGGATGGGACTGGGCCTGCGAGGAAAAATACAAAGATGATCACAAGTAATGACAATTGCGCGCTGAAATAAATAAATCAACTGAAGCATACCCATCGTTCCATGTACACTGGGAGGGACTGGTTACCTTGGTGGTGTGGTGCCCCTCGCATCTGCAGGCGGCATTCCCGGCGGGCTCTGCGTGTCTCGTAGGCCTCATCGCTGGTCCACCTGTCCACAATGGCTGCCCAGCAGTCCCTGTGCCTGTCGCACCATTCCGGACACATCTGCATGACATCAAGCAAGTTAACTGCAAGAAAATGAATTGAATGTTTCAAAAGAAGGAATCAGAACTGAACTTTCCTACTTACCTAGAGGTACTGGTCCCTGGTGAGGTCGGTCTCCCTACTCAGCATCATCTCCCTCGCTTGCGGCTTCTTCACCACCCGGCCAAGCACGTCGGCGTTGTAGGTGATGATGCACTGGAGGTGGTACTCGTGGTACAGGTCCTTGAGACGCTCTCTGCAGACCCTCTCCTGCACTCACGCCGCATGGGCCTCGTGCCCTTCCTCGCACTTGAAGAACTCCTGCACACAGATATCATGTATCATTTCAGTGTTTCAAGAACGTAGTATCGAGTAGTGCTGTGCGATGAAAAGACTCACCCAGAACTCCCTCTTGATCTTCGCCGCTACGGTCTCGCCCTCCTGGGAGATGCTGGAGAAGTGCTCCCACGTCATGGGAGGCTGCAGTTCACCATTGTGGATGACCTGGCCGGGGTAGTGGTGCCGAATCAGCAGGCCCTGGATGCCATTGACATGGCGCGCTTTCCCGCTCACAACCAGCCAGGTGCTGCACAAGTCATAAAGAACAATTCTTAGTCTGCAGTTCGATTTTCAACATGTATACGAACAAGTAGTGAAAACAGAATTGGTTACTTACTTGTCACCCACGGGTCGAATGACCGGGCGCTGGGCCTGGAGCGGCTGGTGGTCAGGGAGGGACGAGGGCCCGCGCTGGTAGACCTTGCTCGTACCCGACGACGAGCCTGGTGTCGCCTCGCCCCCGTCGTCGCCGTCGTCCTCCTCGCCGCCGTCACCGGTCGTCGTCGTCGTCGTCGTCGTCCTCGTCGCCCCCGTCGTCGTCGTCGTCGCCGTCATCGTCGTCGCCGCCCCCTGCTGGGAGTCCTGGAACTCCAGCCTCCTCGTAGACGGGGGCCTCCCCCGCCTACTCGCCGACAGGTCCTCGTCGGCGGTCGTCTCCTCCTCGGCGGCGGGCTCCTCCTCGGCGGTCGGCTCCTCCTCGTCACATCGCTGGTACAGCGAATGGACCTGTCGAAGCGGCCGCTGCCGCTACCGCCGTCCGCCTGGCATTTTGTCGAGTGCCTGCAATGACAAAAAAGGAAACAATTAGCACAAATAAATGACAAGTACTTGTAAAAGAAACATAATTTGCAAGATAATAATAATAATAATAATAATAACAATGTAGTATTACATGAATTAGAAACCATGCCCACGAAGGGCAATATGGCTGGCGTGTACTCATCATCACTGTTGTCGTCAGCACTATCGATATTGTCGAGCTCAATTAAGTGCCTGAGATCATCCTCATCATCTGTATCGTCAGGATCATTGTCATCAACCTCAACAACTCTATCATCGCGCTCCTTCCTCCATCGCTCAAGGATTTGCAAGTCCTTAGCATCCTGCACTTCAACACCCTCGTCCTCATCGATGTCGTTATCTACTTCCATGCCCATGAGAGAAAGAATGTCTATCTCGAAACTCCCTTCTAGCCCCTCGGGTTGATAGAACTCGCCGTTATCTATGTTTGGGTCAAAGTAGTAATCATCATCGTTTGGGACAGCCGCTTTACCGTGCGGCGACACCAACTGCACAAGGACCATCCCGCCAGGTTCTCGTCTTTTTGGCACGCCCATGGGAGGTAATAAACTTGCGTGGCGTGTCGGTTAGCCACAATATAGACATCATCTCCTTTATAGACGGAATCCTGTCGAATTTCGATTTGCCCAATCTTTAGGTCTTTTCGAGTTACATCAGGATCGAACCAGTGGCATTTAAATACCACTGGCGCAAAAGCTTTGGCACCCACAAAGTTGAGCTCGTATATTTCTTTGACTATACCATAATAGTCCTTATCATCTGTGCCGGGCGTACGAACTCCGGTGCACGTGGTTTTTAGGTTGGCCCGACTCGCCTCATAGCTTCTCGTGCGAAAGCGATAGCCATTGACATCATAAACGTTGAATGACTGGACCCTACGGGAGAAGCCACTGCCCACCTGTTTCAATTCATCACTCATTTCCGTAGCCGTGCTGGCCTGCAAGGTCAGGACCGGTAGATCGTTACATTACTAGCTCCTAGGAGCAAAAGTGGAATCTCAAAGTCAGAACGAGGTTACTTGGATGGTACCTTTGTACAGAACCAGGAAATGAAATCGGGCACACCATGTCTAAACAGATGGTCTTCTTCTTGCTCGGTAGGAGCCCTATTGCCTCGCCAGTGTTCATTAATAAATTCCCTAAAAAAACAAAGGGGTCAGATTGATAGGTGTAGGATAGTGATGGCGTATGTAACAAGCTCATTGAGAACTTACTTCTGATAAGGAATCACTTCATCAAGGTTCAACAACAAGTAGAGCATGATATCACGCCACTGTTCATGGGACAACTTCTTTGTGGTACCTGCGCTTGGACTTCCCATCTCCCCTTGGAAAAGGCTAAGTTTCGATGAATTCTCATCGGCGTTGTAACGAGGGGTTGGATTATGCACGCGGCTGGGAAGTTTCTCAGTATAGTACGCCTGTGTGAATGTCGACACCTCCTGCAGAATGAATGCCTCTGCCACAGAAGCCTCAATTTTGGCTTTATTCTGACACATTTTTCGAAGAAGCTTTAGACACCTCTCGATTGGATAGCACCAACGGAACTGTACGGGGCCACCCAACCGTGCCTCTCGTGGTAGGTGCAAAATCAGATGTTGCATCGACAGGAAGAAGCCGGGTGGAAATATCATCTCCAACTTGCAGAGCAACAAAGGTGCAGCCTTCTCAAGGTCTACAAGCACGTCCCGAGATAACTCCTTGGCACAAAGCTGGCGGAAGAAAAAGCTCAACTCTGCCAGGACACGCCATACTGGCTCGGGGAGGTATCCCCGGGTCATGGCGGGAAGGATCCGCTCAATCCACACGTGGAAGTCATGACTCTTCATCCCTAAGACTTTCATAGTCTGCAAGTTCACTCCCCTACTCAGATTCGCCGCATACCCATCCGGGAACAGTATCGTCTTCATCCATTGCAGTACTTCCTTCCTATCTTCCCTTTTCAAGATGTAATCGGCCGGGCCCCTTTTCCATCTCTTGCCTGGCGCAGGGGTCTTCATCACTAGCTTTGGTCTATCGCAAATTGTCTCCACGTCTAGTCTAGCCTTAACGTTGTCCTTTGACTTTTTCATGTCCAAGAGTGTTGCAAACAGTGCCTCGGCGACATTCTTTTCTGTGTGCATTACATCAATGTTGTGTGGAAGAAGAAGGTCCTTGAAGTACGGAAGCCTAGTCAAGCCCGATATATGAGTCCACATGTGGTCAACACCATATCCCTTAAAACCACCGTTGTTCTCATCAACTTGGAGAGCCTCTATCTCGGCAAGGACCTTGGCAGGGCTCTTGATCTGAGGAATGGGGTCGGTGACTTGAACACCTTTCGTAAAGTGCTTTTTATCTCGTCTCAATTCATGGTCCTCAGGCAGGAATTGACGATGTTTGTCGAAGGAAGAATACTTGCCACCCTTGTTCAGCCAGGTGAACAGCACATCTTGCTTGCATATTGGGCAAGGGAACTTTCCGTGAACACCCCACGCGCAGAATAAGCCATACGCCAGGAAGTCATGCATGGAATACTGGTACCACACATGCATTATGAAGTTCCTCTTTGTAGCTCGGTCGTAAGTCAGTACCCCCTCTTCCCAAGCCTTCTGCAATTCATCCCACACTGGCTCCATGAACACACCCATGTTGTTTCCTGGGTGTCCAGGTATCATCAGCGTCAAGAACACATTCCTGGGTTCGAACATGATGCCGGGCGGGAGATTGAGGGGGATCACGAACACAGGCCAACAAGTGTACGGGGCCGCCATCATTCCAAATGGGTTGAACCCATCTGTTGCCAGCGCTACGCATACATTCCTCGCCTCCATAGCCTTGACAGGATTCATGTTATCGAAGTGCTTCCATGCGTCACCATCTGATGGGTGTACCATCTTGTCATTACTGTATCTTTTTCCATTCTTGTGCCAAGTGATTTGTTTCGCGGACTCCTCTGTCATGTACAGCTGTTGCAACCTTGGTAGGAAAGGAAGATGTCGTACAACCATCTCGGGGATCTTAGACTGTTTCATTTTACCATCACTACCTTCTACCTCCACAAACCTAGAGACTTTGCACTTTGGATAGTGTGTTGCTTTCGTGTGCTCTCTCCTAAATAGGACGCACCCATTCATACAAGCTTGGATCCCCTCATAAGGCACTTAACTGCACGAAGGAGTCTCTGTGACTCGTACGTGTTCTTTGGCGGGATATGATGATCCGGAAGCAGTTTGCCAAAAACTGTCAACACGAGATCGAAGCCGTCTCGACTAATGCCCAATTGCGACTTCAACGCTATTAGGCGCGAAATTTCATCCAGTTGCGAAACCGTTGTCTTCTCGTGAAGGGGCTTCTGTGCCGCCTCCATCATGGTGTAGAACGCCTTTGCGCTTTCCTCTGGATCATCCTCCACCTCCATTGCTTTGTTAAAGTCGGCCATCATGTCAGCCATCCCGGCATCTGCATCATACTCTTCGAGGAGGGATCTCACCGCCTCCTCCCTCATACGAGCACGTTCACCATGGTGGTTCCAGCAGGTATAGTTCGGAACGAATCCGTTCTTGAAAATATCTCTGTACATCTCCCTCTTTCGTTTCTTTTTCTTGTTCTTGCATTTGCTGCAGGGACACGGCATCCGACTCGACCCTTTAGCAACTGGGCCAAATGCATGCTCCAGGAAAGCATTGGTCCCCCTAACCCATTCACGGCTCTTACTTTCGAAGCCCGTGTACATCCACTCACGGTCATCCATCCTCTGTCATGTGCCAATATAAGCGAGCAATAAAACCAGCAATTGCATATACAAGGCGTCCCTACCATCTAATAGGTGAAGGATAGGTCCTAATCCCACCCGAGGATGCGTAGATAAGGTCAGCTTCCATGCTCCGCTCCCGTCCGAGACGGAATTTCGGCAGCACCTCCCCGCTGTTCTCCTGATACACGTCCTGGCGGGGAGAGTGTGTATCCGGAGAACAACGGGGAGGTACTGCCAAAACTCCGACTCCAACGGGAGCAGAACATGGAAGCTAACCCATCTACGCATCCACGGGCTGTCCAAAAAACGTGGACAATCCAAAAGAGATACCGTCGCAGATATGCACACATACCAATGACCGTATCTCTTTTGGACGGGAGACGCCTAACTTGGTTATGATGACAACGGTAAGAGAAAGAGAGCTCAATTATACCTAAGGTGGCGGCGCAATGGCGAGTCGGTGCAGTGGCGAGTCGGTGCAGCTCCGAGTCCCCTCCAACACGTCCTGCTCTACAAAAGAAGAAAAACATCACTATTAGTTGAAAAATTCGGCAGAACCTCCCCTGTACGGGGAGGTTTCCAAAACCTGCAAGAAAAATCGGCACGAAGACCGATGTCCACATTTCCGGCACGATGGCCCACACACCAATGATATACATGGCACAAAGGCCGTCAACGACCCATACGGCACGAACACCTTCAATGACATACATGGCACGAAGGCCGACAACCGAGGGGAAGTTTTATACCTTAGGTGGCGGTGGAGTCGAGTGACGCGGTGCTGCGGCAACCTTCTTCTCCGGAGACGCACGGGTACGACTACGGGGGCGAACGGTGAGGGCGACCAGCCTCCTGCTTCTCCCTTCTCCTTCCTCCCTTCTCCCTTCTCCTTCTTCCTTCCCCCTCCTCCTTCTCCTCCCTTCCCTTCTTCCTTCCCCCCTCCTCCTTCTCCCTTCTCCTTTCTTCTCCCCTGGTTCCTCTTCCTCCTCTCTGCAGGCACTTCGGAGGCGGGCCAAGGGGCGCTGCGAGGGGCAGCGGCGAAACAGGGCACGGCTGAGGGTGGGGCCACCGGGGCAGAGGACCGGCCGACCGGGGCGCCGGCGAGGGGCGGGGCCGTCGGGGCTAGGCGCGGGCCCGGTGGCGCGGCGAGCGCTGGGGCGCCGGCGCGGCCAGGTGGCGGAGGGGCGCCGACGGTGGTGGAGGGGCGTGGCAACGTCTCCAACACCCAGACATCTCCAACATCTCCAAAACCCACTGTGGAGATGTCTGGGTTTTGGGCATCCAACGTCGCAAGTTGCTCAAAATTGTCTCAATCTTTTTTTATAGCCTCCACATGCAATGACATGACACATCAAGAAGTTTCGTCATTTTCGGACTTCGTATGGATTTTTCATAATTAAAAAACACTTTTTCCGCACGTAACTCGCCATGCTACGACACCAACATGGTCCTAACTTCATGCGAGCTCCTGGATACGGCCTCAACATACTCCAAGAAACATGAATAATATTTTTGGAATGGCCAAGTCCTATTATTTCATGTACCTGCAGTTCAAATGAGGAGTCGCCAGAAAAATTCAAAGAAACAAAAATAACTAGGAAAATATAGCAAAAAAACTCAAAACTTTCCCCAATTTCAAAATTAACATGTATTTGTTGTACCAAGGTTCTAGAAAAATTTGGGATGAAAAAACAAAAAAAAATTGGCACTTTGCCGAGTGCCATGGGTGACACTCGGCAAAGAGTCCTTTGCCGAGTGCCTGCCGACGTGGCACTCGGCAAAGATTTTTGAAAAAAAAATAATTAAAAAAATATTTGCCGAGTGCCTAACGGCCCACACTCGGCAAAGCCGACGGCCACGGACGCCGTTCGGCCTGGGCTAGCTTTGCCGAGTGGCGTACTTTGCCGAGCGCCGGGCACTCGGCAAATAGGCCCTTTGTCGAGTGCCCCGAGTTGCCGAGTGCCTGACACTCGGCAAAGAGGTCTTTGCCGAGTGTTCCATCTGGCTCTCGGCGAAGCCTCCCTTTGCCGAGTGCCCGATATTTGGCTCTCGGCAAAGGTTTTAACACTCGGCAAAGCGCCGGATTCCTGTAGTGTGCATCTTCATGTTCGACAGTTTTGTAAAGCCAACACTTATATACTTTCTGTACAAACTAATTGGTGGGCACTTTTAACAAGAAATGTACTTTGTATATACCTATTAGTGTGCTACTCTCAGTGATAAAAAAAATACTTGTCATATTCTGCTTTGCACGGTACTAATTTGATGTGTATTTTTTACCATTAACTTCTTCTATAACACAAAACTCTTAAATCTCTTAAGCACTGCACCAAAACACGCAATCACCGCCAGCTCACTTAACACAGGTATATAATAACATGCTTGGACCCAGCAGTGATAGCATATTATCACTGCAGGGACTATAAACTGTTGTGATAAGTAACCCCATCGCTACCAGTTGTCCTCTGCCAGATGAAGCAATTCCGACGGTGCTGGAGAGTTCAAACCCAACATTGGTTGCATGTACAGGTTGAGGACTTCACTCAGGTGAATATGTTACACCACAAGAAATCCAACCAACTGAGCTACACGCAGTTCACTTGTGTTGAGACTACTTATGCATATTAACAGGAGAATATCCACACTAAACTACAGAATCTGAGCCAACAGAAATGTGGCATCCCTAAGTTGAGTTGTATTATGCACCCAAATCCTTTAGTTGTCTTCACGCACTCTTGTTTAGTTTTATTTATATCTGGTCCATAGATGTGGGCAATAACTCCTTGCAATATACTTTTCGCTGCAAAGTTGCTCTCACTAAAGAGCAAGGTGCCCAGCTTAACACGTTTCGGTAGATGGATAGACAGACAGACAGACACAGACAGATAGATAGATGAACGGAAGGAGCCATAGCCTCTACTGAATATATTAAACAAGAAAAATACAACGAGAGTTTTACCTGCAGTAGCTAAAGAAAAAACTTAAATATATATTATATCTAAGTATATATTAAAAGCTACATGTATATAGAAAAAACTAGAATGTCAGTCAGTTAATTTTGAACCAATTTATTTAAGCATTTTTTTGAAGCCCCTCATCTAAGTACAGCTATAGTATCTGGTACATGCACAAAACACACACGACACACCCCTCACACACACCCACTCACACCACATATTTGCATAACTTAGACCTACAACTACGTATCGAAAAACCTCGTCCTTGTTTAAGCGTTGCTAGCTCACCGGCACGTTATCTCCCGCCGTGGTATACCAGAACAGAGAATCCCTGTATTCGGTTAAAAAGAAAAACAGAATCCCTGTCCATATCTATTTTGCTTTGCGCATTGGCTACCAGATTTTGCGATGCATATCTATCTGCTTTTTTTGCTGCTTCCCCTGCCTTTGCTTTTTGAGTGTTTAACTGTCGCGTGCTACCCCCATAGAATCATAACTATCCCTGGCAGCGCTGCCAAGCTTTATTTATTTATTCCTTCGTCTTCCAGCAGCTACACTACACCCTGCCTGCCTCAATGAATCAATATATATAAATCAGTTCAGCAAGTCTCCCTCCTCAGTCGCCGATCGATCGATCGATCGATCGATTGATCCTTTGTTCCACATCTCCAGACCTCTCAAGATCTAGCTGCATGTGCGATCGATCCACATGTCGAGGCCAGAATGCGGTGTGTGCGGTGCGGCCGCCTGCTGCCGGCACCTCTTCCACACCGGCGACGATGACGACGACCAAAACAGCCGGGCCTTGTTCTCCATCTTCCCTGTGGTCCATCATCTTGAGCAAGAGCCCAGCCCCAGCATGCGCAGCAACCCGCCGGGTGCCTGGACGAGTTCCAGTTCTTTGGCCATCATGAGTTCATGACGATGATGACCACCACGAAAGCGTCACCTGGCTCTTCGACCATCCGCCGCCACCTGCGCGCGAGGTCGCCGATGACGGCCGGACCTCAGGTGGGAACCGGGCGTTTGACCCGTTTGGGACACAGTACCATCACCCCGGAAACGGGCTCGGCTTTGAGGTGGACGCCAGGCTGGGCCTCGGCAGCGGGGGCGCCGCCAGGCAAACGGAGACAGCAGCAGCAAGCGCCACCATCGTAAGTACTCCTAGCAGGGAGCATCGAAATAATCGGCTGGCCCCAATTGGGCTGCAATTTTGTTAATTTGATTTGCCTCTTCACTTGCCTCACGTTCTTTTCTGTTCTTGATTGATCACACGATTCGTTCTTTCAGAGTTTCAGTGCTTGCTTTTGATCCTAGACTGATCCAGCGAGCTCGCAACATATGTGATTCTTCCGATCCTTCTCTATGTGTGTGTTGCTTTTCTTTTTATTTTGTGCCAGCAGCAGCACCAGATTTCTGTTGAATATTTAGCTATTTCATGGCATGTTCTAATCCATAAATCCGGTATTATGCAAAACAACAACAAGCAGATAACCATCGAACAAGAGAATCTGCTACCGACAACTGTAGCAGTTTCTAACTTCGTCCAATGAAATCCGCTGCCGACAGAAATCGCAGCGGTTCCTAACATCACAGTACACATCGCAAATAGTACTAGAGATGAGTTCAGTATGTACCCTTGGTTGGATCCTAATCCAGAGGAGTAGGAGCCACCGTTACCACCATCCGCACCAGAACGAGTTTGGGCGGTCATGGTGGCCTGCTTGCAATAGTCGATCTACTGTCATTGCAGGCAAATGTACGCAATGCAGTCCCATGAACACTTGACGATGAACGACGAATAGAGATGAAGCAGTCTTGTGGATGCGCTCCCCAAAAACTTTATCGCCCGCCTACCCATGTAGGTACACTTGATGGGCGGAGCTTCGGAGGCCTGCTCATCCGAACACTTGTGCGCGCAAGGAGCCGGGTCGGAGATGGCAAAAAACAGCTCAAGCTCAAGAACAATGTAGCGGCTAGGGTTTGGAAGTGACCTTCCAGGTAGAGATTCAGGAGGGTCACGGTCGTATTTATACAGCAGCGGCACCGGGGCATTTTAGTGTTTGGCATTTTCCCTAGGGCACATCAGGCACAAGTGGTTTACCCATTTGCCCGTACATGCTAGACCAATTCACCACTGTGCCACTCATGACTGTTGTGCTGAGCTGCAAAACGTGGCCCAGCACATCACATCCGGCAAGGCCACAGCCACGGCCACGGCCATTCCCTCGGCCTCGGGCCTAGGTATGGGCACACACACGTCGCTGCGCGGCGCGGCAAGGCTCGGCACGGCACGACAGCGCGCGTGTGGTCTCCCAGCTTTCCCTCTCACCTTGCACGTATGAGGAGCAACAAACTTTCTATTTAAATTGAGCTCCTTCTCAGTGAGTGTACCACGTGGTACTAATCTCACTCTCACTAAGCACTTACTATGGGCCTTTGAGATTCCAATGATTAATTGATGAACTAAACATGGGCTTAGCCCAATTAATCCAACTACCCTACCGAATTCTTAGGGCACACAGTTGATGCTCCAGTTCAAGAGTTGTTTAATATACCAGTGTTTCGATAAAAACTGTTAAGTTAAACATCTATCAAGAAATGGGGTTTTACGTTGTCACAACTGAACAATAGCCTATACCTTGAATTGTTAGTTTTGTGCAACATAAGTTTCACCTAATTCCTTAACTGATACTAGGCTGCCTAAAGCATCCTCTCGTGTGGAGCATATAAGTCAAACTTAATTTTCTATTCAACAATTAGCATACTTATTAGACCTTTGGTTATGTTATCGATCAATTCACTAAAACCTACTAAAAGGCTAGATGCACTTTCAGTAGATCTATATCACCAATAGTCATAAGAACTCTCTTTCCACATATGCTCCTCGTGAGGTGCTCAAAACCACTTAGCCACTCTCACTCACATGCATTCTATGGGACTACAAATCAAAGAAAATATGTTGTAGAATTTTATGAAATTTTGTTTTAGATGTAGTGTTTTTTTATTTCCATGAGTCTTCTACTTTTCTATTATCTCAATAAATATTGGGAGAATTAGGAATCAGGCTCTGAAAATAAAACTGTTTAGGAATCAGGACCTCTTTCTTGGGAATTTAGAAATCTGGCCTCAAGATAAAATTTTCTTAGGAATCTGGCCTTCTGTTAGATTGGAGGTCTAACGGTGTTAACTTTGGGGGTGCAATGACCATTTTACCCCGATAAAAAATAAAAAAATAGAGTTTGGCTTATTTAGAGTGTGTGTGTATATATATACCTGTGTCAACCGTAACTACATTCAATTAAACGTAAATGGCTTGAAATGACCGTAACTCTATGATATTTTTTTATTTCTAACTAATGAGTTGATACAGAAGCACATATTTTTGTACTTAATTAGACGTAAATGCCTATAATTGAGGAATCTAATGATTTGATTTCTCGTAATTAGCCATAAATTCTTATGATTAAGGAAGTTCATGATTTGTTTTCTCTTATTAGCCGTAACCGTAAATCCGGTATTTGCAAAAAGCAAACATTTTCGAATGAACAGACATTCGGGGAACCAAACTGTTTGGTATTAGTAGTAATCTCGCCAAAAAAAATTGAACACTATACATCGATTCCTCATGAACAAAAATCAATGGAATTCGTCCGGGAAAGCATCAACAACGTTCATCATGAACAAAAATCACTGGAAATCATCCACGAAAGCATCAACAAATCAGAAAGCTGCGATCCTCAACTGCCAAATGTGGAAAGGGAAGCTGATGGGACGGGACTTCGCTGCCACCGGTCGTTGACGGGGTGGCCGCGCGCCTCGGTCGCAAACGAGGTCGCCGTGCGCGTGAGGACGGTCGTCTCCGTTGGGCGGGCGGAGCAGGGGGCCAACCCCACCCTGTCCACGACCGAGCAGGGGAGGGGGGCTGGCCGCGCCACCGATGGGGGGGCACCCTAGCCTCCTCCCGGCGGGGAGGCTGCTCGCGACGCCCTGGTCGCCCCGGCCGCGCGCGAGCTACCAGCATGGCAGCAGCGCCGCCGGGCCAGCGCCAGGCCAGGGGAGGTGGAGGAGCGCGGGCCACAAATTCCATGGGGGGCGCGATGGATCCGCATCTGGCGCCCCCAGATCCGGAGATGGGGGCGGCGGCGGCGCCAGCATGGCAGCGTGAGCGGCGGCGGCGGCGGGCATGTGTCGGGGTCAGGGGGGCGCTTCGGTCTGGAAGGGTGCGGTGGTCGGGCTGCTGTACGTGTGAAAGTGAAAGCGAAGTGAGGGTAAAAACGACTTTTACCTAGATGTACAGTGCACAATTTAACCGAGCACCCTAACAGATCTAACAGAAGGCCAGATTCCTAAGAAAATTTTATCTTGAGGCCAGATTTCCAAATTTGCAAAGAAGAGGTCCTGATTCCTAAACAATTTTATTTTCAGGGCCTGATTTCTAATTCTCCCATAAATATTTGAATTGGTTTCAACAACCATTTGTATTTGTTGTAGAGGACTATTTGTTCTGTTGCAATAGTATTTTCAGTCTGTGGATATTTCTCCGTCGGCATAGGTGCATGCTATCCTTTATTATTGAACTATTGTCATTGATTACTTTGAAAATAAAAGTAGAAAATTTTAAATATAAATAAAAACATAGAAAAGCAAAGAAAGTGAATTGGGACGTCAATAGCCTATGCATGCAGCTGGCCTAGCAGCGAGGCAACCATCATGGGCTTGTGGCTAGCAACCCATGTTTTACACACCAGAGATGGGCTCGTGGGCTTGTGGCTGGCAACCACATGCTGCAGGCAGACCGTCAAGGGTGTTGCAAACTATGGTTCATTCTTAGTGTCCAAGTTTTTCGTGATGCTCATGGATTCCTGACATAGGCACAGTACAAGGAGGACATCCTAGAGCGAGCGAGGAACTAATTTCGAGACTGCGTCGACACATTAAAACCCAAGCCTTCCAAACTAATGATGAGCCAATGACGAATGGCAAATAATACTACCGCACATTATCTAAAAATAATAATACTACCGTAGCATCACTAGAGCCCTCCAGTACCTAACGTTCATGCGTCTAGCCATATTGCATATGCTGTGAACCAGGCATGTCTACATATGCACTTGCCTTGTGATGTTCACCGGACTGGAGAGGGTAATCCTTTACTACATGTGGGGTAGCATCATACGCTATGACATTGAGACCATGGCGTCCTCATTGATTGAGGCTGAGCTGAAGGCGAACGTACACTCTAATGTTTATTGGATGGGGTACCCAGACACACTGCATTTGATGAAATCATAGATTACAATCAATTGATCATCGAGCGACGAGGCCGAATATCCACTACGCCACGATTTATTTACCTCAGCGAGGCCAAATGGCGCCCCGTGGTGGGCGTCTTGGGTGCCCGCTGCGGTAAATTGGTGGCCGACCACGGGCAACTGACCACGGAGGTGTCCGCTGCGGTTAATACATTTACCGCAGCGGGTAATCTTATTTGCCCGCTGCGGTAAATGTCTATTTACTGCAGCGGATGACTTAATGTGTCTGCTGATTGAGGCCAACCGGACCAAACCGAGGCCCAATAGCCATCATGATATATATACGAGGTCTTAGAGTTTTCATCAGAAATTTCACTCTCTCCTCCCAGTCAATAGGGTGGCGGCCGCCGCCTCTGCGCGTCGCCCTCCTCACTCCCACCCCACTCTCTTCCTCCACGCCACCACTCTCTTCCTTCACACCACCACTCTCTTCCTCCAACCGAGCCTGGTGGCCATGCGTGCTGCTCCCTCATGACCATGCGCCGTGCTCCCGACGGAGGCAGGGGGCCATGCCTGGAGGCAGCGGTCCACGCGGTGTGAGACGGCGTGAGGCGAAGGCGCGGCGCGAGGCACGTGGCGGGCCTAGCCGCATGGGTACATCAGAGTGTGGCGGTGGAGGCTCGGAGGCATTCGGCGTCGCAGGGGGTAGGTAACCAGCAACACCCCGTCTCACTCTTTCATCCACTCTTTTTTATCTCTCTCTCACCCTTCACTCTCTCTCACTCATCTAGATCGGGCAATGATAGGATCCTGTGTGGATCAAGATCTGGAGCATAGATCGAGGTTCTCCCGGCGCGGATCGAGCGGCCCCGGTGTGGATCCGGCCACCATGGAGAGGAGGAGGCCTGCTACCACCGCGGATCGAGCGGCCCAGCGGCGCCTTCACCAACGGCACCAAGGTCATGCCGCCATGGTGCACAACGATGACGGCGACCCAATCTGGTCAGCAGCTCAAGGAAGCGGCGACGGCGAGGCCGTGCGGCGGTGCGAGGTCAAGCCATATCCAAGCATCACCATGGCATGGAGCTCGATCCGGTGGTGAGGTGCTACGAACGAGCTCATCGGCTGACAACATCGACGGCGGCGCTGCAACCCTCGATGGGCTCATCGGGCCCGTGGATGGGCTCGGAGGGCCTATCTAGGGTTTTCTTTCTTTTTTTTATTTTTTCAGAATTATTTACCACAGCGGGCATCCTAACATGCCCGCTACGGTAAATCGATTAACCGTAGTGGGCAAAGTGGCCCGCTGCAGGAAAAGCACGATTTACTGTGGCATGTCACTGGCAGCGGACCGGTTTGCCCGCTGCGGGAAATCCATTCTTCCCGCTGTGGAAAAAGAATCCCGGCGTAGTGATCAAGCCAAGGGAAATGCTGCTGGAGAGTATTGTTGGCTTTGCAATCTTATTTAGGAGCTCCAGTCAAGGGCGAAAAATACATGGTGAGTACACCAATATCTCTGTGATCTATCTACCGAGAATTTGGTTCACCATCAACCAATAGAGTTAGGCATTAGTTTGCTAACATTATGACAAAGGGCTTGATAACACCATTGCTCCATGCACAAACCCAGAAATAGTCTATATGCACCAAGAATCAATGCTCACACTGCACGGGGGTGTCAGCAACCAGGTCTAAGTTCACACGGATAGATAGCTTATCTGTCACTTTGTTATTGAGTCCAATGACTCCACTTTTTGCAATCCTATTTTGAGGAAAACTCACACTACTGCACAAACGAACTTCCGTGACATTGCATTATTGGGCTCCGTGGCAGACACAATTTTTGCCCGCTGCGGTAAATCCTACGATTTACCACAGCGAACATTTTTCTATTTACCGTGGCGGTCATTGTGACACACTGTGGTAAATCGATTTACCGCAGCGGGCACCTTATAGGCCCGTCAAGGTAAATGGCCAAAGCCCAAATGGCCCACTGGTGGCCCAAAAGCAATCCTCGTATATATACAAGATGTTAGGGTTTGGGTGAGTGTCTGAGTCCTTCCTCTCCCGAGCGCCCCCTCACTCTGTCTCCCTATCTCTCAACCTCACTCTCTCCACCTCATGAGAAGAGCGCCCTCTCACGGGAAGAGCAGAGAGCGCCGCCCTCCCTTCACCGGCGCTACCCAACCCTCGCGGAGCACGCTCGCGGAGCGGCGGCGGGCGGGACACGCTCTCGGAGCGGCGGCGAGCCATGTGCGCTCGCGTCGGCGGCTGCGGGCCGCGCTGCGGAGGCAGAGCCGACGGTGGCTGGCTGTGCTGCTGCAAGAGGTGGTGCTTGGCGGGTGGTGCTTGGCGTGTGGCGGCGGCGGTTGAGGCGAGGCACGAGGCAGTTGGCCGAGGCGGCGCGAGGGCGAGGCGCTGGGCTGCAAGACGCGGTGGTGCGTGGGGTCGCGGTGTGCGAGCTCCTCCTCCCCATCCACGGCGGGCTTCCTCCCTCCGTTCGGCGGCGGTGGCCGGTGCGGTCGGAGAGGCCAGATCCGGTCGAGCTCCCCCTCCACGGCGAGCTCCTCCTTCCTCCCAAGGTGCGAATCCGGCTAGCCCCTTGCGGATCCGGCGACGGTGGCGACATGGAGGCCAGATCCGGCCCCAGCGAGGGCGGATCCAGTGACCCGGCAGTGCAGCTCCCTCCCTGCGGATCAGCAGCGCGGCGTCGTGGGCACAGCGGTGCAGCGGTGGACGGGCTCGACGCCGGGCCTAGATGGGCTCGCGTTGGGCTTGTCTGGTTTTTTAATTTTTTATTTTCATTAACTGCAGCGGGCATCTGGTGGCCGTCTCGGTAAATCCTGATTTACGGTGACCTTTCATTCGTGTCGGAAGGGGTTGTCCGCTGCGTAAAATGCTTTTTGCCCGCTTCGGTTAAAATCTGTGCATGATTGTTGCACACATTCTCACCATCGGCCACTAGGGCTTTGGCACCTGTATTTGTACTTGATCATTCTCTAGTTTTCCACTCTTACACAATTAAAGCGACTAAATTAAATATGTGTACTATGTCCGACATTTGAGATGTTAATGCAATAATTAGAAAATGCAGGACATTTGAATCAAACTTAGGAAGTTGGAGCTAGTGCTACGGCTATCTCGTTTTAGTTACAATACTCTTATATATTTAAGAGATGGGGATGTATGTTCAAACTAAAAGTGAAAAGAATGATGCAAAGATAAAGATCACATGCGTACGCGTACATACACCATGGATAAAATTGATAGATAGTCCATTATTTCTAAGATATAATGGATTTTTTGTCATTATGATTTGAGCTATTAAGTCTCAATACTATAAAAATATGTTTCATAATTTGGCATCGTAAATAATTATTGATTTTTTATTTAAATAAATTTGGTCAAACTATGAACAGTTTTAAGTTAGTCACGACTATAAATCCCTTGATGTAGTATTTCAGGACTAGATGGCGGGATGAGTACTTGTTAGATGGGATGCACACCCCAACCAGAGATCAGGTTTTTCCTGACGGCTGGACAAAAACCAAACAGGATGCCCATACACAATTTTCGTGTCCGATATATCATATTATAAATAAATGATTGGGACGTAGACATATATACAGTCATCATATCAGATCGATACCATGGATATAGCGGGTGGATTAACTGATGTAGACATTTGCAAAAGAATGAATAATATAGTGGCGGATGAACATTCGAAGCTCCCTGTGCCTATGTGCGACAAGGGTCACCAACGCCGCACTAAGTTAGAACCTTGCTGGACATGAAGCACGCTCTGCATGTCTTTGAACATCCCTTTAATTCTCTATGTATGTACTCCCTCCGTACCCACAAAAGTTGACGTCCTGGCTCCCGTACCTATTTTCGCAAAAGCTGTCGTCGAAGGCATGCGTAGACACATCTTGACGCGAATGCCCCTGGCACTGGCGCTGGGCGCTTATTCCGCTGGCCAATCAAAAAAAGTAGTGCGCCTACTGGGGTTCGAGCCGCGGACTCTAGCTACCAATCGAGCTAAGCTCAGTTGCTATACAGATGCCACCCGCTGCGCTATTAATAGGAGTAAAGATAGAAAACTAACCCCTTATTTGTCCCTCCTTGGTTACCGCAATTTTTTCCTAAACGTTAGGTTTTTTTGGTATAGAGGAAGTATGTATGTATGTATGTATGTATGTATGTATGTATCCGCCACTGATGGAAAGGAACGGCTTTGAGCCACAGGGAAGAAAAACAAAGCGCAAAGGAAATTGGTGGCCATGCCCTAGCAGCCCATGTGGCAGCACAGGGTCCTGGTAACTGATCCAGCCCACGCGGGCGCTGTATCTTTCGTATACTGATTCTCAACCTAAGGTCCAGAGACGAGTGGTGAGAGTCTCTGTTTGGGTTCCTTACATCTCATGTCTGTATATGCGCCCACGCCCTGATCGATTTCGAATCAAATATGAGGCAACCGATGGATGGGATCGATGGGAGCAAGCTCAGGCTCCTCCTGCTTTGTCATGCCTCTATCCTGCAGCACACAAGACGTCGTCGTATATATTCAGCTGAGCTGAGCATCCAATGGAGACAGATATATAGATATATATCTCTCCGGCCAGCTAGCTTTGTTAAAGTATGCATCTCAAAAAAAAATTCAAAGCAGGTGCGTAGGGCCAACGATTGATTCCTGACTTTACGCTTTTGTGTGTTCCCTATCGCTGCCATTGCCATCGTGGCTGCAATATGTGCGTGCCTATCTGTCGCCACCAGGGAGCTCTACCCAAAGCCAAAGGTAGGATTCTGTTTCTGTGTAAACAAACAATGTCTTTATTCACCAGCCAAATGCACCATGCATGCATCTTCTTCCTATTCGAGAGTTTTGTAAAGCCAACACTTATATACTTTCTATAGGACTAATTGGTAGCGACTTTCAACAAGAAATGTACTTGCATAGCTACTAGTGTGCTACTCTCGGTGATAAAAAAAAAATACTATTTGTCATATTTTGCTTTTCATGGTATTAATTTCATGCTTATTAATTTTTACCACTTAACTTCTTCTATAATACAACCAAACTCTTAAAATCTCTTAAGCACTGTGCTAGAACACACAATCACTGCTAGGTCAATAACCACAAGTTTATAATAACATGCTTCGACGACCCAGTAGTGGTAGCATATTATCACTGCCAAATCTACAAACCGGAAGTGATAAGTCTCCCCTTCACTACTGATTATCCTCCACCAGAAGCAATTCCGATGGTGATGGAGGGTTCTGACATTAATTGCATGTTTAGGTTGAGGACTTCAACTTGGGCGAATAGGTTACACCACAAGAAACCCAATTAATAACTAAGCTTCATGCAGTTCATATGTTGAGACTACTTATGCTTAATTATTAACCGGAGCATATCCACTACAACTAAAGGATCGGACCTAGAAGTCGGAGCTAGCAGAAAGGTGGCATCCCTAAGTTGAGTTATATTATGCAGCCAAATGCTTTGGTTTTTTTCATGCACTCTTATTTAGTTTCTTTATCTAGTCCATAGATCCAGGCAATAACTCCTTGCAGTGCTTCTCGATGCAAACACATGCTCTCACAACTTTTTTTTTTGAAAAAATCACCGGAGCCAGTGTAACGGTGGGTGCCAGGCACCTAGTGTTTACATGCACAATTTGTACCGTTACAGGAGACTTAGTTCATTATAAATAAATTACACCAGACATCAGCAAAGAGGCGATCTTGAGGACGAGGATGGTAGCTCCAGAGGCGACATGCTTCGCGGCATGAGTGGAGAAGACGTTGGAGCGAGGGTTGTTGTTGCCTAAAAACGACGTTATGTATGTGGTTCCAGAGATTTGCCAACAACACAACAGTATCATCGTAAAAAAATGTTTAGCAGGTATGTATGTGGGCCGGTCGATTTGCCAAAGAGCCGTCACCTGAGGAGCAATATGTCTAGCTTCACGTTGATTGATAGATACATAGGTGGATAGATATAAGACAAATGGATAGAGGAAACGGCAGGAGCCGTAGGCCCTAAATTAAACAAAGAAAATCCAACAAGAGAGTTTTACGAGCAATATAGATAAAGAAGAAGAAATTTAAATATATATTATGTGTCTAGAAACATAATAAAAGCTACGTGTACGTACATATAGAAAAACTAGACCGTCAGTCGAGAAACATTGTCAATTCTGAACCAATTTAAGCGTTCCTTGCTCACCGGCAGTCCGATCCGGCACGTTATCTGCTGCCACGATATACCGAATCCTGTCCATATCTATTCTGCCGCGGGCACTGGCTGGCTACCAGATTTTGCGATGGACATCTGCTTTTCTGCAGCTTCCCCTGGCCTTTGCTTTTTCAGTGCTTAACTGCCGCGCGCTACCCCATGGAATTATTGACTAGCCCTAGCAGCTCGCTGCGAAGCTTTATTTATTTATTGCTTCCTATTCCAGCACCTACACTACCCCCTGCCTGCCTCAATCACTCAATATATATATAACTCAATTCAACAAGTCTCCCTTCCCAGTCGTCGATCGATCATCAAATCGATCAATCTTTTTCTCCACACAGACCTCTCAAGATCGAGCTGCGAGCGCGATCGATCCACATGTTGAGGCCAGCATGCGTTGTGTGCGGTGCGGCAACCTGCTGCCTGCACCTCTTCCACACCGGCGACAACAACGACGACCTCAACAGCCGGACCTTGTTCTCCATCTTCCCTGCGGTTCACCATCATGAGATCAGCCCCAGCATGGAACAGCGTGCACAGCAACCGGGATGCCTGCACGAGTTCCAGTTCTTTGGTCATCAGGACGACGATGATCACCAAGAAAGCGTCGCCTGGCTCTTCGACCACCCGCCGCCAACTGCGCGCGACGTCGGGGACGACGACTGGTCCCCAGCTGACAACCAGCCTCATCATCACCGGGCGTTTGACCCGTTTGGGTACCAGCACCCCGGAAACGGGCTCGCCTTTGAGGTGGACGCCAGGCTGGGCCTCGGCAGCGGGGGCGCCGGCCGGCAAACGGAGACAGCAGCAGCAAGCGCCACCATCGTAAGTACTCCTAATAGGGGCCATGGAAATAATATATAATCTCAGCAAGACAATCCAGATCGGCTGGGTCCAGTTGGGCTACAATTTTGTTGATTTGATTTGCCTTCAGTTGCCTCACGTTCTTCTCTGTTCTTGATTGATCACACGATTCGTTCTTTCAGTGCTTGCTTTTTATTCGAAATCCAGCGAGCTCAGCATATGTGGTTCCTCCTTTTTTTTTTTTTGGAAGATCATATATGTGGTTCTTCGGATCCTTCTCTCTCTGTGGCTTCTTTTTACATAGATAGAGACAATAAAAGGGAGAAAAGCTTGGTCTTCTTTTTACATTTTCTTCCACCACTATATTGGTTTATTTTCCTCTTGAAAATTTATGCTTCTCTCATGAGATAGTTAACTACGTATTACTAGGCCCTCCAGATTTGTATGGTTGAAGTCAACTGTAACAATATACATGCATGTCGGTACGTCCACAGATGTAACTACCTATTTGGATGGATGACCTAGCTTGTCTGATTGTATGATAAAGAAACCAACAAAATCTTCTAAGAAAACAAATATAATATGTCTAAAAAAAAGTCCATGCATATGTCCAACTGGTGTCTAAATCTATCCTGGAGGTTTGTCCATGCCAAAGTTCGATGAAATAGGTAAAAAGTTGTCTCATTGTATGTGGATCATTTGCATATTTGATGTTTGCATTTTGCTACACTTGGCTTTTTTTAAAGGAAACTAATACGTGATTAATCAATACACTTTGGTGTGGCATATATATACAAACAACTTAATCACTTGCCTTAAGATCTAATTTTCTACCCCAAACAAAATCGTACTAGCTACCAAGGCAATATCTGATGTTCATGAGACATGTAGGCCCATTCAACAGTCCAGCACAGTGCAGATTCATATCAAAATAATAAATGACGATGGTAACGAATTACTTATTAGTTGGCTGACTCTCCAAATATTGCTTTGATCATGCAAGACACAGAAACTACTGTAAAATGCAATAATATATATAGGCTCATGTATATTAATTGCTCAAAACTGATTTAACCACAATATCTTTGTGGTCCATTTATTTTATTTTCCACTGATTTAACATTGATGCTTCATGCAGATGTCATTCTGTGGGAGCACATTCACGGACGCCGCAAGCTCGAGGCTCAAGAAGCCAACCCTGACCGATGACAGTCAGCTGCAAATGCCCGTAGATCAGTCAACGGAGAGGGAGGTTAAGTTGATGAGGTACCAGGAGAAGAGGATGAGGAGGTGCTATGAGAAGCAGATAAGATATGCATCCAGGAAAGCCTATGCGCAGGTGAGACCCCGGGTGAAAGGCCGTTTTGCCAAGGTAACTGAAGCCTGCTCCGCCACAGCAGGCAACGTTGGCAACGACCACCTGCTGTGATATGATGCCAGTCGATCAGATCCTAGGAACTGGTTATTAACATATATATCTTAATAATTGATGAATCCATATAGTATACAATAGATATGTATATACAGTACCTAGTAAACAGTATATGTTATGTCTCACAATTGCCGACCTCTATAACAACTTTTGGGGATTGCTTTCTGTATTGCTATTTATATGACACAGTATTAGGCCGTCTTCTTCAAATTTAATTACGAACTTCTATATATTTGATGAGATGTCCACTATGACAGTATAATTTTTAGATTACACAGTACTACACAGACGCCTAACACACAAGCACACTCATCCTTAAGAACATACGTACGTAAACCCTACCCTATTAGCATCTCCGAATAACTCTATGACAAAATTAAAGATTAATTATACTACGTGGCAGGCACTGCACAGTGCGAGCGAGAGACCATTCAACCTTTGCTTCCAAATATCTCATGTACGTAATACGTGTTGTACCTCTTGTCTTACAATGTGGCTCAAGGGATTGTTCAGTTCAATCACTGCAGGGTTTTTCCTTTATTCCATGCCAATTCTATATTTAATCCGAGCAATAATACATGGAAAAGAGCTACTACACTGATGATTTTTCCGATCAGTTTCTATTCTTATCAACAGTGATTTCATAGACTATCGATTTCTCTATAAATGTC
Organism: Bothriochloa decipiens; assembly: GCA_023333625.1. NCBI lineage: Eukaryota > Viridiplantae > Streptophyta > Magnoliopsida > Poales > Poaceae > Bothriochloa > Bothriochloa decipiens. The sequence goes on along the minus strand of CM041642.1, from coordinate 44,604,108 downwards.
TTGTAGCTTTCGAACGGCCCATCAAAATCGTTTTTCATGTGTGGATGACGTAATAAAATTGCTGCTGAAAAGTATACATATTTTCACTTTTTTTAGGAACTATTGATACAAAAAAGATCGCCCTATAGAAATCATATTTTTTGGGGACTTTTACCTATATACTATTATGAAAGATGCTCCAAACTTGTGTACCACTAAAAAGTTGGGCCGCATCTGAGTGACATCGTGTTAAGTTTGTCTTGCCTCACATACCATCCGTCCACTTTTACAGGTAATGGTGTCAAACTATAGAGCAAAAAGACTAAAATGCCCTTGGAGACTCTTTTCTCCTTTTTTTCTCACTTATTTTGTTTTCTCTCTCATCCCACCCTGCCTCCCCGCTCACCTCCCGATCTAGCTAGTCAGACATCCGTCCCCCGTCCATTCAGGGGCGAGTGGTGAGCACGTAGGTCCCAAGGTTCCGGTTCTCAAGAGATATCAGGTCCTAAAGGGATCAGACAGGATTATCTTCTCATAGGGACTACGGCAGTCCATGCTACAATAGCACCTCCTACCCGGGGCCTTTCTCCATGAAGGCTCTCGTCCCCGGGATCACCATATACCTCACAATGTGCCCGCCACAAGCACCTCATACGTGGATGCCCAGATCACATCCCCCAGCAAGACTCGCTCCAAAAGCTCGTCATAGAATCCTGTCTGATCGACTCAACCCTCACCACACACCCAAGACACACGCAGCACTCTCCCCGAGTAAAGTGGCACCGCGTGCCTTAGCCATATACCATGCCATACTCTCCACCACACATCACATCACAGATATAAGCGTAGTAGAAGTAAAGCATCATAAGAAAAATAAGCATGCGTCTAGCCTATTAGCAGGTGTGCAGGAGTAAAGGTTGCAACAAGGTAAAGGCTCATCAAGCAATTCTACCATGCATCCTATCACAGGTGATATTCATAAATAAAGCACTAGCAAACTAGTTATTATATCATACGTAATAGGATCTACGAGGTTGGGTAAGGTGTGGCACCTGAACAGCTGTCACTCAAGTCCTTGGTGCGCTCCTTAGTCCTCCTCCTCGGACAACTCCTTCACAGGATCTGAAATCGAGACATAATGGTCGCGGGAGTGACCCCTATAGATCAATCACAAAGAATCAAATAAAATCCAATAACTCCAAATGCAATCATACATAAGCCTATGACGTAGAGCTCATTTTTATAAAAATTTGGACACTTGGTTCATAATTTTCGGAGTTTGTATGAATTAGTTATGAATTTCTGAAGTTTAAACTATTTTTTGAAAAAGAAAAAGGGAGAGAGAAAACAGAGCTGACACATGGCGTAATCTGGTTGGTCCACGTGGCACCGTGGTCCAGCAGCGGTGGCGCCGGGCTGACGTCATGCTGACATCAGCATGGGTCCGGTAGCTCAGTCACTGACAGGTGGGACCAGGGTCAATGGTCACTGACAGGTGGGACCCAGTCAATGGTCAACCGATGTTGAACGGGCCCGGATTGAGCCTGGTTGGGCTCGGGCAGGGCCGGATATGGGTCGGGTTGGGTCGGCCCGGCCCGGACACGTGTCCGCCATCTGAACAGTCCATATGGCGACCTGGGTCCTTAATGGGCCGAGTCCATGACTCTGCCTGCGTGCGGCCGGTTCACGGTGAGCGATGGGTAGTAAGCCCACGTGGCTCCTCTCCACAGGTCCAGCTAGGGCACATGGTGGTCTAGGTCCACGAGCAGGGAAATTCCTTTCCCTTCCCGTCTCACGCACGCGCGGCCAGGCATGGCGAAGTTCACCGGCGACGAGCAGCGCGGCGGCTCCGGCCGGCCTTTCTGCACAAGGACTTCTGCTACAGCATCGCGGGCTTGTGGCGAAGGCGGCTGCGGGGTCGCGGCTGCTCGTGCGCTGGGCGGCCAGTGTGCCGCGGCAGCGCCAGGCGGCAGAGGCATGGCTATGGTTTCACAAGGGCCAAGCTAGTGCGGCCGCGGGGCATAGCGGGCGTGTGGGGCATTGGCTTGCCGGCGTGCACACGGCGGCGGCACGGGCCGACAGCGCTGCGGCTGCGGGACGCGGCAGCGAGGCAGAGGTGTGGCTAGCATGCGCACGGGTTTCACAAGGTCTAGGCTTGCGCATGTGTGTCCCTATACAAAAAAGATCGAACCGAGGTCACCTAGACGACCGGCACCGGCGGCGGCGGTGGTGGTGATGAAAAACGGCGAAGCTCCGGCCGTGCCTCAAAATTGTCCTCCATCTTCTACCTCCTCCTACGTCTGGAGCAGCTGGGAGCTCCAAGGATCTATGGGCGCAGTTAACGAGGCACGGTGGAGGCACGCGCGGCGGTGGACACCACGGTGGCGCTCTGGCGGCCAGGTGCCATGGCGACCGAGGCTACAAAATCGTGTGGCCCTCACTGTGGTCATTGCCAGGCCCCAAGAAGTTGCTGGGAAGGCGTTCTAGGCAACGGCGAACGTATCTAGGTGGTTAATGGGGCCTATTGCGGAGCGGAAAGCGGAGAGGGGTCGCTCTGGCCGGCGGCCATGGGAGGCATGGGCGAGCTTACCTCGATGGTGCTGATGGCGGCGGATGCTGTGGGGTCATGGTAGCAGGCGCTCGGGGGAGGTGTAGCAGAGCAGCGGCATCACGGTCGAGCGGGGCCGCTGGGTCCTCCTCCGGCGAGCAGCAACGGCGGTGGCGCGCGGGCCTGGCTCCGGCCTCCTCTTTCCCCGACCTTCTTCCCCTCTTCGTGAATTAGGCAAGTGAGCGAGGCACATACGGTTGTCAACAGAAAGGCGGCTGGCATGGGGGAAACCCTAGCGGCATGAAGTGGTCCTCTTTTATAGCGCAGCGGCAGCGGCCATGGTGGCCACAGACGGCGCCGACGGAAGATGCCCATCGGGCGGCCGTGCGCGGCTGTGACTTAGGGTTAGGGTTACGGGGGAGGTCGTGGCGCTCGGCGGGGTGTGTGGCGCACAACCGCGCGGGTTCATGCGCGGGCGAATGGTTGGGACACCATGGCCATTTCTTTCCACTGGGAAAGGTGAAAGAGGTGAGCAGAAATGGTAATGAAGATGCTGATAGGTGGGCCCCGCATGTCAGGCGACGGTGGGAAATATCCCACGGGCGCGCACGTATCGGCCTGGCGCGGGGCGGCCTTGCTGGGCCATTTCGGCCAATTGGGCCGTGGTGCGGGGCAGCTGCCGCGGGCAGCCGACAGGCCTGCTCGCTGGGCCGACTCGATCTTGCCTGTGTGGGCCGCCGGGGAATAGGGCCAGGCTGAGGTGGGCTGGCCACGCCGGGCCGAGGCGTGGGAAAGGGTAGCAGGCCGGCCTAGTGGCTTTGTCAGCTTGGGCTGGTTTGCCTTCTTGCATTTCTTCTTTTATTCTAAAACTTTTTCTATTTCCTCCAAAGCCACTAAACCAACCATGACATGATCTTGTTAGCAAAGGTGTTAGTGACCTTGGTGCATACACCATGGTAGGTCCACTAGGGTCTCATGGAGTGTGGAATGCCATGTCCATGGTTAGTGGTACATAAACACATATATATACACGTGATAATAAAGGTTGTTGATTGTATTAGCAATACATAAAATCAACAAGAGGCAAATCAACCTTTGTGATTAAAATGCAATTGCTCCAACTAACATCGGTGCTACTTAGGCAACTATTGGGTGTTTTCCTACATGACACTCACCAACAATAGGATGTTTTAGAAAAATTTTTGTTGGTTGTGATTTTTGGTGTTTGGATTTTTAGGGTTGTTACAATAACAATTTTCACTGCTGATTTGTTTGGCCACTATATTCCACCTGCTATGATCTGGCGGTGAAAACCGCCTGGAACAAAACCTTATTTCCCTCCTATTCCTCATCACTCCCTCTAATAATTTACCCGCAACTTCTACCCTTCTTTCACCATTCTTGCTCACCAAGTTAATAGTGGAGGCTCTCAATTCTCAAAAGGCTCTTACCTTAAAAAAATTTCTCAAAAGGATCACACTACTTTTTCTAAGGTTGGTAACTAAAAAGCACCCTTTAATTTTGTAGCTTGTTCCTTTGTTAAATTATGAACGAAAGGCATCTTTCTTCATTTTAGAGTGTTGAACATAGAGGCTCCATAATTTTGAAGGTAAAATCTACACTAGCTTACCCTCATGTTAACATGAAGCCTATAATTTTGTTTTTTGCTTGGTTATATTGTTTCCAATATAATTAGGTAAATGATGGACACCATCTTCAGTTTTTTTTCATTTTTGGGGACATTTTGTGAATAGATATTTAAGAGGCTCTCAAATTGTGAAGGTTGCACATCACTTACATTGTTACTCTAAGGTTGGTATCTTGTCACTCCTAATTATGAATGACATAGAATCTTAGTGAGCATTTTCCATCAAATTGAATGACATATATATAGTACAAATAGTGTCATAAATGATATAATATATATTTTTAGATGAATCACATACGGATGTACTTGATCCTATGTCTACCGAGTTCAAGGATGGAACAGATTCATTTTTGAAGGCTACCATAGGGATTCATAGTAAATAATATATGAGGCAAGGAATACATAGATTTCCCATGTGTTGATTGCAAAAATAGAAAGCAAGTTTCAAACATCAGGCAGAGCAATTGCTATCAGCTACATATATGGGTTTTATGAAAAAACTAAGAGGTTTGGAATGAGAATGGGGAATATGGTGAGAACTTACTTAAGAAAGTCTCAGAGGTGTACAATCCATGCACCAGTGTGGGATACCATTAGTGAAACTGTCCACCAAACCATCGATGAAATTGAGAATGAAATCGGTCATAAAACCATGAATGAAAGTTGATGCTAATGTGGTATATGCTCTAGAAAGAATGATACATGATGGGGAGCCAAAGTTCCTTAGTGCAATAATTTTTGAAGAAGCTAGAGAAAATAAGAAAGGGTGCAAGAATATTGTTATACTCAGACTCTAGTGTAACCAAAGTTGGAAGCTAATCTTTTTCTACTAGCTGAGTTCAAACAATTAATGGTTTGTTCAAAACAGGCTTTTTGATGATTTGTTAAAGCTTTTGGGGAAGACTCTTCTAAGCTCAATCGATGAGTTACTTGAGTGCATATACCGTGCGGAGCAAATGATCTTTTGAATAGGGCTTTTGATGCACCAAAAAGTCATGTGTGCATCAAAGATTCCATACCTTAGGTTCATAATCTCGATGAGAGATTCAAATGAATGTTGTAGTAAATTTCTGTAATCTTTCTAGATTGGTAATAAAATTCATAAGTTTTGGATCAAGATTTCTCTAGTTGTGCATGTTTTAGTTAGCTATTGTTTTTCTGTTGTCAGAAAAGTTTAGTTAGATTTTTGGCATGTTTTGTATATCTTATTTTCTTCAAACTCCAAAACTTGTAACATCAAATTTGTATATCATGCTATTTTGTACCATATGTCAAAGTTTAATGTATTTTACAAATAGTTTATCTCCAGTAAAAATGTGAAGCAAGGTTGCTACTACTGAATGAATTGTTTGGTCGTTGTTTTTGAGACAATTAAATGTAGCGATGGTTTGCTACAACTTGATATGTTATTTAATCTACCTACATTTTGTCACAACATTAACTAACTTGCCAGTGGGGAGGACTCAGATAACGCATCTTAATCATTATTCAAAGAGATTTAGCAAAATCCCTAGCTATGAGTAATATTAGCCTATTGATTACACATATGTTCCTTTTCTACCAAAAACTATTGCGCCCCTAGTTGTGAGTAATATAAGCTTGTTGATTTATATATATTCCTTTCCAGGTCATAAACTGCTCCCTACAGTAGTTGAGTTTGATAGGGACTATTATGGAGTGTTTCCATTGAAGGGGAAACTATTGAATGTAAGAGATACACGTTTGCAAAAAAAAATTGTCTAACAAGGAATTGATAATATGACAAGGGTTATTGGTCTAGACTACACAAAAGACTATTATGACAAAAATGATTTGAACTATTACCATATTGACTGATAAGGTCATGGTGATGTTTCTCATATTAAGAGATTTCTAATTAACTTCTTTCATATTTTTTACCGTCTCTTCTAATGATTGTAAGCTTTTAGCTAAATTCATTACTCCGCTTGTGAAGGTATGCTAATAGTCAGTTTAGTTTTATCTTTGTTGACTATTTGCATCACCATTTTGTAATTGTCTTTCCATATTAACTATTGTTTGAATGCTTGTCTAGGCTACCTATTATACTAGAATAAATAAACATTTTAATATTTTTATACAATGCTATAGTATAAGCCATGGAAAGTAAGCCATCTAGAGGCATATTCAACTAAATGGTATATCAAGTATTATAATGTCTGATTTCTTTTTTCTCAAATTTTAATGTATCTACATAGTCTTTAATTGAGAAGACTTTTCATTTGTACAAGGGCTAAGCATGAGGAATGTGAGGAAGTGAGATAATATTTCAGAGATATTGCCCCAAAATAGAAACATCAAACAAGAGGGAAGGGAGGAGAGTTTAGGAGAGTAGAGCAAGTGAATAATCGACCAAATGAATGAGCTAGGGGGCTAGGATCCTCCACCTTCCCCTTCTCTACTTTTATAGGGAAGGTGGGAGGAGAGATTTTCATTATTTCTCCCAATGAAGCTTGTATTTTACAAAAGAACTTTAGGAGCTACAAATAAACCCTAAATATTATCTTGTAAACCCCCAAGCATAATTTAGCCCTATAATTAAAACACTAATGGGATCCCTTACATGTCAAACCCCCAAAGTGGCCCCTTAGCTATTTGATTTCAATCGAAAGTACAAGACCCAACAGCTTAATACAACTAAGTGTGGCCCAATTACAACTCAATTTTGACACACAACTCTCATCTATACAAATATATTCTATGGGTGATTTTATCTTTAGCTAGTTTATGGTGTCAACCTTCGCTCAAACCTTTGTGCCTTTGTCTTTGGTAGCTTGCTTCTTTTTTATGGCCTTCAGCCCTTGATACCTTCTTTTCATAACTGGTCCTTCGTCGAATACATTGATGTAGGTGAGGTAGGCGAAGCATTCACGTGGGTGTAGTAGTTGTGGATTCTCACGACAATCCTCAAGCTTTCACTCACATGCACAACGCAAGGTTCACTACAAGAGATGTTAGGGTTTGTGTCATTTTACTTTTGTCATAATATCTACAATTTATATCATAAGTTAACATTTATCTTCGAGCATATTGTTTTTCTAATGTGCTCTTTGCTAGCCCCTCTTATATGATGCTTTTGAGAAATGATTTCGTGTGCTTGAAGTAAACGACGTAGGCATGGCTAATTTCACCACATATATCATAGTTGGAGATCCCCCTCACTGCATTTGATGGTGAAGGCAGTGTCGATTACGGTGAAAGCTAATGGTGAAGTCCCTTGCCAAAATGTTGATGAAGGTGTAGTGATGTTGTAGTTGAAGACCCTTGCTGAAATGTAGATGAAGATGGTGCCAAAGCCAGTGATGAAACCCCTTGTCATAACACAACCAGAGTTGAACAGTGAGTCACTAAAGTTTTAATAGCAAAATGGGTGGAGGGGGCGAGAGCGAACGATGCAATTCTAAGACTGTCATGATATCCACTTTTGTACTATATGCTTTTGCATAAGGAGTCTCTAAGATGGCACAATTAACCATTGAACTACTTCACTAAATATTTCTATCGACCAAAAGAGAATATCAATCTTCACAAATTCAAAACCAAAGACCTATGTTCGCATTCAGAGAAGATAACATGGTCAAAAGTTGCTTAGATCTAATTAAAACTGTCTGATTTTGGTTAGCAAAAAATAGTCAACTTGTAACAGAGTTATCTAAGTGATATGCCAAAGTTCTTGGTGTCCAAAGAAATATATTGAAGTTCTTTACAACTTTTTCCATCCATGCAAAATTTATTAAAGCTTCTAAGAAGCCGAAACACGACAATAAACAGAAACTACAAGGTATTACTCCTAAAGCCCTTCTAGTTAGATGATTAGGATCTGCATCTCGACTAGGACAATCACAGGAAACACAATGAAAAACCCTAGTGATCCGCATCTTTCTTCCTTTTCTCCATCTCACAGGGTCATCGTATTGGAGAAGAGCGGGTACGTCAGCAATGGTGGAAAGCCCTAGGTCCTCGCTTCCTTCTCCTTTCTCTCCTCTCCTTTTTTGGTGGGAAAATAGAGGGAGAGAGAGACTCTTGGGCAGCCTGATGTTGGTTGGGAAAAGAAAAACACGGCATACAAGAGTAGGTTACGCCAACTGTCCTTAGGTAGCTCTACATATTTCTGTTTGTTCATAAAAATGCATATTTCTTTTTGTCCTAAAACTAGCAACAAATGTAAATTCAAAATCCAGTTAGTGCATATGAGTAGTTAAATAGAAAGCATTTGATGAGTTCTACGCGTTGGGGTTTCCGTTCATCCATATGTGCAACAGATCAAAAAGTCAAAAATTTGGCATCTCTTTAAAGCCGATCATCCTTCGCTAAATAAATTACTTGATCCATATACAGATTTAAAATCTGTATTTATGCCATCCATTTTTAGGTGTTACACCAGCACTTCAAACTTGCATGTTACTTTTATATGCTCTTCAATTTGGCACCATTTGCAAAAAAAAAACAAAATAGTAACTTATTACCTAAGGGATGGAGATGAGTTGGTATATAGGATTTTTTATATGTAAGAATCATATCCTCAGAGTCTAGGACGTTGTTTTAGCCAACAGCCAGCAAAAACAATGCATCATAACAAAGCCCCTAGGCATTTTGCATACTACACATAGCCTAAAGAACTACTTGTTACAAAAGAAGCCAACCAAACCTTCCAATGTCCTTATTTATCATGAGGATTAGGTCAAAAATTTGAAAATGTATACCAGTTTCCAGATTGTGTACCACCTAGCTCTCCAGATATAGGAATATGAAAACATTTCGGCCTCCCATATTCATATACTACTGTTCACACTACACATAGCACTTGTTAGGCCAAAACTCACCACGATGCGCTACAAAAGGCATAATACATAAACTAGGAAAAAGCCTCAAGCCCCTCTGTCCATTCCTACTTTTAGCCAACCAAAGTTTTGTGGACTTTGGGCATCAAAATCTCCAGCGCATCGACACCCTTCTCTTACTGGTGGTCTCTTTTCCTCTCTAGAAAGTTGTACTTAATTCAATAAGTCTTCTTAAAAATAATCTTGAAGAATGAATTAGGTATGTTCTTTTTAAAAGCAATGTCATTTGGGCATAACCACACTACCCATCACAAAGCTTAAACATGGTATAATTTGTTTCCTCGGTTTTGACGAGAATCACCAACAACCTAGAATCCAATACGTGGTTGTTAGGTTGCCTCCCTAAGTCCTGGCCTGGTTCTAGGGAGCCATGTTGGGCTTGTTTTATAATGTGTGTAATTGCTAGTTTCTAAACTCAATTTAATAGATTTGTGGTGTGAAGAGGATATGTAGGAGCTCTTAACCCTCGGCCTAGGCAGACTTTCTAAAGTCAAATAATCAGAGATGGCCTTTATCTGATCACTTCCACTAGTTTTGAACTCTCTTTTTTTTTGCAGAATATGCTAAAATTGTGTAAAAAAAAGATACCATACAGTATTACTAGCTCCACTTGAAGAGAATTGAGGAAAACATAATGGCAATATGTGTGAATGATGACTTCCAAGTAATGAAGTAATGGAGGTTAGTGTACGGCGTTGTCGGCACGCAAGGAACGACGTGGGGCTACAATTGTATCTATCCTCTATATATAACTAAATAGAAATCTCCATTAGCATATTTTGTTGGCTTCTCAGCGCCGTCACTCAATGTTCCCGCAGCCACAAACCATTAAAGGCATAAGTTCGTGCTTATAGTTGTGAGTCTTCTCTTGGTGTTTACTGGCGGCGCATACCCTCCATTCTCAAGTTTCTGTCCGTTGCTCTACTAAAAGGAACTGTTATTTCTGTCCATTGGTCTGCCACCCTGCCTCCGTCTGCTCCAACTCCCCACCGCCGAGGTGCCGCCTTTTTAAATCAGAATGGCCTATCCCAGAATTCATATGTTTTTTTAAAATAAATCCGCAAGGGGTATTCTCTAGTTTTTTTTAGATATAAATGTTAATGTTAGATTAGATAATTTGATGACAGCCATATCTTTTGGTCTGTCGAATATTTCTTATTTTGTTTATATCCATTAGCAATGGAAATGTGCTATTGATTCTATTCTTTATATTTATCTGGAAATGGTTTTGGCCTATTATTATAGTGTGGTCTGGAAAAAAAATATATGGGCTGAATTGTTTGTGTGGGGTGGAAAATATGGGCTGGCTGAAAAATGTATGGGCTAAAAAGGAAAAAGTCTACTTTTGGTCCCTCAACTATCATGAAAGTTTATTTTTGGTCCCTCAACTTTAAAACCGGACAAAACCGCCCCTTAACTTTTGAAACAGCGTAAGACGGTTTTGGAGAGCGAGTTGCTACAGTAACAGATGTATTGCTACAGTAACCATGATCCCGTTTTTAAATTTATTTAGGCTAAATTTTTGAAAAATCATAATAAATCATAGAAAAATCATAAAATAAAAAATCTAATTTTGTTGGACTCCACATGAGTAGATCTGCACAGTGGATATATAATATAGTATGCTTTAGTACAAAGTTTTTTCTATAAAGATTTTATCTTTTTCTTTTTTATTTATTGGTGGCATCCACATGAGTAGATTTTATCTACATAGTATACTATATTATATATTTATTGTGTAGATCTACTCATGTGGAGTCCAACAAAATTAGATTTTTTATTTTTTATTTTTTTCTATGATTTACTATGATTTTTTAAAAATTAAGCGAAAATAAAAAAAGAAAAATGAAACCAGCAATACCTCCATTACTGTAGCAAACCCGCCCTCCAAAACCGTGGAGGGACGAAATCTGTGTTGTTTCAAAAGTTGAGGGGCGGTTTTGTCCGATTTTAAAGTTAAGGAACCAAAAATAAACTTTTGTGATAGTTAAGGGACCAAAAGTAGACCTTTTTCCTTAAAAAATTATACAGGTGAACTAGGCTTCCTGCTTTTTTTTTTAGAGGGAAAGGTTTGGATTTTATTCATATATCAAGGTACATTACATCCATAAATCCATCTCTTTTCAGGGATACAACCATCCCCATACAGTGGGTCTCCCACATAAAAGTAAAATTACATTGAAGCTCTATTGAGAAACAACCACCGATAGTCCTCGTTGTCGTCGACCGGCTGTGCCGCTGCTCGGAACTCCTTCGACGGGGAAGAAGAGCACCAAGAAGGAGGCTCGAAGCCGAAACCCGAACAAACGGACGAGGCAATATCAACTTTTTTGGAGGCCAGGAGTGGCACAGCTGACAAGCAGCCGCACACTTAAATCGCTGAACGCATCGGCATAAAGCCAGCAGCCAAATCCTCGTCACCCAGTCGGAATCCATCGCCTGTCGCCTCCATGGCAAAACAGAATCGACGAACACCGAAGACCCCAGAAAGGGGGATGAAGAACCAACCCAACCAAAGGAGCTGGTAGAGCAGACCTCACAAGATGGTCGCCGGAGAGCAAGCTGACATCGACATCCTCGCCGGAGACGTCTCGGAGGGACAAAAGGACTGAATGACCCTAGGGCCATCCGGGAGTACAACACCGGTGGACAACTTGCCATCTCCACCGGTAGTTACAAACCTCCAGCTTCCAGCAGCAGCCATGTCAGTGATTTCAAGTCCGGTGATGCGATTGACATTGTGGGCACAACCGGTGAAGGGAAGCTCACAGATTCCAGGACCGACGCATAAGAAAAATCTGAAAAACACATCGTCGATACAGAACCTTCCGCATGAAACACCGTCATCAAGCACCACATGCCCATCAACCATCACCAAACACCATCCACCACCGGCACACGCCTATCGCCTCAACAGGAGACCCCAATCGACGGAGAACAAAGAACCCAAAAAGGGGATTTGGATCCCCGAACCCGAGCTCACGAGTTCAAGGTACGCATACCTGACGAGCACATCGCCGGAAGGCACCTCGACGCCGCACTTGCCGGAGACAGCTCGCAGGGAGCAAACCACCGGTGAAGTCATCACCACACCGGGAACCCTACCCTATGATACATCTCTAGGCTACCAAACCTACAGCTTATAGCTAGAAATATGGACAACCGACCGTGATTCAACGTCGATTCCACTCCAGCCGGTGCCGACGACGAACCGGAGGGGAGGAATCAACTGGATCGGGCCGGGATCGAGCGAATCGCCTTGGGTGCTGTTTCGAGCACTAGGCTTCCTGCTAGGCCGGTCAGGAGAGAGAGATTGGGCTGGAGGGGGTGGTTTCCTGGGCCTCGTCCTCGCTGGGTTGAAGAGGAGAAGGCAGAAGGTGGGTTGCGGCCTTGCAGGGAAAAGGGCAGGTGGACCAAGAACTGAGGGAGAGAGCATTGAGAGGGTTTGGGCCTTCGGGCCGAAACTGAGAGATTGAGGGTTTATTATCTTTTTATTTTATTTCAAAGCCTTTTTTTCAAACTCCCTTTCAAAAGCTTTTTGAATCATTTTGAATTTTGGTTAGAAAAAACTCATCACAATAAATTATATGTGGCAGAATGAATGCAATAACAATGCATGTTGTTACACCCTATGATAAATTTTAATTTAGAGTAAAAAATATTGTTCTCCTATGTTTCATGAGCACAAAGATTCACCATCAAATCAATTTAATTCTATTAGAAAAAGGAGAAAAAATTAGGGTATTACAAACAAAAATTTAAATAAAACTATATCCCACTCCACCTCATATACTTATGATGTTAAATTAGTTGGGTGCCAAATGTGGCCGTTTGTAATCCTCTTATTGGCTAAAATAAATGACCATTTATCTCATTTATTTAATCACCTCTCCCAAATGCCCTCCGATGTCTCCACTTTGTAGAGTTTGAGCCAAAACGTGGAGCACCTGTCCTTCCTCACCTAGCGGCAATGATCACTCCACAAACAAGCAACCTTGCTGCACGCAATGGCACAAGCAGTGATATCCAAGAGGCCAATATGCACTTTGATAGAATGTGACTCTAAATTATTATTATTACTTTGTATTTTGTATTTGGACTGCATAACGTATAACAACCTTGGTGCGCACAACTCTAAAACACAAAATTGCATAATGTTTGTGCGCGAAAAAGTTTCCAGCTCTGAGAAGGGAGAGGGAATGCAATAATCGCCAATAATTGCAAAAAAAATAGTGCAGATTTAGACAAGTTTCGAAGAAAAAGAAGAACAAATAATCGCCAAATTGCAAACGGCACGCAAACGCTGTCCTGTCACGTGTGTTTGTTACGTGAGAAACGAACAAGAGCTTTGGCAACGCTGCGGCGGCACGTCTCCTCTCCTTCTTTTCCTGCTCGCTGGGACGCTGGCTGCCATTCCCGATCGATCCAGCACACACACACCCGAGAGCCCGAGGGGAGAGACCCAACCAGCGGCTGCAGGGATTGATTGGTCGGGTTCCGCTCCGCCTTGGGAGCAGAGGCCCAAGAAGAGATGGGCGGCGCGGCGGCGGGCACCAAGTGGATCCACCACATCCAGCGCCTCAGCGCGGTGAAGGTGTCGGCGGAGGCGGTGGAGCGGGGCCAGAGCCGCGTCATCGACGCCTCCCTCACCCTCATCCGCGAGCGCTCGAAGCTCAAGGTCACTCCATCATCCCTCTCAAGATCCTTCTTTTTTTTTTCCGTTGCCTTTACCCTTATGGCCTTATCCCTGACTGTGCCCATTCTTGTTCTTCTGAATATTCCATTCCGCACGAACATGCGATTGGAGTCGACTGGGATTCTGTTCGGCCTCTCATTTCGATCCCTTCAGATACGATTAGTCAATCAGATATTGTCGATCGGGGGAGAATCCAGACGAGCCTCCTTTTGTTTTTTTCCTTTTTGCCTGTTCTTTCACATGTGGGGTGATGCTGCAGGCTTGCGTTATAATAGTAAATAACTAGTAATACAGTTAGAGTAAACAAATCCCTGTGCTTCAGAACGTAGTTGGCAACAGTCTGCTTCCTCCTTCCTATGCGTTTCACATATTTGTTCTCTGTTCAGAACAGGTACTGACCACAAGGCAACCAAAATTCACAACTGAATTGCCTCTACTCTGATCCTGTATGTTACTCCTGTTTATTTACATGCAAGAAACAGTGCATGAGGCAGCATAAGTAGAGTTGAAACTTCCCAATTGTTTACTTGCTAAGTATGCATTTACCATGGGCCATCCTATGTGATCGCTACTGTGCCGTTTGGTCTGACCATCATTAGCAAATTGCTTAGTGTAGACACATTTGCTTACATTGGTGAAACTTGAAAAAGTAATTCAGAGAATATTCACGGATACATGGACTTGAATGCTATGCAACCCACATGTTTTTTCAACCATTGGGTGTATGCCTCAGGATGTGCAGAAGCTTGCTTTCAACTTACAAAGTTTGAGCATTTTAAAACCTACAATATGATTCCTTTGCTGACAGCATAAGTAAGATACGGTCAAAGGCTCAGCCATGCACACACACCATGTTTTAAACTTGCTTCAGAAAGAATAGAATGTTCAGATAGTTCAAAATGCCTTTCATCTAGAAAGTAGGCCTCACATATAAAATTCTTATTCAGAAAATAACTATTTTCTTCTCTTTTTCATGCTTCACTCTGTTCCATTTACCTCTTAAAAAGTTAAAAAAAATTCTCCATTAGGAAAAACAAACTGTGGCCTTTTCCGACACTCTTTTTTAGTTTATCTGATGATCAAGTCTTTGAAGATATGGTTCTTAAATAATAACATTAGTTAGATATGGTCGAAGCTGACATGCGCAGCATCCAGGAAATATTTGCTTCAGATGGAATCTGAGATTCTGATAGTTTTGAAGTGTTCCAGTGGAATGGCAAAAAGTTCCTATTTTGGAAATATCTTGTTCTTATTTTCTAAATGCTTCACTCTGTACCAGTTTGTGATTAAAACACTGTACATATTAGTGTGTACATGGAACGGGGATACGTTCTATATTACCTCTACAGACAAAACTTCGATTTTCTTCAGAAATAGGTGCTTGTGCTTTTGTTGTAATGTATACTTTTTCTTGGCAGGCAGAGTTGCTGCGTGCTCTGGGTGGTGTGAAAGCTTCGGCGTCGCTCTTAGGAGTCCCTCTTGGTCACAACTCATCCTTTTTACAAGGCCCTGCCTTTGCTCCTCCACGCATAAGGGAGGCCATTTGGTGTGGAAGCACAAACTCTAGCACAGAGGAAGGTACAGTGAATACTATTGAACACAAATTAATGGAAAAAAAACATTACAACATATATGATGTTCCTGTTAAACAGGCAAAGAATTGAATGATCCTCGGGTGCTAACTGATGTTGGAGATGTCCCCATTCAAGAGATCCGTGACTGTGGCGTCGAAGATGACAGATTGATGCATGTAATTAGTGAATCTGTCAAAACAGTGATGGAGGAAGTAAGCATATTATACCATGATGAGTGCCTCATAAGATTCTTTTGTTAATTATGCAAGATATTTACTTATTTAGGTATCCTAATGGTACATTGTTTCAGTTTCATTTCAGAACTGGAAATTGGTTTCAATACATGTATTGAAATAGCTCTGTTTTTCTGTTATGTTTCACATATTTATTCAAAGTGGCGCACTGTTGTGCAGGAACCTCTTCGACCGTTGGTGTTAGGAGGCGA
Source organism: Bothriochloa decipiens (assembly GCA_023333625.1). Lineage (NCBI taxonomy): Eukaryota > Viridiplantae > Streptophyta > Magnoliopsida > Poales > Poaceae > Bothriochloa > Bothriochloa decipiens. The sequence continues at coordinate 44,588,359 of CM041642.1, read as the reverse complement.
TCACTCGATATCTTATCCAGTGGTTAGAGCTGTGTCTGAAAAGCTTGGAGGACCTGTTGACATTCTTCATCTTGATGCACATCCAGATATCTATGATTGTTTTGAAGGGAACACTTATTCACATGCCTCTTCATTTGCCAGAATAATGGAAGGTGGTTATGCCAGGAGACTGCTACAGGTAATTGTCTCAGGGTTTCAAGGAAAATATAAATACTATTACTAATTAAATGACCGTAATGTTTTTTTTTTTCTCAAACACGCAGGAGAGCTGCGTATCATTGTATTAGTAGAAGAAAAAGTAGTCATACATACTACACTGAAAAAATCTGACATGTGGCTTTGGCTTCCAATATCCATCAATTCTGTGCTAGGACAAGGACTAGCATGGTTTAAATAACGCCTTACTGCATATCACATTTTTTTTATCATGCTATAACTGCAATTAGTTTTCTTTCCTTGATTGAGTCAGCTCCAGGTTGATGCCCTTGACTTTGCTTTTGTGGCTGTCTTGTCACTAGTGTAAATACCAGTTTCTGTCACCCTTATCCTGATTCCAACATACTTCAGGTTGGATTGAGATCAATTACCAAAGAAGGGCGTGAACAAGGGAAGAGATTTGGTGTGGAACAGTATGAGATGCGAACTTTCTCAAAGGACCGAGAGAAGCTTGAGAATCTGGTAACATGCTTTAGTTTAATCATGTGGATGTATTTTTGTTGCTTATATATCAACTCAAAATGGTGAAAACATAGATGTTACAGCCTATAAGATATGTGTCATATGATTCTGCCTACTATGTCCTTTTCCAAGTAACTTTCAGTTTAAATTGTCAACTTCTGTTGATATTCTCATTATCACAGACCTTAATTTAAAAGGAACTGTAATAACATAGGTGGTTATTGAATTTCTGAAATGTGCAGATTGTTAATGATTAAAACACATGCTCAACCTATTCTTTCCCTACAGAAACTTGGGGAAGGTGTAAAGGGAGTGTATGTCTCAGTTGATGTGGACTGCCTTGACCCAGCGTTTGCTCCAGGGGTCTCTCACATTGAACCAGGAGGCCTCTCGTTCCGCGATGTGCTCAACATCCTCCAGAATTTGCAGGGTGATGTTGTCGCCGCTGATGTGGTGGAGTTCAACCCACAGCGCGACACGGTGGATGGGATGACAGCCATGGTCGCCGCGAAGCTGGTCCGCGAGCTCACTGCTAAGATCTCCAAGTGAGACGGACAGGATCACACCATTCTTCTTGAAGGGAAAGTGAAAGGGTGGTTTTTGATGTCTCGGTGTATTGGTCTTGGTTCCTGTGCATCGAGCACCAAATGCTTCGACATGTGACAAAGCTTATATTAATCAATAACACCATAACGTTGATTTCTGCTACTCCTATTTAGGTCATGCTAGATGCTTACCATTAATGTAGGGTGGATTCTGAATCAAATCTACCAGATTCTAGATCAAATGCTCCGAATGTCAGGAATTTCTCGGACTTGGATGTGATTAGTGAGCTGGAATGGCTAAGTTATGGTCAACAAATTATTTTGTTATAAGATCTATTTATTAGTAAACAAATGTTAGATGCAGCATTTTGTAAACTACAGTCGAACAAAACGAGCACACTGCAGCTCTATTGCTAGCAGCAGCGAGACAGTCAGGTATGGCAGTAGCCGGCGGCGAGCAACGGGTCGACCCGGTCCCGGCCGTGCTCTTCATCCGCCGCCCGGGCGCGCCCTTCGGCGACGCGATGCACCAGTGCTTCCGCGTGCTGGAGCTGCCCTCGCTGGTCTCGGCCCATCAGGCCGCGGCTTTCCTCGCCGCCGTGGCGGCCGAGCCAGACCCGCCTCGCGCCGCGGTCGTGATGGGCGGCGGCGCCGTCCGCGCGGACGCCGCGTTCATCGACGCCGTCCCCTCCGTCCGCTGCCTCCTCAGCACCGCCGCGGGCGTTGACCACATCGACCTCGCCGAGTGCGCGCGCCGCGGCGTCGCTGTCGGCAACTCAGGGAAGGTCTACTCCGCCGACGTCGCAGACCACGCCGTCGGCATGCTCGTCGACGTGCTTCGGCGCGTCTCCGCGGCGGAGCGGTTCGTCCGGCGCCGGCTCTGGCCGCTGCAGGACGGCGGCTACCCGCTCGGCTCCAAGGTCCACAACTGTTGGCTTCGTGATTTCCTTCTCTCTTCTCTGCACAGAAAGCCTTAAACTTTCAGCTATGCCAAATTGAATCAGATTTGTCCTTCCAATCTGCTGTATTTCATTCGGGTGAATTCATCACATTTTTATCTGAATCCAGATGCATTTGATCATTTGATGATTTCAGCTGGGTGGCAAGCGTGTCGGCATCATCGGATTGGGGAACATTGGTTCACTGATTGCAAAGAGGCTTGATGCTTTTGGCTGTATCATCCACTACAACTCCAGAAGACCCAAGGATTCAGTCTCCTACAGATACTTCCCTAACGTTCACCATCTTGCTTCTGAATCAGATGTGCTTGTTGTAGCATGTGCTCTGAACAAGGAGACGCGCCACATTGTAAACAAGGATGTTCTGGAGGCCCTAGGGAAGGATAGGATCGTCATAAACATTGGCCGAGGAGCGAACATCGATGAGGCCGCCTTAGTCAGTGCACTGAAAGAGAGAAGGATTGCAGGAGCTGGCCTTGATGTCTTTGAGAATGAACCTAAGGTGCCTCCGGAGCTCTTGTCCATGGACAATGTGGTGCTGACGCCTCATTCAGCAGTTTTCACGGCCGAGTCTAGGTCCGACCTGTGTGAGCACCTGATATGCAACCTCGAAGCGTTCTTTTCCGGGAAGCCACTGATCACGCCTGTGCTGCCTGCTTTGACACAGTAGGTCGTGTTGCTGGCTAGTTCAATCCAGCTACTGGGAGGGTAACAATATACTTTTACCACGACCTAGATTAGTACATGTTGTGTTTCTTATAAAATATACTAGATCACTTTAATCACTGCAAAGGAGTGTCTCATCGGAACTTTAGATTCTGTAAAACACCACTCAAATCATAACCAAATATGTCCTTCACAAATTGCCAACTCTTTACAGTCAAGAGTGTAACATCCGATTAAAACTTGTTTCGTTTTCTTTTTCATTTTGTTGTACTCCCCTGATGTTGGCCCGTGCAAAATGTAATCATCAGAACATTATAGCATGCTTTGTTTGTTCCAAAGGATTTGTATGCAAGGCATTATAATCTGGCCTCGCCAGAAAATTCATTCTCTACCTACCTTTTGGATGGCCATATGTCCACAACAATTGCATATTGTACTATCTATATTTTAATGTATAGCAGCACAGTGGGTAGTTACATGCTTGTTGATCTGTGCTCTGTTAATATTCTGGTCATTGTCTATATGTCTTCTTTGAGGAAATATAATTGTTTCTTAAGAATAACATTGTGTGAGCCGGGCATTCCTCCCCCTGTGGCACTGGGATCCCTCGCAAGCGGTCAGGCAGCTGTCCACCGACCCATCGCCGCCGAGGTGGCGCTGGTGCTGGACGCCTGGACCTGGACGCGCCTCGTCGCCGTGGCTCTCGAGATGAGCTCCGACAGCTGTTGCGTCTGCGTGACTGCGTCTTGCCGCCGTCGAGGTGGACTGCAGGTACTTGCCGTGCGCTTGGATCCGCAGCTGCAGCTGTCTCCGCCTTCAACAGAAACATGAAAAATATAAATGGGCTAAAAGTGGATATAATGGGCCGGAACCCAGCTGAGCCCTTGCAGGTGCAGCACAAGGCAAAGTGGGCCCCGAATCAGTCGCGGACGGGCCAGCGCGATCAAATTAATGGGCCGAAATGACTGCGCGTTGCGTGCCTCTGGAATGGCCGGAATGGAAGGGAAGACCAGGATCTCTACGCTTCCCATTTTGCCAGTGACCCTGGTGTTGGGCTGGAATGGAAGGGAAGACCAGGATCTCTACGCAATTTAGTTGATATCTCTACGTAGATGATTCTTCAGTAGGAGTGAATATGAAACACAAATCTTTGTAAAACGAAACATTCCACATGAATTTTGTCAGAATCAAATTAGATAGGGATGTACTTTTTAGGAATCTCCATGCAATAGGAGTAGAAAAATTTATGATCCACCGTGCATCACAAAGTCTCAAGTCGGGAGCACATCGCAAACTCACACAGTCAAAGCAGGTCATCTGTAAGTTGTAAGTTGAGACTAAAACCATCCGTTTCATATTTTGAGCTTGTTTTTAAATCTGATGTAATCTACTTTAACTTTTATTTTTTAGATCATTTATTAGTTGAAACCTATCAATCATACCAACTTTTTAGCTTGAGTAGTAAAAATAAAAATCGACACGTACAAGCAATCAGATTGGTGTCGGCGAGCGTGGTCACGTGACACAGGGATTAAATGAGACGGATGAAGAAAATTAATAGGGATCTTGAATAGGCACAAGCTAGAAGATGACAGACAAATAGCAAGGACCACAGCCAGACTCGGACACGGGAGAAATAGTCACCCGACAGCAGAGGTTGCTCGCTCCGGACTGAGTCCGGCCAGAGCGGACTGTCCGCAAATGCTTCCGCATCTCCGTCGCCGTCACCGCCGAGTCGCAGCTGCTACTGTTCCGCGTCAGGGAGATTGCACTGCGTTCTAAAGTAATACCTGCAGCGGGCCTTTTCGGTTTTCGGCAGCGGACAAAGGTGTCCGCTGCCATGCCACGGTAAATCGTGGCTTGATGCAGTGGCGTTTTTGCCCGCTGTGGTTAATAGGATTTCCCACAGCGGGCAGATAAGGAAGTCCGCTGCCGCAAAGAAATTCCAAAAAAAAAGCCCACACTGGCCTTGATCTGGGCTCGCGTTGGACATGGATCCTGCCGTCGTCGTCGATCCACCGTGCACGCGCCGTAGCTACTCCACCAGCACCACTGCAGAGGCCACCATGGCGCCGGATCCTCACGCACCGGGGTGCAGCTCGGCCGGCGATGGGCGTTCTTGGCTTCAAGACGGCCGCCCCGACCCCCACCCGCAGCTACTCCACCAGATCCGGTCGATCCACCCACAATCTGTCACCAAGAGGCTCGATCTACGAACAGGAGAGAGGAACGAGTGAGGGGAGAGAGGGACGAGTGAGGGAGATTGAAGAGAGAAAGAGGGAGACGGTCGCATGAGGTACCCAGGAGTTGTCGTCGCGTGAGGTCCATGGCCTCCTCGAGCCTCGTGACTCCACAGTCGCCTAGAGCACCACCGTGCGCAAAGCGCCGCTGCGCACGCCGAACGCCGCCCGCAGGGCCTTGCGACGCCGGGGTCGCCCAGAGCACCACCGCGCGCCTCGCGCAACCGCTCGCGCAGAGCCCCGCTACGCGCGCTGAGTGCCGCCCGCGCGCCGTGCACCGCGGCGACCAGGGGAGGGGAGCTCCGGTAGAGAGGGAGGGACGGGATCCACTTCGCAGAGGGGAAGGGGACCACGGCGCTGAAACCCTAACTTTTTGCTCAGGAATGCAAGTGAAGTGAAGGAAAGGAGTTGAGGGGAAGAGGAAGGGGATCGACGGCTCTAAGGGGAGACATTGTGACGGGAGTTAAGGTTAGACCGAAACCCTAAGTTTGCATTTTATAGGTGGCTATCAGATTGGGCCGAGGCCTTTTCTGTAGCGAGCCTTATAAAGTGACCGCTGCGGTAAATCGATTTACCGCAATGGACATCTTAAGGTTTCCACTACGGTATCTATTTACCATAGTGAAAACCTTAAGATGTCCACTGTGGTAAATAAAAAGTGCCCGCTATGGTAAATCAATCGATTTACCGCAGCGGGCAACTTAAGAGCCCGTCATGGAGTCCAAATATGCAACCCTGCAATAATTCGATTTTAACGTAGTGTCGACTTCCACGCCGCGCTAGGCGCTACTTGAGCGGTACCGCATCCTAGACTTTTTCACGACGAGGGAGGCCCTCTCGGTGTTCCTACCAGCCGCGGTCGCGGACGCGCACAACCCGCCCCGCGCGGCGCTCACCGTGGGGAGAGGCACGGGCCCGGGCGTGGACGCGAACGCCGCCGTCCCATCGCTGCGCTTCGTCTTCAACACGGGGTGAGACAAAAGAAACTATTTTGGACGCGGATTATTGCATGTATTAACTTTGATCTATTACTATACTTTGTCAACTATAAACTACATAAATTCATGGAGATTGTCTGGTGGTAGAGTCCACTGTACTGTATGAATCGTAGCATATCATGTATGTGATATAAGAGCAACCACAATGTACAAGGATAAACCAGTCGATATGAATGGGTCCCACATCAGGTGGCACTAGTTATTCCAAATGCCAAAATGTATAGGGCTCAACCTAGCCATAGGAGTGGGTCCCACGATGAAATAAAAATGTCGGTCCTCCTCAACGCCTCGATCCTTCGCGCGAGTTGCTGGAGAACTCCGCCCACCGCCGCCTTCGTCATCTCCATCCCCGATCTCCCACCTTCCACCAAATCAAGCCATGCCCTTCCATGTCTAGCTCCTCAAGTACTGCATGAACTAGGATCTGTAGCTTCCCTGCCCTGATGAAGCCTACAAAGTCAGATCGGGTGGCTTTGCGCGGCGACCTCGCGGGCGCCCAGCGACCTGGGGCGCGGTCCCCCTCGCGGACGGACGACGACGGACGCGGCCTCCTCATGTACTGCCCGCGACCTGGGGCGTTGCCACCTCGTGGACGGCCGGTGAGGCGAGCTCCCGTGGTGTGCGGACGGCCGGCGCGACGAATTCCCGTGGCGAGCGGACGGCTGGTGATCTCGCGGGTCCAAGGCCACCTCACTTCGAGCTAGCGCATGCATCAACAGGCAGAAGCCTCGGCTCAGGTATCTCTACCTCTGATCTCTACTAGACTAGTTGTTTGGAGAAAAAAATTTTGCTGCAAACTGAGACCAATGAAAGGAAGACAGCAATACGAACAGAATTGCCTTATTATAGATATTATTACAAAGCAACTCAATGGAAACACACAATCCTAAATTAATTGGACAAGCCATAATACTCTAGCTGAGACAATATTGTAAAATTACATGGATATGACAATCTACTCTTGGTCTTGTCGATGCTGCTGTGTACTGAATTTTTGCCATATGTGCTCTATCAAATCTTCCTTGAGACGATTGTGAGTTGATCGATCGCGAATTTTCATGTCTTTGTCAAGTACATCTATGAATCCATAGATTGGTCCATGTGCAAGCCCGGTTAAATTTGGGGATGACTCTGATTGGTCATATGTGTTATCATCTGGTGTGTCATATATGCCTCTCTCATCCTCTATTATCATGTTATGCAAAATAATACATGCATACATAATATTTGCTAGCTCTTCCCGCTCCCATAGTCTAGCTGGGTGACATATGATAGCCCAATGCTTTTGCAGCACCCCAAAGGCTCGTTCCACAGCTTTTCTTTCTCCTTCTTGAAAACATGCAAACAATTTATGCTTAGCAGTTACTGGCCTGAGGATTGTCTTGACAAATGTGGCCCATTCTGGATAGATGACATCAGCTAGATAGTAACCAATGTTGTATTGTGACCCATTAACAGTGAACTAAACCTCAGGTGCTTTGCCTTGGAGCTGTTTTGTGAATAACGATGACTGGTCAAGCATATTAATATCATTATTCGAACTAGCCGCTCCAAAGAATGCATGCCAAATCCATAGGTCATAAGATGCAACAGCCTCTAGCATTATGGTAGGTACCTTATGATCACCTCGAGTGAATTGTCCTTTCCAAGCAACAGGGCAATTCTGCCACTCCCAATGCATACAATCAAGACTACCCAGCATCCCAGGGAAACCACGCTGTTCTGTAACTTGCAGCAAGCGTTGGATATCTTCACTAGTAGGTTTGCGCAGATATTGTGCACCAAATTTGCTTCTAACACCATGAACAAAATGAATCAAACACTCCATTGCAGTACTCTCAGCAACCCCAAATGTTTCATCCATAAGATCTGCTGGTGAACCATATGCCAACATTCTAATTTCAGCAGCACATTTCTGTAATGGTGATAGACCCACTTTGCCAAATGCATCTTGACGTAGACGAAAATATGGAGACCAATCACCTAGAGAATCAATTATGTGTTCAAATAAACGCCTCCTCATGCAAAATCTTCTACGAAACTGATTATCTGTGTACAAAGGAGTTTCTGAAAAATATTTAGCAACCAGTCTATTGTGATCACCTTCATGATCTCTGCTGATGTACCTCCTTGTATAACCCCCACGTCGCCTTGCTAATTCTGCTTCAATCTCAGCTTCAATCTCCTGCTCAAGCTCAGCCTCAATCTCTACTTCAACCTCAAACTCAATAGAATCAAAAGAATTATCTGAGTTAGTTGACATTCTTTCTAGTGAATGAGGTTGTGGACTGAACAGTGAATGAAGAAGTGGCTGTGGACTGGTTTCTTGTGTGAACCAGACAGTGGCTGTGGACTAGAAAGTGAATGAGGAAGTGGCTGTGGACTGGTTTCTTGTGTGAACCAGGCAGTGGCTGTGGACTGGAGAGTGAATGAGGGAGTGGGGTGTTGAGTGGTGAATGAGGGAGTGGTTGTTGGTATTTGTTAAGTGCAATTGAAATATGAAGGATTCCGCAAGCGCACAGAAAATACCATTGTAGCATTTTACTTGGAGTATCTAGGTATCGTTATTTATATTTTACCACAGGGAAGCATGGGTTAAAGAATCTGATAATTCACCATCATGTATCTACTAACTTAGTAAACCAACTAGACTAAAGCAGGGGTAAATGATATATGATAGATATATGAATGAAAGCACACACATGAGAATTATATGATAAATGAGTAGATAGCTAAGTGAGAGGACAACGGGAGAGATCAAGGTTCCTATGCATTTCTCTATTACTTTGGTTCAAAGTAACTAAGGTATGGGTAGATGTAGCAATCATGCACATGACACTTTGGAGCAACAATACCTTTTCGACTCTCAAAGAAGACTAGGAAGAAAGTAGTTGGGGGAAGGCTGCCAAAAGCTCTACGAAACACCAACCCGGACGTGGTGGAATACAAAGGTCTTACAGAGCTGTCACCTCTGGGGCTACCACAACTAACCGTAGGATTGGGCGCAACCTTAGGTAACCTATAGTTTGGGCTCCCCTTTGGTTGAGAGCCTTCTCGAACCTTCTAGATTACAGAAAAATGCTCGGATCCCGATTATCTCTATGTAAACCTGCCATGTGGGCCTTTCTTGGTTCTTTTTAGTCGACACCCTGTAGAAACAGATATTCACCAAAACTCATCGAATTCCGTTAGTATAACCCCTATATCTAGATGATATTTAGTTTAGGTCCTTTTTATGTCTTGTTGATGGTTAAAAATTAGAGTTAACTACCATCAACAAGCTCCCCCAAGCTTAACCTTTGCTCGTCCCTGAGCAAAGCTAAACTTAGCAATGGATCAGGAGTTGCTACAATACTTTTATGACTCAAAAGTATACATGTGTTCAAAAAAGAACTCTCCTCTGGATTAGCATCAATCATCTTGACTTTCAAACTTACCCATATTACCTTCAACCATGGGGCTTATAGCCTTCACTTGGGTCTTGAGCAATTGAAAGACAGAACGATCAAGTCAAGCAATATGTCTCGAGTTCTTCGATCAACCTTCATTCTAGACTTTTTGTAAGTTTTCAAAATAAAACTTAGAGATTTCTTTGTATGACTCTCTCAAGTCTCTCATATATGGTATTTGTGGATCCTCACCAAGGCAACAATGGTGTTTTGCCTTCTTCTCTCAGAATATGTGGTATTTTTAGAATAAGGCAGAGTAAATTATGCCTCATCTCTCTCACACTATAACTAATAAAATTATGTGGAGTTCATAGGTGGGAAAGAAATAGCTCATACATACTTGCAATACATATGTTGTCTAATCCAACCATGGATCCAGAGGAACTCGTCATACAATCAAATCAAAATATGTATGTGTGGTTTCAAATGAATAAACAAAAAGTATGGTAGAGAATTTTGGTGGAAGGTAGAAGGGATAAAGCCTAATTCTACAATGCTCCTTTACAAAGGGTAACTTTTCTCAACTCGGGACTTTGAAAAATTAGAAACTGGGGCTTTGCTATTATTTTTTTATTATTTTTTCTCATCACACTCTTTGTTTTCACCTTTTTCTCTTTCCCCTTTTTTATCACACTTTTTTCACTTCTTCTCTTTTTTTTTCAAATAGCCCACTCTCTGATGCAATTGGAACTTTTGAGAGGATAAAGAAAATGATAAAAACTAGGAGCATTTATTTTAAAACCGGGGGTAGCAAACAAGGAAAACCTATGGAGAATATTTTTGGTGTTTACTCCCAATGTAGGAGTAGAACATTTTTAGAATGAGTTTAAATGGGTAAATATGGTGGCGCTTACTTCCAGGGTAGAAGTAGCAAGGGGTTCATAGTATGTGTGATCTTGATTTTAAGAGCATAAAAAGCTCCTAAGGGTCGACACAGCTAGACCAAACTCAATGCACATAAGCAGTAAATAAATGTGGAAGTTCTTCTATTTTAGCAAGCATGTATATATGGCTGTGGTAGGAATGTAAGCTCTCATCATATAGGAACTCATCATGTGGTATTTTATATTTTTTAAAAGATAAATCTCCAGAACTTTAGTGTCACTAGGAACAAGATAAACAGCAGCTCAGACCGTCTCATATCATATCCGTCAATTACCTAGACTAAGATCAAGCATTCGCAACCCACAAGTTTCAAGTTCAGAGCAAATCTTAGGTCATTTCCATGCAAAGGGATTATCTTTAGAATTCATTTTATTAACAAGCAGCACTTTGCACATTATAACCTTTTATTTCAAAATTAAAGATCACAAGACTTATATCTATAAAAAGAAATCTTTATTTGGTTTTATGGTTATGCATCTTTTTATTATTTTTAATAGAGCAAACTCAAAAATAGTAATTATAGAGGGAAAGAAATACTTAGCTGGATATATGGGGGATGCCCTCCCCCAAGCTGATTTTTGACGTAGTCATTCACTCTTGAAGTGTAGCAGACTGGCAGTGGAGTTGTATGTCCTCTCGTGGAGTGTCAATGTTGATGACTGTTGAGACAGCACTCCGACAGTGGACATAACATCCACTTGCTTGTCAGCTCTTCTTGATCCTTCAAATTCTGTGAAGCTTAAATAGACAACAAAGCTTGTGGAACTGATTAAGTGTTAGTGATAAATCTTTAAGCCTTGAGCATCTAGAACCCCATTCTTTATCAAGATCTGTCTTTCAATATTTTTGCAATTTTATATTTTAAATGATGCAACAGAAAATGCAATAAGATGAATGCAAAATTATTTTTATGCCACCACAGTGAATATCTCTGCGGGTTGTTACACACCACAGAATTATTCACATGGGGCTTAGCATTTTTAGGATGCAATGCAATAACATCTTTATTTTCTTTTCTAATGAAAAATTAACAAAGTAAAAATGCAACAAGAATTAATTATGCAATGTGAAAAAGTAAATATGTTAATGGAAAAACATATGCAATGCTAAATATGGATAACTACCAAGTTTACCTCCCTGGCGAGGGTTCGATGATTTGAGTTCTCCGAACATGACTTCTTTCTTTCATTATGTCCTGAACTTTCATTTCTCTCTTTGATTCTTCTCTGCAGAGGATTAGTGGACAACATATACCCGAAGGAATGTACAAACAATAACAAGGGTATAGTTGTCACATAGCCAAAGGTCACTTTCATGCTGTATAACATTGGTTTGAACATTTTAATTAGCATAGAACATTTACTCACCATTATTTTTTCTCTCAAGGATTGATTTTATTTTGTCTTACGATTGATTTGCATTAATGGACTATGAATCATTTAAACTTGTAGAGAGAAAAGTAAGAGTGAGTAGAAGGATTGCAAACCAGCGTGCTGGAGCGACAAGGGCTTGAGAGGAGGAAGAGCATTGTCGATCATCTTTAGAGGAGTCATCAACCTTCATCCCCCAAGCTTAAACTTTTCTGACGCTTGACACTACTGGAGAGAGCTCTTGATTTTAGGTCCTTTGAGCAAAAGACATCTCCCTTGTATTCTGCTTTTCTTTGGACTCTCTAATCTAGGAGATGAGCATGCGGACAGTTGCACATTCTTCTTTCCTCAAACTTTTTTGATTTTCTTGAGTATTGGTTGATGAGCTCTTATTCATTGGAGATGCATACTTGAGTCCCTCTTTAATGGTCTTTGTCTTCTCTAGTGGCATAGCGATGAGTTGTTCTGTTGAATGATACGCCAACTGTCTTGATGGTCAAAAGAGGAACTTCCTTGAGAATTGCATAAAAGCTTCATGTCTAATGATACAAGTACATCATGTTGCAACCATTGTTGTTCATGATCCTTTAGATCTATGTCGACAATGCACCATTGATTGATGTATGTTGACACAAGGATGCATGACGTATTGGATTGCCATCCTTGTCTTTGTTGTAAACATGCAAGATGGTATCTTCAAGGACAATGAGAGTAGGTCTCGGCTAATATGAGGTGAGTTGCACCCTACTTCTCATTGGCATCCTAGCTTGAGTTTTGGTAAGACTCAGTGCTATGATGTCTTCACTTTTCTTTTTCAGTTCTTCCACCGATGATAGATTGGAGTTGTGTCTTTTGCACGAAGTTGTTGAAGTTCATCATATGCCTTGCTTGATGTGAGTTCATCTCTTGACTTACCCGTGTTGGATTAGGAGTTTCTGTAGGGGTTAGTCCACCAAAATAACCATGTCTACACTAGCAATTTTTCAGTTTAATAACCAAACTAGACTCCATGTCTAATTTAATTAAGGAAGGCATTTTAACCTAAGCACCACACTTAATTTAAAAGCCTTTGAGAGTACACATGTAGTACTTCCAAACCAAATCATACTACAGCAAACAAAGGTAGCATGAAAGCACTATAGAGATTCACTCATCTAGGGATGAAAGAGCATGATTAAGTTGAGGATTTTTTTTCTATTTTTAGATGGACGTGATATGAATGCATGCAAGGAACTAAACATGCAATAGATGGGAAAATATAATGAGCTAAATGGAGTGAGTGCATGAATAGTTAAAAGTAAACATGTAATGGGATGTAAGGAAACATAAACTAAGTGAAGTGGATGCATGGATTATTCTAAGCAAACATGCAATGGGATATAAGAATTTTAAAGATAACTACTCATCAATTTAAAGTCCATGAGCAAGACTATCTCACCTTTCTTGATCATACTTACCATGACTCACATGATGGTTGTGAGTAGTGCAGCTTCAATGTTCGTCACTTGAGATATGATTATAATTCTTGTGACGCCGACCTTTTCTCCAATCTACACATGGTTAGAAATATATATGTATACACAAACCTCTGAGATGGCAGGGTTCCAATGCTAATGAATGTTGAATGTTGCAGCACCCTGGGCTCGTCAATATCTACTTTTCTTTCCTATGGAATGTTGTCGGAAGGTCGAAACGACATCTTTTGTCCTGTCTATTCCACAACTCAACAGAACAATGGGTAATCCTACTAAAGCTAATGGTACACTAAATTAGCAGATATCAAAATCTTTAGGCCAAATACTTCCTTGGCAACGGGGCCAAAAATGCTTGTTGGTATTTGTTAAGTGCAATTGAAATATGAAGGATTTCGCAAGCGCACAGAAAATACCATTGTAGCATTTTACCGAGAGTATCCAGGTATTGTTATTTATATTTTACCACAGGAAAGCATGGGTTAAAGAATCTGATAATTTCCCATCATGTATCTACTAACTTAGTAAACCAATTAGACTAAAGCAGGGGTAAATGATATATGATAGATATATTGTAACATCTCAAGTGTTATTAGCCAAATTGCATTCCATTACATGTGCATAAGCATCATACATCAAAAAAAATTTGTCATTGCATTTTATTGTGCTAAGGTGTTTGAATTCTAAATTCAAATTTAAAATTTGAAAACCCTAGTTTCAAAAATATCAAGAATTTGGCTATGGTCCAAAAAGCAAAAATGTAATTCAAATTATTTTGAGTAACTTTCATGTTGGAAAATTTTCAAGTTTTAATATGAAATTTGGAGCAAATGAAAAAGGGGGAAAATCCTAAAGTGCTACAGTAACCTGACACCTGCTCTTTTCTCCTTCGCCGGCGTTCGCTGTGGCCGCCTCGACCGCCAGCTCGCGCATCGCACGCGAAGCTTCACTGCCTGCATGTCGACCGTCCGCTCATCGACATCGGCCTATAAATGAAGTCGACCATCACCATTTCTCTTCTTCCTCCTGCTTTTCTTTCCACCGCTGCCAGTTCTGCCGCCTGCCGTGCCACCACCGTAGAGCTTGCTCTGGCCAAATTGAAGAGCGCAACCAGTTTCTCCCTGCTCTTGCGACCTTTTTGAGCCCCTCGCGTAGCCCCTCGCTGCCGGAGTTGCCCGGCGCACCATTTCTTCCTCGCGGCCGGTCATCGCACCGCCGCGAGCACTTCGCCGCCGCCAGCTAGTTCTGGTGAGTCTCGCGTTGCTTTCTCTTGCCTTTTAGATTTTCCTTGACACCACGATCGTGATCGATTTGTCAATTTTTGTAATCAGGCACCAGACGCGCAAGACCGTCATCGCCGTCGCCGACCGCGCTGCCACCACCATCCACAGTTCCACTCTGCTCTATCCCGCCCAAATTAGCGCAAGCATCTGAGTCGTGGTGAGCCTCTGATTCTATTTGTGCCATAAATTTTCATTTTCCAAAACCACAACCGCCGGCGTGACTCCACCGTGCCGCCGTGGCCGCCATGGCCGGTGTCAAGCGCACTGTCGTGCTTAGCTCGCCTATTTATCTTCACCCGAGTGTGCGTGGGGTCGGGCCGAATCCTTAGGCACCACTTATGCCGCCTGTGACCTCGCCGCCGGCGAAAACCATTGCCAGCCAAGCATCCCACCGACCATGCTCTGCTCTGGAGCCATCGAGGACCTAAGAAACATGAATTCAGACAAATTCAGGGGTGTTGGTGCTAAATTCCAGACTCAGATGAATAGGGTCAAATAGTGCTTTGACCAAATTGTAAAATTGTAAAACTATGAGGGCCTTTTTTTAAAATTGCCAGGCCAGGCCGGGTGCTGGGCCGACCTGCCACTGTTGCCGCTGGGCCTGCCCGCACTCGGGCCGCCCTGCCTCGGTGTTGGGCTGCCCTGCCCATAGTGCCGGGCCGGACGGATCAATTAGGTCCAAGCGCCTTTTTCTTTTTCTAAAAAGTTTTATTTTTTTCTGATTTGATGAATAGTGCTGATATTTGTTTAATTCATAGAAAAATAAATAAAGCTCCAAAAATTATAAAAATTTTTGGGTAGCCTCTTTGTCATGCCTTGAATCTAGAAAAAATTTGAAATGCCAAATTTGGATACTTTTTGCATGAGATAAAATTAGCTCTTTTAATTAATAAATGCTTGCTCCATGATTTTTGTAGGATAGAATAAATATCCAATAATCATGAAACTTCTTGTGTAACTATTTTATAATAGTATCAACCTTCACAAAAAGTTTAGGATTAATTTGATAATTTTTAATTATATCCTTAATTATGTGTCTTATTTAATTATTGAGTTTTAAAGTAGTTGAGTTTCTTTATATCTTATGACATGTCATACCTGATGTTTTATATACTTAAACTTATTAAAGTAAGATCTTAGATGAAGGTGTTAGGTCCCTAATTGAGGATGAATTATTATATGTTATGTAGTTTTGGTAAGTGGGTTTACTTTCTATAAGAAAAGTAAAATATTTTTTGTTATAATGATTCGAATAGGGCTGGAGAACTCGATAAACGAGTGTCCAGTGATATGATCAGATCAACTTATCATCATAAGCATCATGTCATCATCACTTATGCATTCATAATGCTTATTCTATGCATATGCATGCAATAGGTGTGCCCACGGGAGTGACCCTGTTGGAGTTCGAGGGAACGTGCCCGCAAGAGCCGGAGAATCCTCAAGAGCCGAAGATTCAGGTGGCCAAACCTGACGCCGGAGACGAGATCGTGCTTGAGTGCCCACTGCACGAACTAGCAACATTCGTGAAAGACAAGCCCCGGAGCATTTTAACTTTCTAACTTTTTATATCGTAAATATGCTATGTTTGTTGCATTAAGTTATAAGAGGTGAATTGGAACCCTTGCTGCATATACATCTTTCCTTGTCCAGTTTACTTCACTTCATATCCTAATGATATGATACCGTAGTTTTTGCTTAGACATGCTTAAACAGTAGAAGTCGAGTTATTGCTAATCACTTGCGAGAATTAGGATAATGGTTCACGGTTGGCTATATTTGCTATCATGCAAATAACCATATAGATGTAAATCGATGATAAGGCGGAACATGGAAGTTACAAGGTCGACGGGCTTTGGTAATCAAGCGAACCGTCATGCCGATTAATCACCTACAAGGAATGGAGCCTTTCTTTGTCATGTTGAACAGTGCCTAGCACTTAGCTGGTTGGATCGGAGGTTATCCGCCGCGAAGCCTAGTAGCTCAACTCAGGTCGGGAAATTGAGGAGTATCAAGTGCTCACTACTAGGGTGGTATGTACATACTAGCCGTCATATCTGTAAGTCCAGCGGCGTGGTGGTACCCAGATGAGGACCATGTCTGTAAGTCCCGTATCAGATGAGTTAAAATTCCTGACCTGGCTTGGTGACCCCCATGTGAGTGAGGCGTTGTTTGGATCCGCAATTCCTGAGTTGTACGAACGGTGTTCTACGGTTACCCTTAGCGGGGCTTACCAGGAGAGTGTTAGGAATAATTCCCCAGCTGGGTAGTAATCGATTCGAATCACCATCGTCTCCTAGATAGTGAGAAGCTTGACGGGAGTATCTCCATACTTGAAAATATTAAATTGCTTGGATGGTTAATGATGATTCACAAGATGGCTGTTGATGAACCTGATATGGTTATGTAATTCTCTTCTCTTTTGCTTATTTAGTATAGGTGCAAACATAGATGATAGGTTAATGAATATTAACTTGATGCTAATAATAATATGGTTACTCTCCTCACATTAAGGCTTTTTATGCAAAATGAATAAGCCAACTCCACCTATAATAGCCTTGCATAATTCTTGGAGTCTTTATTTCTGGTTTACGACGGGTAAGTCTTGTTGAGTACAATTAAGTACTCAGGGTTCTATTCTCTCTTATTGCAGATGACATATTCTATAATGGTTGCTGCAAGTACTGCCTTCTCCCAGCCGGGAATGAAGACTAGACCACTGGGCATGGTCTCTACTAGACTCCTTATCTTATATTGCTTTTGTAGGATGTGAACCAGAATTGACAATGTAATCCTTAAAACTATGGATTTGGTTTTAAAACTATGTTACTTCCGCTACTTTATATTTTGATTTATAATAACTAAAGTATACTCTGGTGTATGTAATCTATGTAGATTATCTTTGAAATGTTGTAACAGATGATGTGGTTATGCTGAATTACTACGATCTTGGTTTGTTGCGAGTTGGTTTGAAATCCTTCGTGATTTCGTTGGACTACCGGGCTTATATAAGTGAAAGTATGTGAGTGTCAACGTATTAACGGGGACATCAATACTTGATCTTGTATAAATTGGGCGGTTTCGTGACATATATAAATGAAAGCACACACATGAGAATTATATGATAAATGAGTAGATAGCTAAGTGAGAGGACAACGGGACAGATCAATGTTTCTATGCACTTCTCTATTACTTTGGTTCTAAGTAACTAAGGTATGGGTAGATATAGCAATCACACACATGACACTTTGGAGCAATAATTCCTTTCCGACTCTCGAAGAAGACTGGGAAGAAAGTAGTCGAGGGAAGGCTGCTAAAAGCTCTATAAAACACCAACCCGAACGTGGTGGAATACAAAGGCATTACAGAGCTGTCACCTCTGGGGCTACCACAACTAACCATAGAATTGGGCGCAACCTCAGGTAACCTATAGTCTAGACACCATGTCTATACTATCGATTACTACTCTAGCTACGTACGATAACTAGAGCACTCGCAAAGATCCCATGCTAAGATGTAACAACTATACTAATCATACATATGAAAGACATAAAGTAAATAGAGAAGATGAATATATATTAAAGAAGTGTATGGTTTCCCCCTATGTGTCTTGGTTGGATGAAGAAGTGTATGCTCCTGATTTAGAAAGCTTGGTCCTTTTTGATGTGCTCTCTTCTTGGATAATTCTACGCCATTTGGGCATCTCCTTGGCCACTTTCCACAGGTACTCATATATGAAAGACCTACCCTTGTTGCCATTCTTGAAAAAATCATGGGCTGCTTTCAGGACCATGTCATCAGATTGCCCACTGCTGCTTGCATTCATAGCTCGAGCATAAGCCCCACTGAACTTTGTGATATCCCTCTTGACATCACCCCAGTGTTTCATCAATTGTCTGATTGTCCTCTTGTGGCTATTTTTCGGTGCATTGTTGCTGAACTCAGCAGCTACAGCTTTCCAATAGTACTCAGATTACCTGTTGATGCCGATTACGGGGTCAGTGGAGTGTTTTGTCCATGCATCGAATAGCCTCCCATTTTCTTCTGGACTCCTATTGATGTGTTGACGCCTCTTTGGTTCTTCTTCTTTTTCTTCTTCTTCTTCTTCGTTGCTAGCACTTAAACCTTCAATGTTGACTGATTGCTTCTCTTGTTGTGCAGAGTATCGAGAACTAGACTCAGATCCATGGGAAGAAGTGTTGGCTGCAGCTCCACCCAAATGGCCAAATTGAAGGACTGGTGGAGACCTATTGCCTGCAGATGCACCTAAACTTTCCTAGAGATGAAATCCTTGAAAGCTAGGTGGAGGAGCTTGTTGCCAACTCCCTTGTTGTGGAACACCTTGGAATGTGTGAGGAGAATGGCCATATAGTGGGTGTACTCCTGGAGGACCAAAAGGATGGAAGTTTTGTAGAAAATTATATGTTCCAAAGGGAATCTAGGTTGGGGAGGTGGAGAAATCTGGCCACTACCCTCAGGGTATTGGGTTGGAGAGTCTTGATTCAAGCCTTGATTGAAGAGGCCTGAAAAGTTTTTAGGTGGGGGTTCCATTCTAGTGTTGTAGAAGTTCAAAATCTCAGAAAAGTGTGGAGAAAGAGTGAAGCACGGAGCTTCAGTATTTGTAGGCAGTGAAGAAGGGAAGCAAGCAAACGTCCACCCGTCCAACGGCTCCCTGCCTAATGCAACGGCTCTCTTTGTTTATTGTTGTACAGTGTATATATTGTATTTTATTGCCTTATGGGTTGTCCATAGAGCTAGAGATGGCTGGTGCTTATGGACTGTATATGGACCACTCCCTCAATGTATAGGTTGACTGATAGTAATTATTTTATTTCTTATGGACTGTTTTTTTATACATTGTGGTTGCTTTAACAGTGTAAATAGACACGAGAGAGGATAGGAGGTAGTACGTAAAAAGTAGAACCAAAGACACAAAACAATGCGGAGGAGAATATAATAACATTCACTCATTCATCGTTGAAAAAAACATTCACTCATTCATGATGAATCAGCGTCCACTCACAAAAAAAAAATCACATGACGAGTCACGGACTCAAGGCACCGGCGGCGTACAGTTAGTAAGGCCGGCCAAGAGCCTTCTGCATCTGTGTCATGGCATCCTCCGCCGCCGGCGCCGAGGCGGCCCCGGCCCTGCTCGTGTTCCGCGTCAGGGAGCTGCTCTTCCTCGCCGCGCTGCGCCAGAGCTACCGCGTCCTCGACTTTTTGTCATCGGGCGAGCCTCTCCCCGCCTTCCTCGCCGCGGCGGCCGCCGGCCCGGACCCGCCTCGCGCGGCGCTCGTCGTGGGAGGCGACTCCGCCCGCGTGGACGCCGCGTTCCTCGACGCCGTGCCTTCGCTTCGCTTCGTCTTCAGCACGGGCGCCGGGCTGGACCACATCGACCTCGCCGAGTGCGCGCGACGCGGCGTCGCCGTCGCCAACTCTGGCACGGTCTACTCCACCGACGTCGCCGACCACGCCGTCGGCGTGCTCATCGACGTGCTGCGCCGCGTGTCGGCCGCCGAGCGGTTCCTCGGCTCTGGCCGCTCCAGGGGGACTATCCCCTCGGCACCAAGGTCGTCCTTGCAATCAATTCGATTCTTCCATTCCGTTCCAGCATCAGATTTGTATATGAATTCATCAGATTCAAAATTTGAAACATTTGCTTCGATTTGATGCTTTCAGCTGGGCAGCAAGCGTGTCGGCATCATCGGATTGGGGAACATCGGTTCCCTGATCGCCAAGAGGCTCGAAGCTTTCGGCTGCGTCATCTCCTACAACTCCAGAAAACCCAAGGAATCCGTCTCCTACAGGTACTTCCCAAATGTTCATGACCTCGCGTCCGACTCGGACGTGCTCGTCGTCGCGTGCGCGCTGAGCAAGGAGACGCGACACATCGTGAACAAGGACGTCCTCGACGCGCTCGGGAAAGACGGCGTCGTCATCAACATCGGCCGGGGGCTGAACGTCGACGAAACAGAGCTTGTCAGCGCGCTGGCGGAGGGGAGGATCGCCGGAGCTGGCCTCGACGTCTACGAGAAGGAGCCCAAGGTGCCTGCAGACCTCTTCTCCATGGACAATGTCGTGCTGACGCACCATTGCTCGGCTTTCACTAAGGAGTCCAGGTCGGACCTTTGTGACGTCACAATCGGCAACCTTGAAGCCTTCTTCTCCGGCAAGCCCCTGCTTACCCCGGTGCTTGTGCTTCCCAGGTAAGATAGATGGGTCGTGACTCGTGTTGCAGGTCGATCGATCGATGTTGGAGTATAGTTTGACTGTATTTTCTGCTCCATGATGTTGGAGTATAATTAGACTGTATTTTCTGCCTAAAGATTGTGCGATGCGGTCAGGGGATTCAGAATGCATTTCCTCTGTTTTTTTTTATAATGGATGACTTCAAATTACTCATAAGCTGACTGCTGATCAGCGATTACAGCTTTTAAATGATTTGGAACAGAGCTCAAAACTGGCTCAGATCCTTCAGACCTAATAATTTGTTATAAAGTTCGTTTACATTTTGTTTCAGCTCTAAATATTATGCTCTATGGCCGGTACTAGCTCGGGAATACCTCATACAGTCATACACTGTAGCTCTTAATAAAATCAGCAAAGCACGTCCTGGTTTTTGGCTTCACCAGTTACACACCTTCTCCAAGCTTTGCAGGAAGCTTAAGTGATACAAAGTTTTGATATCAACTTTAATCAACTAAACTTACCTTAGAATCCAACAAGTTAGGTCCTGCACAATTCCATCCGTGTTATCATCCCTCATGGCATTTGAATATAGAGTAATTTGATCACGAAAAGTAATAGTATCGGAATTGGACTTGCATAATAGTTGAAGACTGAAATCTATATGCCACCTTGAAAGAATTGTGCTACATCTTAAAAAGTTATGTTTTCTAATATATTTGTGAAAGTGCTTAGATTTATTCAAAGTATATATATATATATTTTTTACGTTTGACACAAACTAACTAAGGTAGTACTCAAACCGGCAACAAATTTATTACTATAATTGACTTCTGTAATACAAAATTGACATTATTAGGTTCATATTAAAATTTTACTTACCTATAATTTATAGGATGATGGTTCATTAATTCTACACGTTTCCTATTTTACAAAATATGGTATGAAAATAAAAAATCTAGCTACAACCTCACTAAAATGAAGATGACTTTTATACGAAAATTATATCTTTTAAATGAAGTTATAATAGAAAGATATTATTGAAATATTAATCATATCAAATTATATCTTTTTGTGAGGGAACTAAATGATGACATTTTTATACGAAACTAGTTTTGAAGTCGTTAAATGCTCAAAAAAATAATGATGTATTTAGACCTAAGGGTATTTTTGATTTTTGACAACTACATTGACACCTTTAAAGCTAAATCTGACGGAAGTGGCGTATAGGAAAAAAATTTTTGAAGCGGTGTCACTAAAATCCAGCAAACCTTTTTATTAGGCTAGAATGAACCATGATATTTTATAATTGCGCACAAATAAAAGGCTCACTAATAGCATAAGAATTGAACTTTCATCTATACCTATCTATAAAAAAGCAAATTTTTTATCTACCCACTTTTTCTTTCGCTCGATCTTTCTTCCACTCAGTGAGAAGCCACACCGAGTCCGACCTTTGATGAAAAGTTACGTTTCCAATGGCGACAAGGAGTGAGGAAGATAATATAAATAAATACAGGGTTCCAGATGTGAAATGTTAAATAGAAAAAAAAAGAGGTGAAAGAGTCTAGATAATTTTTGAAATAAATCAGGGTTCCTAATGCAAAATTAAGCCTCTTTCTTGTTGTTTGTAATTTTGCGGAGTGTGCATGCCGCACACAAATCCATGACAACTTGGGCCAAGTAGAGTGTGCTTACGAGAGGAGCACAAATTAAGCCTCTTTCAGTGGGCTTCCTTTACAACTATATTGAATATTATTGTTGTGCCGGTGCTATTGTGGCTGCCTGTAAGCCTTTTTTCTTTTCTTTCATTTTTAATCAGGCAAAATTCGCTAGAAAACATAGAAAAACATAAAAAATATCAATATGTTTTGTTGGCCTCATAGAAATGTGATCTATCTATAGATGTTATAAATTTTGTTATGTCTGTCTATAGGTGTGTAAAATCATCTATATGTATGTTGCAGCATATAGGTTCAGCAATGACCAAGAAAGTGTGAGAGGCAGACCTGAAATGCGCGGATGTGGTCGAAGAGTACAAGAAGGATGTCCTCATCATTATTGTTCCCGAAGCCTTCACTAATAACTTTTCGCAAGCCAGTTCCTACCCAAGGTAAGCCTTTGTGATAGCCTCTAATTTTTAGCACTTATTATGTTTGTTTGTGTATTGCGTTTTGAGAACGAATATACACTGTATGATGTACTTTTGATTAGAAACAAAACTTATTTTTATTAAAACTGGATTTATTAATGATATAACTAATTATTTTGTAAATTAGAATCTTTAGGAAATTATTAATGAAATATAAACAGATACATTCTTGTAATTCCTAATGAGGGCTATCGTGTGAAAAATCAAAAGAGGTCTTCCATCATAATCATTGGCGAACAAAATAATTCTTTATACATCTTTATACATTGAAAAAAGTTAAGATTGACATGATGTGTTAAAAATTTACTCCCTTCATTCTAAATTGCAAGTCGCTATTAAGCCATAGTAGTATGAAAAATAAAAGGTATAATATACTTGTATGTAACCAAATAATTATAGGCTTGGCAAAATATTCTACAATAGGAAGATGTCAGGATTGATGTCTGTCAAGATATACATGAAGGAGGTGCATAAAGGCACTTGAAGACCATATTACATAAGCATTCCACTGATGTCAAAATATCTGATCATGGATGCTAAGAAAAAAAAGAAAAAGAGAGAGTATGTACAACTGACACCAAATTAACATTACTGTACATAGAAATATTATTTTTTTCCTATTACAACGCATAAGCATCTTTTGCTAGTCTCTCCCTAATACATAATTGTGAAAATTTCTCTCTGCCTTTTTCTGTCCGCCGTTCTTTCTGTCCGCCCCCTCTCAGTTTGTTCGCCTGCCGGCTCGGTTTTACAATGGACTCCTAATCGATTTCTAGATGCAAAAGAGTCCAAATATTTCCCGATTTCCTTCTACAACAAATACAATACGTCCTCTCTAGATTAAACCGGACACCATCCAGACTATAAATACAAGTGCATCGATGCCACAACTCATCGAATCAAAATCGTTCTTATGTTGATCTCCACAGCAATCATCAAATATCAATAAAAAATCGACTCCTTCCTCTATCCATACATGAATCAATCCAAGACGAAATTAGAGAAAGAATTGTTTTGACAAAATCAAACAAAGTTGTGCCTCCACCCCACGATTCAATCCGAGACAAAAACAGAGAAAGAAATCAGAAAAAGAATCGAATCGACGAAATCAGAAGGGATCCAAGGTCCTGTCGCTTCCCCCTACCCATGCCCGCCAGATGTGCCTGCGCTGCCAGCCCACCTAGGCCGAGCGGATGCAACTACAGCCAACCGCAGTGTCTTCCAAGGTCTGCCCCGTGCACTCACCGCTGCCCACGCCCTTCTTCCAGACCAGAGTCGCGCAGCTGCCTACTCCTCCCAGTCCCAGCATAGCTGCAACCTCTCCTCAAAGGTCAAGCTCGTGCGGCTACCACCAGACCACGTGAATCCGGCGGACATAGCAGATGGTGATGAGGTAGTTTAGGAGGACCAGAGGAGGGCGGCTTGGAAGCAGAGAGAAGACAGGGCGGCGGGCTCGACGACAAGCGGCGCGAGCGACGAGGGAGTCCGGGAGTCAGGCGGCTGCTGGGGACAGGCGATGGAGACACGAAGAGGATAAGATGGACTCGTGTGGATGTAGTGCGGTGGAGTCATGTGGGCGCCTTCGGTGGTGGATTCCGGTGCAAGAGAGAATTAAAAGACCGAGAGAGGAAAATACATAATATAATACATTTTAAAAAATTGTTGAGTCGCCAAGGCTTTAATTTTAAACAAAGAGGCTCTATGTTTGCGTAAAATAAGTCGTGTGTAAAAAAGTTAGCCTAAAATACTCTGAATCCATCATGATTAGTTAATTTTTTAATAAAAGTAAATATCCATAACAATGCATAACCTATTTTTGTTTGTAGGCTAGATTTCTTTCTAATATCATACTTCTCACAGGTCTTTCTCTTATCCTAAGAAAAAAACAGAATAATATGATATGAATACTAAGACTACCCGCAGCCATAATCCTTTAAATCCATCCTTTAAAAGGAATATTCTGTCCTGGTCATCGATATTCTCTCATTTATACCAATTTTTTCCACACTCATCCATCCTTTATACCCTACTTTATCCACTGTGGGGCCAGCATGTAAAGTTTTTTTTTCTTTTTTTCCTTTTTTTCTTCCCTTTTCTTTTTCTCTTCCCTTCCCTTTTCCTTATTCACTCGACCGGCATGGTCGCCCTGCACCTCTGCCTTCAGTCTCCGGCGCGGGCGCACAGCGTCCCCGGCACGGGCGGGCACGGCGGCCTCGGCGAGTGCCCCCGGCGGCCCTGGCGCGGGCGCACGCCGACGATGGGGTGGGCGGCGGCGGTCCTCCAGGCGGCGCGAGCGCGAAGGACTGGCGACGGCGACCCCCTCCCGGGGCCATGACGCACCGCCGAGGAGCCCCGGGGCCGGCGACGAGAAACCCTCCCGCGGGTCTGATCTTCTCCCGAGACTGGCGCCCTACTCTGCCCCCTCCTCCTCACCGCGGAGCTGGCGGCCATGGCGGGCGGGAGGCCCGGCCGAGCGCGCGCGCGTCCCTCTACCTTCCTCTGCGCGAGACGGCGGTCGGGCGAGCTCGGCGCGGCGGCGGGCTGGCGCGAGAGTGGCGGACGGGCACCGAATCGGCCATCTTCTGCCCTGCTACTCCCTCCCTCTCTGTTCGCTCGATTGGACTCCGGCCCCAGCGAGCCGCCTCCTCCGGCAACGGCGCGCGTCGGCCCCAGCGAGCGGTTGCGCGCGGCGGTTGCTCCATGGGCGGCCCTCTCCTCTCTCTCTCGGGACGCGCGCGGGCTCCTCTCTCTCTCTTGGGACGCGTGATGGGTTGCATACCGGACACGCCCGTACATCCTGGGCAGAGCCAGGACCAGGGGCTGTCCGATGCTCTCCCGGATGGCACCCAGGACCCCGCTACGGGCGATTTTCCTGAATATGCGTCCAGGAGGATTGTAACAACCCGAAAATTTGAACTACAAAATTTTTTTGACAAAACCCTGAATGATGTGGTGCGACATGTCATCATCTACCCCTTACATATGCATCAACCCTAGCATGTCATGCATGGCATTCATATGTTGCAAATTAATTAACATCTCATAACCATGCTCTATGTTCACATGTTACATTTTAATGTTTCAATTGTTCAATCATCATGTTGCATTAAAAAGAGTGATTTGGATTCTTATTTGGTTTATGTGTTGATTATTAAAAAATGACAACATAATATTTATTTTGACAAATAAATATTAAGGGAATAATACCCTAGCATTATTTGGGCCATGTATGCTCACTATTTTGTTGCACAAATTTAGCACACCATATATATATAAGTATATATAAAAATATATTTAAAAATGAAAAAGAAAAAGAAAAGGAAAAGAAAAGGAGGAGATCGGCCCAAGCAGCCAGCCGGCCCGCACGCGCGCTCGCCTGCGCTCGCCGCTCGACCCCGCGCTGCGCGGCCCAACCAGGGCGACGGCCCAGCAAGAGCCACGCGCGTTCGCGCGCCGCACCGAGCCTCCGTTGCCGATGAGTCGTTGACGATGGGGCCCCGAAGTGGGACCCACGTGTCATCGCGCCCGCTGAGGTCACCCGACCGGCCGCGCGTGCTCGCATCAGCACTGTTCCCCGGCGTCGCTCCTAAGCAACCTGCCTCGACCGCTCGATCCAGTGTCGCCCCGCATCGACGCGTGCCCGCAAGCCACCTGGACCGACCAGCCCGCGTAAAGTTCCCACGGCCGCAGGCAAGATTCTCCCCGCGCGTGCGCACCTGCGCGGTCGCCGCAGTGGAACGCTGCCGCCGTAAAGAACTTCGACACCCAGCGCTACCTAGCCCCCTCTCGCTGTTCTCTGGACCCAGATCGAGCCTCAGCTGCTGACATAGACATCCCTTGGCCGCTCGATCAAGCAGAAGCCATGATCGACCGTCCCTCAGCTACCTACCACCGCATCCGCCCTATAAAGCAAGCACCCCGGCACCCTAGGGTTCCCAGGCCGCCGCCACCGCTCTGGTGGAGCCCAATTCCACCTTGCCAGCCTCGATTGGAGAAGAGCTGAAGGAAGGGGGAAGAAAGGAGACGGGGAAGAAGAAGAAGCCGCCGCCGGAGTTGGGAAGGAAGACCGTCGACTCGGAGCCGCCGCCGCTGCGTCGGGAGTAGGAAGGAGGAGCAGTACCGCGAGCCGGAGCCACTTGGACTTGTACCGCACCTCCATCCTCTTCGACCCGTCGGTGAGCACCGCCATCGCCGCTCTCTCGAACCCTCCGCCGTGCTGTTGGCCATGGCGCTCTGCCGTGAGCGCGTAGGCCCAGGTTGCTACCGACCTCACTGGACACACCTGCACACACACACGAGACCAGCTGAGCCTCCTTGGACCACGGCATCAGGAGGATGCCGGAACAGAAGCCGCCCAGTTCATCGCCGTGCGCCAAGCTCCGCCGTGGCGAGATCACCCAGCCGCCTTTCCGTTGAGCCTCGACCTCCGTTGTTTCCGGATCCGCGCTCGCCTTGATGAGACGGACCCCGTGCACACCCCAGCTCCGCGTTTGCCTCGCCAGAGCACCGACCCGAACCACCTTGTCGTTGACGTGTCAGTACGTTGCCGCTCTAGAACGCCGCCGTTCACCGTCGTTTCCTGCCACCATCGACCACCCTCGAGGAGCAGGAAGAAGCCGGGAAGCTCCGCCGTGATGAGCTGCATCGAGTGGGCAAGATGGATACCGTGGACCCTCTCGGAGTGCAGTTGCCATGCACCGAGGACCTGTCGAAGCTCCGCCGTGGGAGTTGCTGCCCGCGCGGACTCCGCCGTGTGTTTTGGTCACTGCCGGCACCTCGAGCAGGTGTTGTGTGACTCCAACCGTCCATCTACGCCACCAATTGGAGCAGGAGTGACTCGATGTGAAGTATACATCGAGCGCCGTCGCCATCGAGCCGCCGTCCGCCGTAGAGCTCGTCACCGGAAGCAAAGCTGCCGCCCTAAAGCTCGTCAACGTGACCGTCGTGAAGTCCCGAAACCGATGGGCGGGTTAATGGCGCCAGAGATCCTTTGTGGCACCAGGAATCGAGGGTTTCCCCGCCGTCGATCGCCGAGGAGGAACTCCGCGTTCGAGCCGATCTCGTCCGAGACAGATCACGCGCTCGAACCGACCCTCGAGTTTGACCCTTCGACAAACCGACCCTCGAGTTTGACCCTTCGACAAAACGACCCTCGAGTTTGACACCTCGATGCGCCGACCCTCGAGTTTGACACCTCGATGCGCTGACCCTCGAGTTCAACACCTCGAGCACCGTCACCCTCGAGCCGCTGTCCGTCGTAAAGCACGTCGCCGGAACCAAGCCTCTGACTTGACGACCACCTACGTGTCCGCCTTGATGACCCAAGGACGATGCACGGGTTAGCGAAGTCCTGGAGCAGCCCCTCGCCGGATGTTTAACCTCGCCATCACCGACCGAGTACCGTTGTGGAAGCAAAGCAGTTTTCCGTCTTCGACCATGCCCTCGAGAGCATACCCTCGAGAGTATACTCCTCGAGACCGTACCCCTCGAGAGCATACCCCTCGAGACCGTACCCCTCGAGACCTAATCCTCGAGACAGTAACCCTCGAGACCGTATCCTCGAGACCGTACCCTCGAGAGCATACCCCTCGAGACCTAACCCTCGAGACCGTATCCTCGAGACCGTACCCTCAAGAGCATACCCCTCGAGACCTTAACCCTCGAGACCGTAACCCCTCGAGACCGTAACCATCGAGACCTTACCCTCGAGCCCTTTTTCTTTTCAGAAAATGGTTAAATCTTTGAAAATTCATATCTAATTCATACGAGCTCAGAAAATTATGATCCACATATCCAAATTTTCTATAAATCGAGCCCTATCTATCTAGGCTATGTTTGAGTGTATTTGGATCTTCTATTTTGCATTCGTTCTTTGTGCTAATCTATAGGGGTCGCTTCCGCGACCGTTAAATCTCGTTACAGGCTCGAGCGAGGACAAGTCTGACGGCAGTGACTACCAGGAGAAGTCCGACAGCTACGTCAGTGAAGGTGCCACACACCATCCAACCTCGTAGATCCCATTACGCATGTCAATTATAGTATGGCTAGTGCTTTAAATTCATGTTGCTATAATGCTATGCCTGTGCTAGGACTGCATGATAGAGTATTTATTTGATGAGCCCTACCTTGTTGTAAACTATCACCTGCTTACCCGCTGTTATGATAGCCACCTGCTTATCTGCTATGCTTATGTTTCTATACTTCACTCGCTTACATTTTGATGCGATGTGATGAACCCGGGGAAGGCCTGGAGGGTGCCAGGCTGGATGTGTGAGTTGATGTTTCAGATGGGCATGTGAGCTGATGATGTTGTATCCGAGTTTGGGGTGGGGCTTACGGCAGGGAGTAGGGTGAGGGTTGAGTCGATCGAGCCGGGATCTACGACAAGCTTTTGGAGCAAGTCTTGCCAGGGAATGGTTCTGGACATTCCCATGAGAGGAGCATGTGGCGGGCTAACTGAGATGTGATGGTGGTCCTTGGGTGTGATCCTCTGAGAGGTGGAGCCCGGGATGAAGGTGCCGTGGTAGCACGTTAAAGATAAACTCTGATGAAGATATCCCGGTTTGGTCAAATCTAGGAACTATTGCGCTGGTATCCGGACCTAGGAATCTCTTGCTTTCCACTCGCTCTCCATGGGGGGGAGACGGCCGAACCGCTGGATAGGTCGATGCCACTACTGCTAGGCGAGAAGTGATAGGAAGGTATATGCATGGGATGGAGCTAACACCCTACCGAGACGATCATGGCACCCCCTTCGGGAGTGGGTACATGGCATGGCATCCTCTTCGGGAGCGGATACATGCTCTCTTCACAGTTCCAGTGATCCAGTGCTGGATGGTAGAGTGGCATCGCCTATGGCAGTAGGCGCCCGGAATCTGCCTAGGTGCGCGCGTGCATCGATGATGGTTATCTGGTGGATTAGTGAAACCTCTGCAGAGTGTATGGTTGATCGATCGATACATACGCCGAATCTTCGGCTATGGACCTTTTCTATGTTTCGCATGCACCAGACTAGTGAGTGGAGTGTTCTACCTTCCTCTGAGTGTGATTTCCGGCCGTGAGCCAGTTTGAGGGTTGCGGGCCGTTGAGGCAAGCCAAGAGGGAGTTGGCTTGTCGACCAGAGTCTGAGAGGGTGTTGGGGGAGATGAGATGATGCTACAGATATGGATGGAGATAGATGAAGGGAATGGGTTTGTGTTTAAAACTTGTTTATTATACTTTTGTTTTATATACTTGAACAATTCATAGGAAACCCCAGCCTTATAGGTTCTTTTTGAGATACCCTTATTTTTGCATCCACTTCCACAAAGCAATGCATAGGGTGGGAGTGTGGCCAGTACAAATCGTACTGAAAATTTGGTTTCAGGTTCAAGGAGTGAGTACTCATCTGGGGAGTACAGTGATTGAGGGTTTCGTGTCTACGCTCAAGTTGGAGAGAAGAAGATAGCTTCCGCACCTCAAGCTTTTACTATTTTGCTGCATGAACTCTGATTCCGCCCAACTCCCTCTATTTGCTCTCTTTTGTTCGATGTATGGATTATGGATTCAACTGTTATCGGGTAATGTGATTTAAATGGTCATATTACACTCCGATACTGTGGATTTCCCTTCGCGGAAATCAAGGTCGTTTCAAGGATGGTATCCAGGGTGCCGCTGCGGTTGGTCACGGGCAAATTTGCTAGTAATAATTGAAGACCCAAATCTATGTGCCACCTTGATAGAATTGTGTTAAATCTTAAAAAATATATTTTTTTTAATATATTAGCGAAACTGTTTAGATTTATTCAAATTATTTTTTAAAATCTTTATTGAAAGATTAAAACCTTTTTTTTACTTTTTTACACTATAATCATCTAAAATTGTACTCAAACTGGCAACAATTTTATTTCTATAATTGACATTTACCAGGTTCATATTAAAAGTTTACTTACCTTTATAATTTATAGCATGATGACGATTCATTAATTTCACACAAGTTTCCTATTATATGCCAAAAATGGTATATGAAAATAAAATAGAAAAAATGGCTGCAGCCTTTTCGGCCCTTTTTTACCTCATCATCGGCTCCTCGGCTTCTCCTCCCCGTTCACCATCTCGGATCCCCCTAATCTTCTCGACTCCAACGATGCCCCCGCCGTCGGGCGCCCCGCATTCCCCGTCCGCCGACGATCCCCTCACCACGGGCGCGGATGTTGGCGCCGCCGGTGTTCTGATGCCATGGGCGGCGTACCACCCGGGGGCCCACGGCGGCGAGAAACCGGGGGGCGACGGCGGCAAGAAGCTGGGGGGCGACGGCGGCAAGAAGCTGGGGGCCGGCGACGGCAAGAAGCCTGCGTTCACGCGGGTGTGGTCGGAGGCGGACGAAGTCTGCATCCTCGAGGCCCTCGCCGCGTACACCGCGGCCCACGGCGAAGAGCCGAGCCGGTCCCAGCTCCCCGCCGTGCTCGACGGCTGCGTCCTGGACAAGTCCGAGTTCACCGTCACGGAGATCTACGAGAAGGTGCGGCAGCTCCGGAAAAAGTACGTGAAGCTGCGCTCCGCCGGTGGCGTGCGGGTGCCTGCTGGCGGCGCTGATGATGGCGATAAGGCGCGCAAGTACGAGCTGTCGAGGTCGATTTGGGGCGACCACCAAGGCCAAGCCAGCCGCGCCACCAAGGCCACTGCCAATGCCAATGCGGCGCCGGGCACGCGCGTGCGCAGAGGGGTGGAGGAGCTGCGGGGCCTGTACCCCAGCCTTGCCTTGGCAGTTGACGGGATCACGGACGACGAGTCGCTGCGGCCAGTGCTCAAGAGGGCCTTCCAACTTATCAGCGACGAAAAAGCACATGAATTGGATGCCAAACTGAAGAAGCAGAGGGCTAAGGAGGTGCAGATGACGTTGAACCAATCTGTTGTGAGGAACCAGGTACTTGACTTGCTTATCAGATCCATGGATTAACAAGTTTTAATTTCATCAATGGTGTCAAGTATGATGGGTAGGTATCTTTTGTGGGAAATGAACTCAGTTGGAATTAGTCACGTTTACAAGTAAGTTTATAGACTCTAGTAGGAGGAGGATGACAATTTTGTTTTTTGTGTCATCAACCCTTTAGTTTCAGTGTTCCGTTGATGTGTATAACAATGTCAATGGCAAAACACTGGCAGCACGGCTTATGTCCTGCAAGAACATGTTTTAAATATTTGGCTAAAACTTCTTATACTAGTAGATGGGTAGTTACTAAATTAAGGTACAGTGCTTTTTTTATGTGTCATGCTGGAAGATATTTTACAAATCTGGGCTCAACTTCACCCATATTTCCCCTAGTAGGCAACACGCCGGTGTGTGACCCTGTTAAGTTCTGTGATTATGAACTTTTGGAATTTATCCTAAAGTGATCATAATTATAAGATCTTGTCCTCCTTATAGAAGAAGATTTTGTCCTGACTTTGCCATCAACTCAAAACTCAAGACTGGACACCAAAATGTTTGTATGGGGTACTTCTCACATAACACTCTGAACATCAGTTTGTCTCATTGTATCATTCCAAATAATGCACATTATGAGACATTGCTCTAAAGAGCATAACATCCATTGTACCATGAGAAAATATTTTGGTGTTCACTTTGTGCCTGGCTTCCTTTTTTTTATTTAATGTACCTGTAGTTCACATCTTCAGAAGATGATAACCAACTCTTCATCATTCATCCATAAATCAGTGGACTAAAACAAAGCATGGCAATAAGCTTGTACCTGCACTGCATCCATAATTCTGATATCATTCATCCATAAATCAGTGGACTAAAACAAAGCATGCTAATAAGCTTGTACCTGGACTGCATCCATAATTCTAATATCACACTTGCATGGTAGTATGGTATGCAAATCTTGAATTCGAACCACAACAATCTTGGTGGGATGTGTGGAGTCACGTAGGGGCATTTACATCTGGCACATGGCACAAAAACAGAAAAATCGAATGGAAACTGGAGTGGCATTTTGTGGAATAGCATGGTATTCTGAACTACACGTTTTTCTTTAGAGTTACATTATAATATATCCCGATGCTGGGATACACAGACGACAATACTAGATCTATCCTTGAAGAAAAATTCACAAAACAGTAATACAAATGCTAATTGAACTACATGCCGACTTGAATGTCAGGTTCTTATTCTGAAACAGAGTGACTATCAGTTTCAGTCTGAAGAAACTGAAAACACCTCTTCGATGGTTGAAAATGGCTTCATGATGCCGGGTTTTCAAATGGATGATGTGTATTGTTCTTGTGCTTTCAAGTATTCAACAGTGATTGGATCAGCCTGGTTTTATTTACAGTAGTTATTACTCCCTTGATTAAGTGGATGAAAAACAGTTGTCCTGTTTTAGAAGTTAATTACTGTCCTCAGGAAGCTATATCCTGCATGTGCCACAGTAGAATCAGCTTAGACGTAATTGGATATCACTTCTTCGTTTGGTGGATGGCGATTTTGCTTTTGGTGTCATCATCAACCCTTTAGTATCAGTGTTCCCTTGATGTGTGTGTAACAATGTCAATGGCAAGACACTGGCAGTGTGGCTTATGTCCATGTTTTAAATACTTGACTAAAACTGGTTATACTAGTAATTGGATACTAAATTAAGGTATAGTACTTTGTGCAGAAAGATATATTTTACAAATCTGGGCGTCAACTTCACTCTTATTTCCCCTTAATACAATAGGCAACACGGTGGTGTGTGACCCTATTAAGTTCTGTGATTATGAACTTTTGGGATTTATCCTTTTGTGCTTATAAAAATAGATTTTATGCTGCCTTTACCATCAACTCAAAACTCAAGACTGGACACCAAAATGTTTGTATGGGGTACTTCTAACATAACACTCGGAAGTCGGAACAGCGGTGTGTCTCATTGTATCACTCTGAATATGCGCACTATGAGAGATTGCTCTAAACAGCATAACATCCATTGTAACACCAAAATGTTTTTTCATGGCACAATTTGTGGAATAGCATGGTATTCTGAACTACACGATGCTCTTTAGATTGACATTATGATATATCCCAATGCTGGGTTACACAGATAACAATACTAGATCTATTTTGGAAGCATAAAACAGTAATACAAATGCTAATTAAACTATATGCTTGCATGAATGTCAGGTTCTTATTCTGAAACCAAGTGGTAATCAGTTTCAGTCTGAAGAACCTGAAAAACTCCTCTTCAGTTGCGGAAAATGGTTTTGTCATGGTGGATTTTCAAACGGTTGACATGTATCTTTCTTGTGCGTGTACCATTCATCAGATGGTCCTGGTTTTATTTACGAGTCATTACTGTGTGTCTTTGTTATGTGGATGAATAACTGTTGTCTGTTACAAGTTAATTACTGTCCTCTGGACGGGATATGCGCCAACTTGGAATCAGCTTAGACGCATATGGATCTCACTTTTTCAGTTTTTTCGTCGCCTCTTTTCCCCTTGTGGAACCTAGTTCTTCCTCCTTATCCCTCTTTTCTCCCTCAAACTCTCCAATTATTTACCAGATTTGTCAGGATTTCTTCCCAGGATCCTATTAAATGATGGTGGCAGCTACAGTTGTAAAAGATGAACTCCAATGTACTTTTTGTTTGGATGGATATTGTGTATGAATAGAGTATCTGACTTGTATTGACAACGGAAAATAACTGTGTGCAGACATTTTTCTCTAAAAAAAACTGTGTGCAGACATCAACAGGTATTTGGATGTTATGATGCCTTTAGAACCAGATATATCTCTAATTCTGGGATTATCATGTGATGCAATGCA
The DNA here is from genome assembly GCA_023333625.1 of Bothriochloa decipiens. Classification (NCBI taxonomy): domain Eukaryota; kingdom Viridiplantae; phylum Streptophyta; class Magnoliopsida; order Poales; family Poaceae; genus Bothriochloa; species Bothriochloa decipiens. The sequence continues at coordinate 44,553,690 of CM041642.1, read as the reverse complement.
TGGATATTTTCTTGGAGGTGGTTTGCTTGAATGTACACTTAGTAACGTATACTCAGGCCATACAGAGATATTATAGCAAGGTAGAATTAGAACTTCTCCGGAACTCAATATTTTTAGAAAATCTACAGAAGTTAATTTAATTTCATAGAAAAATAGTAGGATTAGGGAAAAAAGATTCCTTTTGATATAGCTTAGCTCGTTCTAATCCAGCCCAATGCACGATACAGATATATAGCTAGCCGATCACTAGGAAACGTGCATAAGAGCCTAGAACAACTTTACTAATGAAACATATATTGCACACACATATGTTGCTTTGCAATGGCCCTTTCTTTCTTTACTGTTTTATTTATTTATTTATTTATTTATTATAAGATACAGATACATCAGTTAGTTATTATTTTGCTCTTTTGCCATGCAACAAATGAACAAACCTATTGTATGCATGTACGTCCTTGCTAAAGAGGTAAGATGATTTGTCACTCACATGACACAGCACCTTTCATCTCCCAATGCAATGCGACTACTTGTACTAGGCTAAACGCTAAATTAATCTCAAATCTGTGCCCTTCTTCACGTCCGTGTCAACATCTCACACAGGTGGATAAGGATAAATCCGCATAAGAAAATAAAATCCCAGACCTGAAATCCATCTATATAATCCATCGATATAGAATGATGATAAGCGCTGGCAGCGCGACCTGGCGCACCATGCGAAAGCACGCCAGAGACGAACGGACATCTATTGGATGTTTATTTGTTTTTGAAATCTGTCCAAGTTGATATATTTGGTTTTGCTTGATGATGACACTTGCTCTGAACCAAACCTTGTGTCTCCGGAGACGTATGTCCATGCTCACTTGGATTTAGTAGTAGCATTAAAACAAAATGTGGATCAAGACATGTCGTGTGAGTGAGAGTGTGTGCGTGAGAGGAAGTGTGCTTGGTGTTCATGAGCTAGTCTCGATGCCTATAGACGAATCCCTGCCTTCCCTTTTATAGTTGCCAGGGGGGGGGGGGGGTCAGATTACAAGTGTTGAGTGTAGCAAAAAAGAGGCAGAGAAGAAAGAAAAAATAAAGAGAATAGTCTTGTGTGGTCTGTATTCCTTCTTCTCTACAGTGGTCGGTTGGATGCAGTAGAAGTACGCAATGGTGGTCGAGATCATGGCATGTCTGTCTACTAGAGCGATATGTTCATCCGCGTTGAGAGATGGTGGTTGGCATAGTGTATGTTGCTCCCGTTCCTATTAAGGTTAGGTAGCACATGGACACGGAATGACCGTGTACCCTGCCATTGTACCGGCGTGGGCACGGCAAAAGTGCCATCTCACATCGTGGCGGACTGATCGGGGTCCCTTGGGCTATATGGAGCGGAGCAGTTTACGTCAAGGGGCTCGGGCGAGGCGGAGAGGTCCTTCCGAGCCCTTGCAAGTGGACTTGGGCGAGACGAAGTTGTGTTCCTCTTATCTTGGGCTTTCTTGGTGGAGTCTTGGAAGGGAGGAGTGGTTTTGTAGTGGGCCAACTTGACTTGGACTTGTACGAGGAGATGTATTTGTGTTGGATACCCGGGTACATTGGTACCCGACAAGACATATTATTATTATTTAAAAAGCGATATCCAATACAATGTACATTTTTTGTTGTCAATTTTCTAGTCAAAGTGAAAAGACCTTCTTCTATTTTATTAGAGGTAAATATAGAATGATATATACGTTTATGATATTTATTTTTTGTAAATTCGATCAAAGCTAGTAGTTTATTGTTGACTTGGTCGAAATGTGTTTAGTATTTACTTTAAGTATGCAATGATATACTGTTTTTTCACTCGAGAACGGGCTGACGACAACCTTGGCTGCGCGATTGAGCCTTGAGGCGGAGCAGCTCTGCCTAGGCCGGGCCGGGTCAGACTCCTTTATTGGGCCGGTTGGACGACGGACCGACCGGCATCCAGGTTAACTTTTGAGCCCAGACGATGGGACATAGGTCCGAGTAAGGTTGAAAACAAAAACGAAAATTCCCGATCGAATCCCATCGTTTTTTATATTTCTGGAAAAATACGAAATTCGGATAAAAAATTCGAAAACAGAGCGAAATCAGTTTGAGCTGTTTTCGGCCGTTTTCTATATTTCTATATTGTATTCGAAATTTTCTGTATTGGATATTGGTAGTTACCAAATTTGGCCCAATATTCCTTAGTCCCTCTACCAGACTCCCGACATAGCCAGTAAAGTTCACTCAACCCTAACTCCCTGGGCCTCCAGTACTCCAGTCCAGAGTCCAGCCGCACCCTCCGGTCCTCCCCGGTCCCCACGCGAAGAGGGAGCCACGGTCCGACCGGCATCCACTTTGCCTGGCAGCCGCTCACGGCTCATCAACGCGTGCGCGCCGACGACGTGCAGGATCCACGGCTGCCCGTAGGCGTAGTTGGGGCCGTCCGTGCTTCTCCCGTAGACGTGCAGAAAGCCAGAAACCGGACGGACATTCGCAGGGCACCAACTCGTACTACCACTCTCTGGAGTAGTGTAGTTGTGCTTGCCACCGAAATTCGCAATGCCTTCAGTACTCGTATCGTACTAGAAATTTATGAACGGCTTACGGCTTCTGGTCTCGTCTGGCCTGCACGCCAGCAGCAGCAAGCAGGACTCTTGACTTTGTAGCACGTACACGTGCCAGCGGCCATTGCCATGCCGGCGTTCCTTTCCAAAGGTGCAGCATGAACAGCTTCAGACCTCTCCGCGTAGGCGTAGCGTGCGGCCGCACAGCCGAGCCGTGCACTCGATCGATGCTAACACGATCGCCCACAGCAGAGCAGCCAGGTCTTGCAGTGCCATCAATGGCTCCTCCGTCTGCGCTGCATGCATCAGTACGTAGGCATCGGCGTCCCATGCTAGCTAGGACTAGGCACGCCGGACTCGATGCCTGCCCAGCTGGATGATTTTAACTGACGATAATCTAGTTAGACGTAACTAAAATAATGACAAACATTGTTATTTTTTGTCTGGTCAAAAATAGCTAGTAAAGAATATAATTCACTGTTATTAACTACAACATCTGTACTTTGTTAGGCAATTTGGTTAATAAGAAATGAAGTGATTTTTGACAAATATAAATAAAAAACTTTCTGCAGGTACTATTCAGGGAACTCACTGGCTGCGACAGTGGGCAAGTTTTTAAAAGCATGAGGATCGTCAGGATCAGCTGGTCTAAGCTGCACAGTTTCTAGAGACGTCAGCTTTGTAGTTTTTTAGTTCCAATAGATGGTTATCTTCAAGACACATTAGTCATGTTTAGATTAAATCTTATTTTGTTTTTGTTACCATCAGGCAAACTGTAAGTTTATTTTATAGTAAGTATATATGCTCATTTTTAGAACTCTGTAATAATTGGTCTGATTCTATCTGTTGATAGATGAAGCCGTATATTTATGTATCTATTATCTAAAAAAAAGCTAGGAGTAGCTACAAGCCTACAAGGCCAATACTTTGGACCACTTTTGCCAAGAACGCTAGTGCCGCGCATGAACAACAACAACGACAACGCTAGTGCCGCGCATGAAGCCATATATAATTACAAAATGTATATTGTTCCCTTGTAAGTGATAGATTATCAGAGCCCGGACCTGATACAAGTTTGCTTCGACCAGGAAATTGCTCCCTTGTGCAATGCACGTTAGCTAACATGATACAAGTTTCCAAGTGCAATGCACGTTAGCTAACCTGATGCTCCCTTGTGAGTGATAAAAGAGTTTGAATGCACTAGGGCACTTCGAATGCAATGCACTTTGAACGCTGTCTGTGTTTTTTCTTTTTTAAAAAAAACTTGATTTAACGCGCTAGGGCATCGTCTCGTGGCTGCCGTATCCTGATCGGGTAGCCCCGACAGTGTGAACCTGCAGTTGAAGAAGGTGGAAACCGACGCAATGCCTTAGCATCCAAGGAAGATAAGGTGAGCCGTTTTGCTTGCATGGAACAGTATACGTGGCAGCAGATGGAAGAGAGAGTTTATTGAAGCAGGAGATGGCAGAAATTTCTTCTCCTACAGTATTGTCACTGTGGCACATGAGGGGTCAGCTGGTCAGGGCAGGACGCAGCATGGATGAATGAACACGCCTGGGAGTGATGTGAAGCCGTGCCAAAGCTGCAGTACTGGAAAATCGCTAGCGTCAGGCAGCCCCAACGGCAATAAATACCTCGTTTCTATCTGCATTGAAGAAGGGTCCACGTAAGCGATTTTTTTTTTACAATAAACCTCTATCGATAAATTAACAGCTTACAACCATTACATTGTTAATAGTTACATTCTTGATAGTTACATAGTTAAGTGCTAAAAAAATAGACACTCATTGGCATATGCATCAAAGGCACAAATGAAATTACAAGCCTGTTGATGATTGTGGCATTCTGTAAGTGCTTCTCTGACAAAAAGATCAGCCATTTGATTATGTTGCCTCCTAATTCTTCTAACAGCTATTAAAATACCTTGTAGATCATTTGTTGCAATCTGGGTAAGCGGTTTAATCCTCCAATCAGGAGGATGGAGGTTTGATCCATTAATGAAGTTAAGCAGTTGCTCAGACTCAATGCTTTGATGAACTTGATTGCAAGAGCAAGAGCTGCCGCCTCGGCCATTAGGACTGAAGAAGCATCTTTCATTGTTGCTTTGATAAAGATGTTGTGGGAGGGTTGGCTTTGAGTATCAATAATAAAAATGCCAATACCAGCATCACGGGACACGAGAACCTGCTGGTCGGGTTGCGTTAAAGCATCGATGTAGCAACCGACTCCATGGAGTGCCGTGGGAATTGGGACCAAGAATCTGTCAGCAGGGACAGTTGGCGCCGGTTCCCCATGGAGGCGTCCTTGGTTCAGACCTGCAGAAGAAAGGTTCATACCTTGATTGGCCATGGGCTGATTGGTTTGGCCTGAAGAGATAGAATGGTGCTGCTGCCCCTGATGAGTGTTCGTCTGCTGCTCATCAGCCTGGAGTTGTTGATGTGGCTGTGATGTTTGCTCAGTTGGTTCCTGGTGCCCTAAAGCTTGAAGATGAGTATTCATATGGGCATTGGTAGCAAGGTGAACCTGAGCTGTTGTCCATGTTTTCCTTTGAAACCTGTTGTCATTTCTAGCCTTCTAAATATACCACAAAATAAACAAGGTTTTGAATAAGGTTTGATCAGAAGGGTTAGTGGTGATGATAGCAGGCAAAGTAATTTGAATACCATCTAATTCATCAGGAATGTTAGTTGTGAGAAGCTGAGGGTCTGTAGTAGACCACACCTCAGTAGGAAAATGACACTTGAAGAAAAGGTGTTGATCAGTTTCAATAGCACCACAATATGAGCAGTTTTGATTGATGTGGACAGAATATCTGCCAGCTCTCTCAGCAGTTGCAACAGCCCTTCTTATAAGCCTCCAAGCAAAAGTTTTAAGAAGAGGTGGGATAGACTTACTCTTCCATACCTTTTGTAAGATGAAGTTTGCTTCGTTGGAAATGCTCCTTGAACCGCTGGTGGGAAGTTGATGAACCTGTTGATCGGCCAAGTAATGATAAACAGATTTGGTGGTGCACAGGCCATTCATGGCTGGTTTCCACCTAAGAATGTCATCAGATTGAGAGTTAACCACTGGGGTAGCTTCAATGGCGCTGACAGCTTCCTCACTAAACGTGGATATTAGGAGTTGGTGATTCCAATTGTGAGTGCCAGGCTCCCATAGATCCGAGACGATGGCAGGTAACAGTGTGCGGACCTCCGGCGTGATTAAGTGGTCATGGATCTTGCTCCAAACAGTGGTCCAAGGTGAGGACTAAATGGAGGAGTTCCCTGCATGAATCTGGTAAATGGAGTTGTTGTCAAGATGTTCTTTAACCTGCATAACAGAAGACCAGAAAATGGATCTAGAACCCCTAGTAGGGGCATTCCAGAAAGAATCATAGGGACAGTATTTATCCTTAAGAATCGCTGAAAGAAAGGGGTTATTGTTATTTGCAATTTTCCAGGCAGCATGAATGATAAGACTCTTGTTGATCATCTCCATATCCCTGACGCCAAGTCCGCCCTGCTCAGTGAATTTGCAAATATCATCCTAGGAGCGGTAAGCAATGGGGGTAGTTTCCTGCTCTTCCTGTACTCCTGTCCACCAGAACCTTCTAATAATAGTGTTAATTTTCTCAATAAAAGTTTTAGAGAAAAGGACTGTGGACATGTAATAAACAGGAATAGAAGCTAGAACAAACCTGATATATTAGAGTCTACCAGCATGGTTAAGTTTGTTGGCCTTAATGGTACCAAACTTAGCAAAGAACTTATTATAGATAAAATTATATGCCCTGTTTTTAACTCTATGACTAAAGATCATGGGGTGACCTAGATGCATAGTGTTAGGTTGCAAATCAGGGACAGGAAAAACATCTTTGATTTGTCTTCTAATATTAGCAGGAGCATTCTTACTGAAGTAAATGGCTGATTTTTGCAGGTTAGGGGTCTGACCCGACTATTGACAGAACTGATGGAGGATGGCTTTGATTGTCTGTGCTTCTTTCAATGACGCTTTTTCACACAGGATGAGATCATCTGCAAATAAGAGAGAATGGATACGGGGTGCATTCACCCCTAGTGAAATACCCGAAAAATTTCTGTTATGTAGTTCCTCCTGCAGCCTGATAGAAAGCTCATTAATAGCAATAACAAAAAGATATGGAGACAGAGGGCAGCCCTGTCTTAAGCCTCTTTGAGAATTGAAGTGACCTGAGGGTTCATCATTAACCAGAACAGCAAAAGTAGGAGAAGAAATACAAGCTTTAATGAGATTAATAAAATTTTGATTGAGACCTAACCTTTGGAGGGCAGCTGAGATGAAGTTCCATTCAAGCCTATCAAAAGCCTTTGCTAAATCAATTTTTAGAATAAAGGCCATGTCTTTCCAACTCTTTAAATTAAAAGAGTGAATGATTTCCTGTGTAATAATAATGTTAGAGGAAATATGCCTGTGAGCAATGAAGGCAGATTGGGCCTGACTAACATAGTTGGGAAGGTGATTTTTAATTCTGTTGGCCAAAGATTTAGTGATGATTTTGTAAATGACATTGTATAAACTAATAGGCATGTGGTCCTAAGGGACAACAAGGTTGTTCTTTTTAGGAATGAGAGAAATAAAAGTCTGGTTAATTTCAGAAGGCATATGTGCATAGGTATAAAAGTCTTTTACCACTTTGTAAATATCCTCTTTAGCCCAATCCCAACCTGATTTGTAGAAAGCAGCATTGAGACCATCTGGACCTAGGGCTGCATTGCTTCTCATTTGCTTGATAATATCATGTATTTCATCAAGAGAAGGAATGGAATAGGTGTACCTGAATATGTCATTGGTGTGTATGACCTCCTCTTCCTGTTCACTTTGGTCGGCTGTGACATCGTTGTCCCTACGGTTGCCAGGTGGAGAGAGGCTAGATCTTGGGTGGTTGCCTTCATCTCGTGTGGGGTTGCTGGAGAGTTGCATGGTAGCTTGATGGCTGTCATGCTGTGAGGTGCTGTGAGGTAAAGATCTCTGTAAAATAACTGACAAGAGTGTTAGCAATCTGATCAGGGGTAGTAGAATGAGACCCATCTGGATTGATGAGATGTGGGATTCTATTCTTGCGGTTCCTTTTGATGATAGCCTGGTGGAAAAAGGCTGTGTTCCTATCTCCTGCAACAGCCCACTTTTTTTCGCCCGTTGAATATGGTATGTCTCTTCTTTGGCCATCAGATCCTGATGCTTCACTTGTAATTGCTGTTGTAAAGTATGGTCCTGCATGGATGGGTGCAACTTTTGCTGATCGAGAATCTGAGTTTCAATTTGAGCAAGAAGGTCATTGTTTTTAGGCTGCTTCCTTCTCCATTTCCTGATATCTGCAGCAAGAAATTTTATTTTTTGAGAGAAATCACGTGCAAATGAGCGTTGCCAACTTTGTTTAGCAATCTCATGATACTCGTGTTCCATTAGCCACCAATTTTTAAAACGAAAAGGTTTATTGATGCGAGGGCGCCGGGAGTTGAGAACCACGAGAATAGGAGCATGGTCGCTGTACATCATAGGGAGGTGGTAAACCGAGGTAGCAGGATATGCCAAACACCATTCTGCATTGCCTAAACAGCGATCAAGTCTTTCATAAGTTGAAACAGAAGAAAATCTCTTCTTAGTCCATGTATACGGAGGACCACTATAGCCAAGATCAATAAAACCACATTGCTTGACAAATGCGCAGAAGTCATTAATACGATTCACATCAGCACTACTAGGGCCTAGCTTCTCATTAGCATGCATAAGTTTATTAAAATCCCCATGCAAAACATAGGCAATTTATTATTTTGTGTAACAAAGTCTAGAACATGCTGCCAAATAATAGAGGTAGAGCGGTGATGAGGGTCGCCATAGATACAGACTAAACCATACTGCTGCATACTAGTTTTATTTATACACAAAGCAAAGATGAAGTTATGGCTATGATCAACTACAGTAATATCAACTTCATACTCCAAATCAACCAAAGGCCACCAGATTGGTCTTGAGCCGGGACAACAAAAGCATCGTTAAGGTTGAAATAATTTTTAATAGCAGTTTTAGTTATAGCAGAATTTCTAGTTTCTGAAATAAAACATACCTGAGCTCTAGTAGAAAATAGGAGACGAGAGAGATGCACCATGGTAGCACTGCGAAGGCTTCGGCCGCAGCCTCGACAATTCCAGGCAAGGTGCGTCATGGCGCCTGTAGTACCTTGTCGGCCGGCTGCAGAGCCAGATGCAGGAGCCTGTTGGTGTTGTTGAGGAGTGCCACGAGCTTGATGGTGCTGTTGAGAAGGAGTGCCGCGAGCTTGTGGGTGCACAGCACCAGCCAAGAAGGACATGGGATTGCAGCACTGTTGTGACCGGCCCCTGAGCCAGTTGAAGCAGGAGTAAGCTGAGGAGGAGCGTCGCAAACAGGAGGATGCACAACATCCACGGAGCCTGTACGATGTTGGGGAAGGCGTCGGGTAGGGTCATCAACAGCAGGGGACTGAGGAACTTCATTGGTGTCTTCATCAGCAGTTGGGAGAAGTAGGGGAGAGGGGCCGATCTCCACCGGAGGGATCGGATACGGAGTAACGGAGGGAGGTGGAGGATCAGGAGGCACCTCATCCAGGGAATCAGGGGACGCATCGTCCATGAGAGGAGGGACCAGAGTGCTGCGGCTGTTGTTGGCCATGGTTGGAATCGGCAGCATGAAACGAAGAACGGAGCCAAGAAAGTCAGAGCCTGGTGCCTCATCGTCGATTTCATAAAGCATGAGGAAGGACGGATAGAGCAGATCGAGCTAATATGCTGTCTGGTCGCTCAGAAAGAGGGATTTAAGGTGGATTTGGGCGGGATTGGAGGTGGATACTGGCGGATAATGGATAGGATTTAGGGATTGGATGGAGGGGAAAAGGGATCTGGCAGGACGCCCGGTACTATCGTGAGGCCAAAATCAACTGAAGCTGAGTGTGGATCGGAGGAAGGATTGACGCATGAAACACACAGGAATAGGAGATGAGCGCAGATCAGCGGATTTTTGGAGGAAGATTTGAGATCGGGAAGAGGGGAAAAGTTACGGCAAGTCGCCCTTACTACGATGAGATACTGCCTCCAGTGAGCCGTCCTTTGGCTTTTCACGTAAGCGAAAATTGAATGCGGCGAGAAAATCAACGGAGAGAGAGAGCTCGAGCAAGAAACCGTTTCTCCTGCACGGAACCGCGTCTACCCTCGCAACGAGGCAGCAGGAAACGATCAAAATACCGATGGGGAGAAACCACCGGCGTCCATGGCATTTATTGCCCGCCGCGCTCGCCCACGCCACCGCAGCCGCGCTCGCTCGCGCCGCCGTGCTGCTGCGCCTGCTCGCCATCGACGGAGCGACGGCGTCCGCCGCGGCCGCCCGCTCTCGTCCGCCGTGGCCGCGCCGCTCGCACCAGACGCCCTCGCGGACGGAGGCCGCGCCGCCGCGTTCTCGCCGGTCCTGCTCGGCTGCGCCGCTGCGTCCGCCGTGACGGCTGGACGCGTGCGCGCGCTGGCTAGGCTCGCCGCCGCCTTCGCCGCTTCACTCTCGGCCAGGCCGCTTGCAGCCGCCGCGCCCGCCGCCGCCCCGCTCGGGCAGGCCGCCCGCGCCAAGCTTTGCAAGCCCCCGCTCGGGCAGCCGCGACGCACAGGAGCAACCCCTCCGCGCTCGCCTGCAGCCGCTGACGCACAGGAGCAGGGGAGCAGCTCGCTCGTCTGCTGGCCGACACAGGAGCAGCGGAGCAGCGGACCGCCGCGAGCTCGCCGTCGTCCGCCGCACACTCGCCGCTGAAGCTCTGCGCGGAGTTCGTCGTAGTGCGCAAGGTGGGATTGGGACATGATGCAAAAAGAAGAGCGCAACAATGGCGAGCAGAAGCAGAACCAGCAGCCGCCGGTGAGCATAGCCAGCCTCGTCAACGGTGGCAAGCACAGCAACGTCAACAGCCGCGTGCCAAGCACAGCAACTCACAGACCCGACGAACTCGATGGCAAGTACTACAAGCAACGACGATCGAACATGCCGCCGGCGCCATAGCCATTCTTTGCTGGACCGGACTTCGCTATCGCTTCCCAAACCGTCGTTTCTGATTCTGATACGCGCGTGTGCCCTCGACGCCCCCGGTCGTACACGCACAGATCAACACAGGAATAGCGCGAACTTTTTCAAGAACAACAGCCAGGTTCACAAATACAGCAGGAAACGAAACATACTACTTAACAAAAGATACACGCACGCAGGTCATTGCTGATGATCCTGAACACTAATCACTACATCTAGCTAATGCCAACACCTGAGTACTACTACTGCTACAACGTACTGTTAGAGGTTACTGATCCTCATCAGTGGAGCCGGCCTCGTCGCCTGACACCCCACCCTCATCACTGGAGCAAGCAGCCTCGCCGCCGCCAGTGGAGCCGGCCTCGTCGCCTGATCCCCCATCCTCATCATCACTGGACCCAGCGGCCTCGCCGCCGCCTTTGTCGATGCGGACCACGAGGGCGGACCCAAAGGGCAGCTCCAGATGCGGCACCGCCAGGAACAAGCCTTGCTTGCCCGGCAGTAGCGAGCCGTCACTGCTTGGCACCCTGAAGGAGAAGACGGGCGCCTTGGTGGCTCCGCCCTCGACCCAGAGTTGGCAGCGGAACTGGCGCGCCACCGCGGGGACGCCCTCAAGCACACCACCGACACGGCTGTGGCCTCGTTCAGCGGAGAAGCGTGCACCACGAACACGCAGCCGTCCGACTCGGCCGCCAGCGCTGCCACGCCAGAGAGGAAGCGCGTGATGGTGAACTTGCACGGCTGCCCGTAGACGTAGTTGCGGACGACGGGCCGTTCGTGCTTCTCGGACAAGTGCTGGAGCAGCGCCGCGGGAGATGCCGTGAACGTGCAGTACTTGGACGGACATTGGCAGGGCACGAAGGGGCAGGACCGGAGGTGGTCCGCTGAGTCGAGGTAGGCAACCTGGGCCGTGCAGCCGCCATCCTTGTGGACACAGGGCACCTTGGGTAGGGCGCGCACCACGCGGTCCATGTCCCGGCACGGGATGCAGGGACCGCCGGAGCAGAGCCGAAGGTGGCCGTCGATGCAGTCCTCGCACACGACGTGGCCGGCGTCGCACTGCAACAGGAAACAAGGCACGCAAGTGCCGAGAATCAGATATGAAAGAACCCATCATGATAATAGTATTTCCATCCCACGAATCAGCAGATGGAGCAGCAGAGAAAGTAACCTTGAATGTTGGGGGCTTTAGGGTCTTGCGGCAGAACGCGCAGGTGACGATGGACGCGTCCACCGGCACGGTCTGCGGCCGCTCCATCTCCGGCGGCGGGGAAGGCGACGACAGAGTCGCAAGATGATGGATGGGGTGGGGTGGTGGCTCTCTCTCTCTCTCCGGCCGGCTGCACTGCTGTTCGATGGTGTGGGCAGGGAAAAGGATACCGGGGTGGCAAGTATTTATATGGCCAACTCTGCTTTGGGGTGGCTAAACAATTGTCCGTATAGCAAATGGTGGGAGGGATAGGAATCGTGGGCCGGTTTAGACGACAACCGGGCAGTTTGACCACGGTGAGCTGAGACTTGAGACTGACAGGGACACAGAGTTAGGCTAGCCAGCTGAGCCCCAGACCTGCGCCGCTGCGCTCGCCTGCCTAGCCCGTAGCGTAGCGGCACTAGGGTAGCGGCTGGCTGTGCCTCGATGGACTTTGCGTGCACGATCCGCCCTACGTGTACACGCGTGCATTTGCGTCCATGCTAGCTAGGCGGCGGACTCGATGCCTGCCGGGAACGCGGTGCCCAGGGCCGCCGGCTAGGCCTCGTTTAAATTCTTAAATTTACTCTTAAATTTTACTACGTAGAATTTCTATTTTTCGTTATATTAAAATATCGATAAATACATGAAATACTAAATATAGATGAAATGAAATCAAAAACTAATTACATAGTTTTATTGTACTTTATAAGACGAACATTTTAAGCCTAATTAATTAATATTTAGACAATTATTATCAAATAAAAATAAAAAGCTACATTGTTCAACAGTGTCGGTACAGTGAATCGGCCGGCGCTGATTCGGTGAACTAAACGAGGCCCTGGTCATGAAATATTTGCACGCATATGCTCCCTGCACGCACGTATGAACTTCTTTCCCGTGGTGATGAAACTCCGCGTTTAACCATTCTATCTTATTTAAATTTTTTATTCAAATAGTAAAATAAATAAATTATTATAAAATATTTTTAATAATAAAATAAGCCATAATAAAATAAATAATATTTATTTTAACTTTTTAAATAAGACAAATGGTCAAATAAAAAATACAAAAGTCAAAATATGCCTTTTTTAGAGACGTAAAGTCAAAATAACGTTTTGCCTTGTTTATAACAGACCAGTCATTTAATAATATTTTTCTCTCATAATAAATTAACATTAGCCAAAATCAGTCAATCAGAAACAATCCAGCGAACATGATAGTTTTGAAACAAACAGTGCATGTCCCTGAGAATATTTAATTAATGTAATTTTTAGTTAGTTAATCAAAAAAGAGTAATCTTTAGTTTTAAATACGTGCAGGCCACTCTTCATAGCTGTCTCAACTCAAGCTTGTCCAGATACGCCGTAACATTTGACACTGTAATATTAGCGGCCTTCAAGTTCTTGATATATGATCTTTCCTATAAAAAAGCACATCTTTCCTATAAAAAAGCGCATGATTCAGCGAGGTCCCTCTCCTAACATTTACTAGTCCATGCCACATCGTATATTTAGACACAAATTAGAAGTGTTAGACACAGACTAATTATATATATTAAATGTACAGATGGAGGACAATTTGAGAGACAAATCTAATAAGTCTAATTAATCTATGATTTGATATGGTGGTGCTACAGTAAATGTAATATATGTTAATTATATATTAAGAACTTAATTGATTTGTCTCTCTAATTAGTCTACGCCTGTGCAATTGGTTTGGTTTGATAATTAACTTATGTTTAATCTTCTTACTCCCTCCGTTGCGTAAAAAAACGCAATGCAGGCGTTCAAAAATTTTCTCTCAAAAAATGCTAAAGTAGCCTACAAACCTACTATGGCAGGCCTAGGGTGGAGGGGTCATACCAACAGCGAGACAGCTCATTAAGTAAATATAAAAAAGAAAAATCCATCCCAAGACGCTTCACTCTCCTCCACTCGTTTCGGCAGGAGGCCACCAGCACTAGCCGCATGCCCATCCTCCAATCCCTGCACGTTTAAAAAAACATTGACGACACCTTTCCTCATCCACTCCTTTCCTCTGCCGCATCGCATACGACTCCGCCCAAGCCTCCCGTACCAGCCCCAATCCTAACCGAAGCTCCCAACTCTTCCCAGGTCGAGCCCCATCTCTCCAGATCCGGTTCCCTCGTTCCTCCCTCTTCCAGTCTTCCTCTTACAGCTCTCGTCCTCGTGACGACATGCCTGGTGGTGCCAGGTGCCCGAGGCGTCACCGATGGCTCCACCGCCGATGGAGCCACCGCCGGTATGAGGGAGTCGCCTGCGCATCAACGCCGAAGGAATCCCGTATGTGATCGACTCCAAGGATGAAGACTCTGGCATGGAGGTCGACGCGGACGGCGTAGCAGTGGCCGCTGAAGGTGCTGCGACCGCGAACGACGCCGATCTGTCCGTGGATAGACCTCCGGTGACTAGTGCCGGGACCACCGGTGAGGATCTGCCCCTCCGCCCTCAGGTGGTGGCCCCAGACGATGCTTCCGGGATGGATTTGGCCCCTGAAGTGGCAGCACGTTTGAAGAAGGTGCTTGCTAACATGGATCCCATCTACCATGAAGTCTTCATCAGCATGTATAAGATTTTGGTACCTATATTCTTCTGTCCCTAGTTTATATGCCATTATGTGTGTCATGGGGTGCTTATCACAAATGCTCTTGATGTGCGAATGCTTTTTTGTTCTGGGATTATGAACTCATATATAAGATTTAGGTTAGCTGTGAAATGTCTTGTTATTTAGGTGTGGTATATATGCTGAACTGTTGTACAATTTAGTACTTGTGATACTGAACTGTGGTTTAGGTGTCAGATGCCATGAATTAATGTGTAATGGTACCTGTCGTAACTAGTAAGAATTATCCTCTATAATGAATTTGTTGTTCTCAGAAATTTGTACGACATTCTTTGGTACGACAGTTTACAATAATGCACCTTTTTGCAATCATTTAACAGTATAATGGCATGCCAAATTTAGTTTTTGGTATGCTATTACTTGTAGGAGTAATTCCATTCTCTGTTGCAAACTATACCGAACTTGTCAATATGATTAATATTGGGAGAACTTTCTGTCCTAGAGAAGTCCCTGAAATTAGAGCTGGACACCATAGTCAGTAGTACCAACACAAAGTCGTAGCTTCATTTAATTACAACTGTACTAAAAAGGTCATGAGTTTATATTACAACATTCCAAAATGGTCATGATGTCATATTATAGCAGAAGCATCACAAACTGCTGCTGACTCCATTTTACATCAACAGCTACATACTCATCACTTATATTACAGCAGTACCAAAATGGTCATGACTATATTACAGCAGTACCAAGATGGTTATGACTTTATATTACAGCACTAGCAAAAGGCTCATGACTTTATATTACATCAACAGCTATGTACTCATCACTTATACTACAACATCACCAAAATACCCGTGAGGAATATATGGGTCCTCATGTTCATGATTGTGTCCCAAGGATGCGACCACATCCTCATATAGTTGTCGGTCACAACTGAGGGTTTTAGGAAGCATGCCTAGCGCCTCCAGCCTGTCTTTGTCCATGTGAGGAATTTTGTATCGGTTTCCTCCTCCATCTTTCATGACCTCAATCATACACCCTTGTAGTGTTAGGAACACCCTGTTCAACGTATTTGGATCATAGTTATCGAACTCGTTTTTGACATTCTGAATTAAGTCATCCAAGTTCCTAGAGATCTTTTCATAGGCTTTGGACTGAAGTGAAGCAAAGAATCCTAAGTCGAGTACATTCAAATCTGGTGAATTTGCTGGTTGGTTGATAAGTTGTATGTCTAGACCTATGTGCTACAGCCATATCAAATTCTTCATCATTTTCTAGCACATGTGAAGGGGCATGGTCTTGTTGAACGTATATGGTTTGTCCTCTGAGTTCTCGTGGCAACTTTCTAGCAATAGCATTTAGAACATTAACAATCATGTACGATCTCATAGTTTGTCGGTCTACCTTAATAGGCTTAGTGACTTCGGTCCCTCTCCCCCTATTACGGCTTCTTCTTTTTGTTTGTTCCTGTAGTTAGTAAAAACTTATAAGGATTAAAAGTGATAGCACAAACTAATGTAAGAAAGTGAATCAAGTCGGTGTTGTACCTTTCTAACAAATGGCCACATTCCTATCTTCCCATCAAAGATGCAATTGCCTTCATCATCGTATATAGGTCTTCCTAATGCCGTCAAA
>CM041642.1:44504530-44527670 GCA_023333625.1 Bothriochloa decipiens | reverse complement strand
TGTTGTCAACCAAATTAGAGAACCGTCAGATGTGGACCAAATGAATCTCGAATCCCTTTCTAGGAACCACTTCTGCATCTCAGCTAAAGCAAAAATCAACATTCACTCAAAAAGGCTCTCGGTAGAATCGAAACCTCTATGGGTCCAGGCTCCTCCATTACTGTTTTTATCCATCCATTATGAAGAAACCAATAAATTTTCCATTTTTTGTGCCAGCTCAAGGTAAGAATAATTGTTGTTTCTGCCCTGAAAAATAGAAATACTCCTTGAAATACCCTTTGACGTGTACGGTTCTTGGATGACTCAAATTTACAAAATCTAGACCAACTCAAAGCTCAAAATAACTCCGAAACCGTGAACCGCCCCGGCATTCCTCTCCCTCTGCTGTTCAAAGCTCTACAACTGCAGCACACAGGATGGGATGGGATTCATGGGAATCACCATACCTGATGTCGCTCCTTTTCACGATGAGCAGCAGGGCATGCGTGTTCTATAGGGAAGAGCGCGTGGTCGTTCAGGAGGCCGCGGCCAACCACGTCAGCGTCAGGATGACCAAGTAGCCAAGGAAGAAGAAGACTGACTGACGGAAATCCGGCAATAGAAATTGAGAAGCAGTCAGGTGTGGCTAAACCGGTTTAGTTGTCGGGCTTGGGTTGTTTCTCCATTCTGGGATTTAGATAATATACGTAATGGCCGGGCTCGGTTGGTGGGGAGAGTATAAGTTTGACTCAATCGTTGAAGCCTCCAAGAATAGAACTGTGAACCTGAATACTACAGTCCAGCATGCTGCTACGTATTTGTGCTACGGCGAGAGGCGCTAGTAGCCAGGAACGCGGAATCATGCCGTGCAGGACGCAACCCAACTACCCATGGTGCGTGCAGCATCTCTCCCGGGTACCTCGTCCTGGGCGAGCAGAACCAGCAGCCGCCGGTGAGCCTAGCCTGTTCCTCGTCCTCGTCCACCGTGTGGCAAGCACAGCAACGTCAACAGCCGCGTGTCCTCTGCTTCAATAGGCTTCTGCCGAGCGCTGGGACAAGCACAAGAATCTTCAGACTCAGACCCGGCGAAATCGATGGCAAGTACTACAAGCAACGACGTGAACCTGATTGCCATAGCCACCGCGTGGGCATTCTTTGCTGGACGAAGTCCAGCATGCATGCTTCCCCCCTCGACGCCCCGGGCGGTACCCACACAGATCCAGACGGGAAACAAACAGCCAGTTTGACAAATCCAGCAGGAAACGAAACATAATTTCCAAGAGATACACGCACGTACGTACGTCATTGCTGATGATCCTCAACACCAAACACGAACCACATGCGTTTCCAGATTACAAACACTTTTGGTGACTGCTTCATCAAGACATAATAATGCACCACATACAAATCACATGCATTTTGGAAGACGGATACAAAGGCTTAACAGGCGATAGACATCATAAAATCCAGGAACAATTTCCATGATGGACATGAGACTCTCACCATAGTAAAACGAACAGCTGACTTGATTACGCGGCAGCCGCCTCCTCCAGTGTGATGGACACTTCGATGCTCCCGGAGGAGCTCCAAAAGCTGTTGGGTACGAGGAGTTGGGCCTGGGGCTGGTCCGGCGTCGTCCAGCAGCTCCTCCACGGCACGCGGCCCTCCGCCCTCATTGTCCGCTTGACCGACCCGTCTTGGCCAACAGGCTGGACAGAGGAGACCTGCATGACGAAATTAAGGGCGTCCTCCGGTGGCGGGCCAATAGCGACCAGCCGCAGCCCTCCTTCACTGGCGCAGTTTGTCAGCACAAGCACCTGCGACTTGTACAGGAGCACTTTGCGGTCCTCGGCATTCGGTTGCATGGTTACCGCTTCCTCGAAGCTGGCCATGTTGCACTGCATCGTCAAAATGTAAGAACTTGTAATATATATGTATACGTGCAACAAGGAAGCGGGGGCCGGAGCTCCGCCTATGCAAGAATCAGATATGAAAGAACAACCCATCATGATAATAGTATTTCCATCCCACGAATCAGCAGATGGAGCAGCAGAGAAACTAACCTTGAAAGTTGGGGGCTTTAGGGTTTAGCAGCAGAACGCGCAGTGGAAGACGAACGCGTCCACCGGCACTGCTGTTCGATGGTGTGGGCAGGGAAAAGGATACCGGGGGGATACCGGGGTGGCAAGTATTTATAGGGCCAACGCCGCACAAGGAACTTTCCAACTCGGTCCTTTATTTTTTTCTCAAAACGCCGGATATCTCAAGGCTGCGGGCGCATCGTTCGAGGCAACCAGCTGGCTGCAGTTCAAGATACGACAAATTCCTTAACTTTTTTTTCAGAAATGCTACGTAGTACGCGCATGTTTTTTTGTGCTCACAGCACACGGATTCTTGCTCCGTTAGATTTCCATTCCATGTCTCTCTCTGTCTCGCGCCGCTTTATCTTGTTTGTTTCACTGACGTGTGGGTCCTAATTTTGCGCGTGCACAGTTCGTATTTTGGGAGTCGCGTCGCTTTGTCTTCAAACTGACACGCTCATTTCTTCCTCCCTGGCCCTCTCCATTTCTCTCTCTCACTCTCTCGCATCTTCTCGAGTTCTCCCCTCTTTTTCGGCGACGGCGGCGGTGATTCTGTGTCCCCGCCGGCAGTCTGCTGCCTTCATCGGTCGGAGGTGACGGTGGTGCTGTGGATTTGGCCGTAGCGCATCTTCGACGGCGGTTTCTCTATCCCAGATCTGGCGTAGGTTGTATCGCAGCGCGTCTTCGACGGCGCGTCTTCGATGGCGCGTCTTCGTCTTCGACTTGTGGCTGACGAGGAGGAGGGGATTGAAGGGCAGCGACTTCCTCTTGGTGTTGGATTTAGGTAAGTTTGTGTTCATCTAGGTTTCGGTACTCCGTCTGCGTCTGCGTCCGTGTGTTGTGTAGGATTTGTGTTGTGGTACAGGATTCGTCGGAGTAGGGTTTTGGGGTTCATGATGTTGGTGTCAGTGGGTTGGTTCTGTGTAGCAATAATGTTCTAAGTGCATGTTCTTTAACTATTTCAGGTCTTTTGCATCATTGGTAGTGGAGTTACTCTGTCCAGATATAGAGAGGTAATCCATGGAAGTTCATTTGTTGTGCAAGTTCATTGGTGGTGTAGTTTTGTCAGTTTTGAGTGACACAGTATTATTCAACTGCAAGTTGGAGGATCTGTTCTATTAGGAGCATTAGTGATTTAGATTCAATGGGGTTTTCTGAAATGTGTTAAGTGATTTGGTGCAAGCACAATAAGAGTACAACGGATTTGATTTGCTGAACCTCTATGCTATCGTTGTGTCAATATGAACTGATTTGATTTAGGTTGTGACATTCATTGGAGTCATGTTGAGTTTGTTTTCTGAAATTAAATCTTGTATTGCTTGTTTAGTTTTCAGTAAATGTTTGTGTTGATGTTGTTTCTAAGTTACTATGTAGCACATTGTCAACACCTTAACACAATAAAATCCACTGTCATTTGTTACAAAAATCAACATGGTACATAGCTTAGTGTTGTGCCTTTGTACTGCTATTCATTTTGACTAGCAAAGTTGGTTAAATAATAATGTTCTAAGTGCATGTTCTTTAACTGTTTCAGGTCTTTTGCATATTGGCAGTGGAGTTACTCTGTGCAGCTATAGAGAGGTAATTCATACAAGTTAATTTGTTGTGCAAGTTCATTGGCAGTGTAGTTTTGTCAGTTTTGAATGACACAGTATGATTGAACTGCATATGCTATTTCAGGTTTTCTTATTGACTTCACTTGTGCTTAGTTTTATGGGAAGTTCCCACATTGTTTTGTTCATCAGCCTTTTTAAAAGATAAAAAGGCTGATCAGATTGGAAATGATCTTCTTTTTTACTGATCGGCTACTGTCATTAGTTACTACTTACTAGCTACTTATTGTGCCTATGTCTGTCATATTGTCCATTGTCCAGCTATGATATGACTGCTTTTAGGCCTATGTTGAAAGCATTTTTGATTGCATATACTCTGGTGATTGTAAGTTACTAGCTAATATACAGTTCTATAAATTCATTCATGCATTTTGTAGCCTCTGCTTGACTGAATTTGATGCTTCTGCAGTGGAACCTGTTGAGAAACTTGCATAATTTTAGACTTGTTAGCATTAACTTGCAGAGTTTAACTAGTGCAAATTTTTTTGTCTATTGTGCAATTTAAGATGCTGATTATTCTGCAATTTGTATGTGAATGTTAGATTCAACTTGACTGCATGTCTTTGAAATTTCTTGTGTCATGTTTTTAGAAAGGAAGCCTGCTTTGTGGTCTGTTTGATGCTTGATTGAAGACCTATCACATTGAGGTAAAGTCATGGATGAATCATTGTTTATTAGTGTTCTATTATTTTGATTTATCATTATTGGTTATGTGTCTGTTTCTCTGGCATGTTTACCTATTGCTCCACCTTTTAGCTAGGTTCTTCATTTGTTGTCTGTATCGTGATCTAGTTGTTTTGATTTTTCTCTAGCATGTTTACCTATTGCTCCACATGATGGTGACTAGTTGTTTCTATTTTTACTTTGTATCGTGATCTAGTGATGAGAGACGAAACCAATGGATGAGCGCCGTCAACTTTTTCGTTCTGCTTCTGAACCTCCTCCTAAAATACCACCTATTATTAGTGAGGATGAAGAGGGTGACGGTAAAGGCAGTGAGGATCCGTTTGTTTTGATTTTGAAGTGGGGAAAAGTGTGTCCTATCTGCAGGTTGATGCTTGAAGAGCCTTTTGAGGATGATCCAAAAGCTATAGTTGATTATATGGAGAATTAGCTTCGTTGTTTGCCGTGCTACCATGTGTTCCACTTTCGTTGTATCTATGTGTGGCTGCTCGAGAAGGCTAATTGTCCTGTTTGTCGTTGGGCGCCTACTGATCCTGGTTATGCTAATCAGTTGTAGTAGGTCATTGTAATCTTAGGGATACTTAAAATATCAGGTATGCTTTGTTTTTGTCTTTAAATGTTATCTGAAGAGCTGAATAATGTAATGTGAACTATGTTTAAACATATATTTGTAGCCTCTGCTTGACTGAGTTTGATAGCCTCTTTTGTTCTCCTATTCACTCTACTTGTTGTTTGTTTCTGCACGTGCCTACTCTACCACATTTGTCCCTGTCCTCGTGTTTGGAGGAAAGCAGTAGACCCGCACATCAAGATCTACATCAAGTTGCGTACATGTATGCCCTTGACCCCTTGTCTTTCTTTTGTTCTAGTTTTACCTCCATTTCACTCTACTTCCTTTTCACTCTACTTCCTTTTGTTCTGGTTTCCTTTTGTTCTTGTATATAGCTATGGATTCTGATGATGAAAAATATGTCTCTGATGGTCCTTTTGCTAATTCTGAGAGTGTTGATGAGTCTGCAAGAGAGGATAACAACTTTGATTCTAAGGTAATCAGTCTATATTTGGCTTGTTTTTCTTGGGAAGTTTGTTTAATGTCTATTAGTATGATTTATAATATTGTTGCCTTTGTTAGCAGAAAAACTCTGGAGATGATCATAATGTTGATGTTGATCAAATTGCAAAGGCATTGAAGCATCTGCAGCAAGCTTTTAGTGGAGTAAGTTGTACAACCTTTCTGAATATGTTGTGGTGTTGCCAAATTGATTCTTTCACTGAATTGAGCATCTGTTTTGCTTTTTTGTTTTAGTTTTCTAAGGTTGTTGCTAAGCAGGGGAAATCAACCCGTTCTGGTGGGCAGAATGTTCATGCAAAGGTAAATTGTGCCCCTTTGTGTTTGTTTTTTCCCCTAGCTTTTGAAGTGAATGCAATGACCTAACTAGATTTTATTGCATTTGTTAGCAGACTTTGAGAGCTAGGCGTAAAGCAAAGTCAAAAAGTGGTGCAGATACATTAGATGGACCTGGAAGTAGGTTCAATAGCTCGTACTTTAGACAGAGTATTATAGCAAAATTGGATGATCATAAGAAGAAGATCATTCGGTATCATGGCTTTGGAATGCTTCTTGATTATGATGGTTGCCATGCTCCCAAAGGCTTTGTTCAGTGGATAGCTGATCACGTAGATGTGAAATGCAGTGAGATTTTAGTCAGAGACAAAATGATTCCACTGGATCCATTGTCAGTACATCTGTTCTTGGGTATTCCTACAGGCGATGCAGATGTCAAGGAGAGCTTTACTGATACCACGAAGTCTAGATTCCTGACAAAAATTGGCCAAACTTCTCTGCCAACAATCAAGTGGTTTGGGGAAAAGTTGCTTGGAGACACGTTGTTTGATGACGATGTCTTCTGTTACTTTATGGTTGTTGCTCTGTCTACTTTTCTTTGTGCCAATTCTAACACTTATCCTAGCACACAGTATCTAGAGCCTTTGATTGATATATCTAATGTGCAAGTGAACTCTTATGATTGGTCGAAGTATGTCTTTAATTGGATGATGTCTTCCATAAAAAACTACCAAGAAAAGGGTCGGGATACTATTGGCGGATGCAGATTTTTCCTAGCTGTAAGTTGTTTTCTGTTTGTCCTCTTTCTTTTTCTTTAATTTTTCTATTATTTTGTCTTGGTTATTATGAAGCATTTTCTTATTGACGTCTTTTTGAAATGGTATTTAGGGTTATTATCTTGACTGGTTGGACTTTGGAGTATTTAAAAAGCTGCCCACAAATATGCCAAGGATGAAATGTTGGACGGGCTCGAGCATTAAGCAATTTGCTTCATTAGATCATGTGTCTGGCAATGTTTATGGAAAACGGCCGGTGAGTCTAGCTGTTGCAAATTGTGTTTGGAATTGATAGATGAGACTATTGATGCATAAATTTGTCTTTTAATTATAGTTTTGTCTTGTTCTGCACATCTAGAGCTTGTTAGTTGATTGTTGAGTTGATATTGTGTAGGTGAAATCTGTTGATGATACTATTTATGCTGAAGAGCTTCTCCCAGAAGAGGCTTGTGATGTTTTTAGGACAACCATGGATAGACGTTGTGATTTCATAAGTGCTGAGGTAGGCGCCTTGTGCAATGTTTGTTTTTAAAAATATTATTATTCTTGTATATTGAAATTTACATCCTGTATCCATATTGTACTATTATCTTGGCATTTTAGGACAGGGATAGGATGAGTGAGATTTTTCTTAGGCACCACACAAGACTAGGATTTAGGTGTCCCGGCTCACTTGTTGCAAAGATGTTCAATTATATGCATAAGACGCATGTAGTTCGTCATGGTCGTGGTGGTGATGCAGTTGCTGGGAGTTATGCCGGCAGAGTGCCTTCTATTGAAGCAGAACATGGTTCTGATAGACATGTTGGTGCTGCTGGAGTTGAATATGATGCCCCAGTTCCTTCTCCTTTGCATGGTTCTATTCTTGAAAATGTCTTGGATTCAACTATGGCTCCTGGTGCAAGTAAAACTACTGCGAAACAAGTTGTTAAAGATGCTGATCATGGTGCAAGTCAAAGAGCTGATGATGCTGCTGATGTAAATGGTACAGCAGTGGAAGACATTGCAGTTGGTACTTGTTCGCCTGTTACAGCTGCCAAAGATGTCAATGTCAAGGTTGTTGAACCCAAGAATCCCTCCGCACCTAATACTCTTGTAGAAGAAGAAGAAGCTTCTATGACTGAGATACTTGAATCAGATGATGTTTTGTATGGTGTTCCTGCTATTGAAGTTTGTCGTGCTTCTCAGACAACTAAAATCCTTCCTAGCGGTAACTCTTCTGCGCAAGGTATATGGATAGTTTTGTATGTTTTGTTTCATCACTGAATTAACAATTTGTATCCCTGGTAGAAAATATTTGAATGCCTATTTGTCATGTGTAGCATCTGGTGCAAGGAATAGGAAGAAAAATAAGTTGTATCATCTGAGGCAGTTGAAATCTCATCTTCCAATGACTCGCCAGGTAAATTGTTTGCGCATTTTAGTTTGCTTTTCATTCTGTTGGCCTTTTCTATTCTTTTAATATAATTTTTCATTTGTAGATTTAGGTACAAAGTGTAGGAAGAGGAAAAGGAAGAATTCTGAATCTATCCCAGATACTGATCGGAAGATGAGATTAAGGACATCTACAAGGCTTGCTGGATGGCGTCCGATTTCTGGAGCTGGAGCTACATCTGACAATCCTGTAGTTGTTGAAGAAGCTGTTGTACTGGCTAGCAAGCGTGGAAGGAAAGTGAAGCGCAAAGGCAGTGCATCTTCAGCATCAGTTGTAGAAGTTGCTTCAGATGCCTCACCAGGTTATTTTTTGATTTTCTTTGCTGCCAATTGATCTTTTTTAGTATTATTTTGTAATTTATTTTTTATTTTAGTTTTGTCAGCCTTTAATTTTTTATTTTTGTTTTCTAGTTGTTGAAACAAGTATTGGTGGGAAGAGGAAACAAAATACTCCTGAATCTTGAATGCCTGCTATTGCCACACGCAAGTCTCCACGTGGATTGTCTACAAATCTTGGTAAATCTCCTCTTAGCCGTGTTGATGATGGTGCTGATGCTGGCGGGAATCCTCAAAGTGTTTGTACTGCTGTTCCTGCAACTTCACATGAGACTGTCCATCAGAAAGTGAGTGACTTTTATTGTTGTCTTTGTTTCCTCATGTATCTATTAATTGTGGTCAGTACTAACTGGACTTGTTTCATTTGCTCTTAATTTTTTTCCAGGAAGGTGATGTAAAAATTGCATCTGTTGGTGCGACCTTGGTTTCTACAGCTGAGTTTGGCAAGGCAACAAGTGCTGTTGCTTGTGCCCCCCATGTTGGTACAAGTAAGAAGCCTGAAGGTATGTATCGAAGAAAACCAAATCGTTATGAAATTTATGCTATACTATTCTGTGTACTAGTTGCGTCACCTTGTAGATTGCATTATTTTTAGTACTAATTTGCACCTTTGTTATCTTGCAATTTTGGTATTGGGATTATGTAATACCTGAACTCTTTTGTGTTTTGTGTTTTGTATTTTGCCAATTGTAATATTTGATATATGTTTGTAGGAAATCTAGCTATTAAGGAACCTTGTCTGCAAAAGCAGCCTGTATTCAATGAGAGCCCTAGCTATCCTTCTTTCAGACTTGGTCCTGAATTTGATGAGAATGGAGACTACATTGCAGATCCTCAAATGAGGCGCCCTATTTGTGCACCTTCTGGAACATCTACTCCTATTGATAGATTCATGAGTAAGTCTGGGCAGCTGAATAAAAAGTCTACCTCAGACCTGAGTGTTCGCGCTAGACTACCCCATGGAGGTGTTCCTCGAATTGTAAGTTTTTTTTGTTTTCCTAGTTGGTTTTGTTTTGTTAATATATGTTTGTAACCTCTTGGTAGCTGATTTAGATTCATGTTTTGATTGATCAACTTGCATAGCAAAGGCAATTTCAAATCTTGGTCTGATGGACATGTGAGAAATGAATTTCTTGATCAAAAGACATGTAATGCACCTTCTGATGGTGGTCATGTGAGCAATGAGGAGAGCACTAGTGTTGGAAGTGCAGCAAATGATAATGTTAGAAAGGTAATCCATATTGGATTAAGACAAAACATTCATATATTTCTTATTCTTACTTTTGTATAACTAATATTATTTTTTTAGGACTGCATTCGTATGGAGTCTTTACCATTTACTGATTATTCTGAGAATGCTGAAGATCCAAATACATCTTGTCTTGCTCCTTTGGCTGCAATCCTTCCTCATGCTCCTTTGACTATTGTATATATATTATAGGCTTCTCTAGTTTTATTCTTGTTTGTTATTGTTTGCTGGAAAGACAATCTTACTTGGATGCTTCTTATATTTTTCTTTGTTTTGGTTGAGATTTTTTAATATAAGGGGTACAATGTTGCTTAGAAAGACATGAAGCATTGTCTATCTGGACTTATGTTATAATATATGCTATCTTTTTCTTCCTTTTGTGTGACTACTTGAAGTACATAATGGATATTTTCAATGGTCATGTAAGAGGTTTTGTTTGTTCACATATATTTGTTTAACATATCTCTGATGTCTTGGATGCAGGCACCTTCTAGATCATGTATTCATAGTAGTTTTGACAAGTCAGTGGCTGGTGGGTTGTCCAGTGCAGCTGATTGGCAGTCTGGCAGTGAATCTAGTTGGCAGGCTTTGAGTCATAAGATTGCCATACATCGCCCTAGAAGAAATTTTAAGCCCAGCCAGTACCAGCAGAGCCCTTTTGTGGACCCTAAATCCAAGATCAAAGTGTCCTCTGATGAAGCTCTTCTTTATGAAGCTTTGCTATCTTTGGGAGAAAGTGGGAGATACAATAGGTTAGTTTTAAAGTTTCTTCGATGTGCCTTAATTTGTTTATTTTCCTATACTCCTGCAGTTTAGTTCTGTATATGAAGTATGCAACAACCTTTCTTTCTTTATTGCAGTCTTCCTGTTGTGGATTATTGCTCTGTTAAATTGTATTTAAGTGCACTTTACTTGTCTCTCATGCCTCAAGGGACGGTGAATTATTTTGTAATTAATGCTTTCTGCAAGCTTATGTTCCATACCAAACATCCTCTACAATCTATAAAGCATTTCTTCTTCTCCAGAGTTGGGGTTAGTATTTTTCTTTCATACTATGCTTCTAAACAGTATGCAATACACAAATTTGATCAAGTTGTTGTTTCTAGGATTATCTCATTGGAAATCATGGAGGTAATGGTGAGAAGCATCAGGAACTTTATAACACTACTGTGACTTGTTTCCAAGGCACTTGTCGTGCAAAGCCTCTGTCATGTAGCCAAACTGTAAGTAACTTTGTTGCTTTCTCAAGAAGTCAGTTTTGTGGATTGGTAGTTTAAAGTAGATATAATGTTTAACCTTGTTAATTCCAATTTATGTTTTATATATGCCAGCTATATTTCTCGATTCTGTTCAAAGAGCGCTGGTATGTTGTTGTGATGTACCTTAATATGCATAAGTGTGTAATCTTGGATTCATGCATGGTGGAGTTTGGAGTGGATTCAGATTTTCATAAGGCTATGAAAAAAGAATTTGTAAGTACCAGATTCATGTACTAGTTCATTCATGTGAACAAAATAATTTGTTCAATGTTATAATTAAGTTTATTTGACTATTTAACAGCTCAAGAACTTGTTACCTGTGTGGAATGAAGTTGTTAAACTTGACTATGGCATTCTAAAATTTAATATTATTTTTGGAAATGTTCCTCAACAATATGAGAAGTAGGTCAAATGCTTCAACTTTTTCTAATTTAAAGCATTTGTTTTATGATAAGTATTAATACATGGTTTCATTTCCTCATATCTTTCAGCAATGCATGTGACAGTGGTGTGTTTGCTATGAGGTTCTTAGAACATTATGATTTTTTTATTAACATGATAACAAATTCAATGAATCTGATATTTTGAACCTACGCATCAAACTGGTCAGTGAGATGGTCCTTTACGAAAAAGAATATTGCTCACGAGGGTAAATCTAAACTCCTAGAGGTACTGTTTTGTTGTCCTTATTTTGTTATATGCATTTTTTGCTATTTTTAAGTAGTTGCTTTCTAATTTCCATTCTTCAGGTCCGTGCTAATCTGTCTGGGTTAGTATGATGCCCTTGTTCCTATAAGAGGATATTGCTGCAGGCCATAATTGGATAATTCCCATTGTTGTTATATCTTTGATGATGGAACTCTGTTAATATTTATATTGTTGATGGTTTTGAGTAAGCCTTGTATTGTTGCGCACAAGATGTTGATTGAGTACTCTACTATAATATGTTATATTCATTCATGTATAATCGGTTGCATTGATTTTTTGCTTTCTAACCACCTTTTTAACTCCGCCTATGCTGGGGGTTACCTCTGGTTTCCCCCATCATAGCAGGACCCAAGCCCTGGTAAAGGAGGAGGGTTAGAAGTGTGTGGTTTTCCCTTGTCTTTTGCAGGTTTGAGGTCCACATGACTTGTGACAGGATAAGGTATTTGTCTTTTTGTCATTTTTCTAGTCTAATTTACCAAATTTGTCTATTATCTTGTGCTTGTGCTAGTCTCATTCCAAATTGTTGTCAATTGTCTTTGTATAGGAAAAAATTGTCTATTGTAATTGTGATTGTTTCTAGTCTCATCTCAAACTGTTGTCAATTGTCTTTCTATAGAAAAAAATTGTCTATTATAATTGTGTTTGTGCTAGTCTCATTTCAAACTATTGTTAATTGTCTTTCTATAGAAAAAAATTGTCTCTTGTAATTGTGATTGTGTTAGTCTCATCTCAAACTGTTGTCAATTGTCTTTCTATAGAAAAAATTTGTCTCTTGTAATTGTGATTGTGCTAGTCTCATCTCAAACTATTGTCAATTGCCTTTCTATAGAAAAAAATTGTCTATTGTAGTGGTAATTGTGCTAGTCTCATCTCAAAATGTTGTCAATTATCCATTGTAATTGTTTTTTGTTAGTCTCATTTTAAACTGTTGTCAATTGTCAATTGTAGTTGTCCTAGTCTAATTTGAAAAATTTGTCAATTGTCTTTCCATAGAAAATAATAGTCAATTGTAATTGGGCTAGTCTCATTTGAAAATTTTGTCAATTATCTTTCCATAAAAAATAATTGTTATTCTAATTGTGCTAGTCTCATTACAGACTGTTGTCAATTGTCCTTCTATAGAAAAATAATTGTCAATATTTTTTGTAATTGTCATTGTGTTAGTCTCATTTGAAATTGTTGTCAATTGTCCATTGCAATTGTCATTGTAATTGTGCTAGTCTGTTTTACAAAATTTGTCTATTGTCTTGTAATTGTGCTAGTCTCATTAGAAACTGTTGTAAATTTTTTTATTGTCATTGTTATCTGATGATTATTGCACATATTTTATGCTAAAATGGCAGGTTTCCCGATCTGCAATTTCTATTGTAGTAATGTGTAATTTCTGGTAGCTGAGAATAAAAAACACATTTCTGTTTTGGATCAGAGAAATGGTATTAGAAGGCAAGTTTCTAATCCTCTTTTTGAAAGCTTGCTTACTTTCCATAGTTCAAGATGTTCAATTACCTTTGTGATGCTGTCCTCGCAACTTGTTTTATGTTCATGCTTGAAGCTGCATAATTTTTTTGTTATGAGGCCTATGATGATACATGAATGATACCCTGAGGTTGTTTGAGTGTCTTAATTCTATTCATTTTTTTCATTGCTGTCATCAAACCGTGGGAAACATCTATGCCGAAGCAACAACTCAACCCTGGACTATGTTTTTCCTTGAATCTGCCTATGAGAAGATCAGGTTATGTCCTTGATCTTTTCCTTTAAGTTATCTATGGCTTCATATATTTTTCTGGTTATGTGACTTTATTATGCTATAATGTAATATTTACATTGTTCATATTTGTTTTAGATCTTTACTTTTTTCTTTCTAGTTGGTAGCACTATAATTTAGTTCTTAAATGGCCAACGATGCAAATTAAATATAATGAGGTGCTTTGACAGTTGGTCATGCGCATGTTTTTGTCTCTGGCAGCACATGGATTTTTGGATTGTTTGATCTCCATCCGTCGTCTGTCTTTGTCCCGTGCCGCTTCGTTTTCTTTGTTCCACTGGCCTATGGGTCCCACCTCTGGCTTGCACAGTTCATATTTTTGGGACTCGTGCGTGTTTTTCTTTGAGCAGACGCACTCATTCCCCCCCGGCTTTGCTCATTTCATTTCGTTCTATCTCTCTCTCTCTCTCGCATCTTCTTGAGTCCTCCCTGCTCTTCCTCGGTGAAGAGTAAAGTTATGAGGACTTGTTTTAAGATGGATTAGTTGGCAGGCACCAATGATTTTATATTTCTAAACTAATCCATCTCATTGTTTTAAGCTGAGGCCAAGTTTCTAAGTTAATTGGTTTTTTGTTTTGAAGTTTTTTTTACCTAAATTGCTTGTTATTTCATGCTATTTTTTTTGATTGCATTATATGAATATATTTATGATATAAGTTTCATTTTTTGTAGAAGAAGCACACAGGAGTTTGAAGAATATCTTGTAGGCCTTGGATCTGATTCTGTTCATTCTTTGCTTGAACTCCATTGAAGTTTGTCAAGGTATCTCTCCCATTTCAGTTTTTTGCTTTTTGTTTTTGATCTTTGGTTACTTACTGACTGTATCTATGCTTGTTATTTGTGTATAGAAATGTCGATCTTCTTTCAGTCACACATTTTTGAAATTTACTAGTAGATGATACTTTAGTCATTTCCTGAATAGTTCTCTTGCATGATAATTGTCTTGAAGCCATTACTGGATCAGTTTCTTGCTTTTTTGCATGTTGACTAGTGTTTATTTTCTGAAACTCCTTGATTAATGTCATTTTATTAAAAATGCCAGGTTGTTACTGAATTAAATTTGTTTTTGTGGCTAAATTTGTAACTCTTTGCTTGTCCACTATTGACTATAACTGCCCACCATTCATTCCACACCATTGATTTATTTCTTCCATGCATTAGATTCAGCTTTGTCCCGAGGAGCTTTGGGATATATAACTAGCACCCTTCCTTCTCATCTATTTGTGGCTTTTCTCATTTCCCTTCACTGGTATGTCTCCCTCTGTTTTTTGTCCCTCTTTTGATTAGTTTTCATTCCTTTCATTCATTCTTACTACTTATTTCTCACTGCAGTTTTGACATTTTTCTAGATTGGTTCATCTCTTCTTTGTAACCATGTCTGACAATGTGGGTTCTAATCCTGAAATGCCTGCCACTGATAGTTCTTCAGGTGAATTTGGATGTTTCAATTCAGACCTATCGTTTGTAAGTGAGAGCTATGAATCAGGTTCTGATGTTGAGGTAACTCCATTATTGTTGTCTATGTGTTATGATGTAATGTATTGCTATTTTTTCTTAAATCTTGAAATCCTTTTTTTTCAGTCTTCACCTGTTGCTGTTGTTGAAAATCCAAGTGAATTTGTCTATCATGATAGGCCTATCTCAAAGTTTGTCATTAATTATCTTGGGCTTCAATATGGCTCCCAGTCTCATTTAATTGCTGCTACTAGTACTAATGGTTGGAATGATGGTGAAAAACATGTAATGAAATGTGCTCTTGCTCTGAGGAAAGCTAAGGGTAATCAGTGTGTTAGAAATTTCAGAATGTGCTATGATGTTGCTGATAGTACTGTCTACTGTCTTACAGACAATGAAGAGTTTTGTGATGACATTCGTGGCTATGTTATGAATGTTGAATCAGCTCACATTGTCTTTAGAAGAGTTCTACGAGTTGATCTAAGGGAAGGTTCATTTGCTACCTACATTGGTTTAGAAGTTCATTTTCATGTAAGTACATTGTCTTTCTCGATGGTTTTTTCATGTACAATTTTGTTTTTGTGTTTTAATATTTATGTTTCTTTTTTCAGAATCGGATTGCCTCGCCTCCTATTGAATGTGAAACTGTTTCTATGTTCATTTTTAGGCACTTCAAGTTAGTTCCTGGTGACCAGTCCTATGTTGTTGCTATGAAGGATCTCAATTGTGATGATAAGGTCTTTCTTGTTTCAAGGGTTGTTACTGATTTATTCCAAGCTCCATTTCTTCTACAGTGCAAGATTGCTCATGATTTTTTAAATGATGCTGTTTACTTGTTGCTGGATAATGATGCTGATGTTGCCAAGTTGACTGGTCTTCAAGCTCGAGTTAATCATAACGTTGTTTCCTTCCGCCGTGTGATGAGGATGATTTATTTTCCCAAAAAGATGGATTTCTATCGCCATGTTCATTGTGTTCAGGTTGAACCTTAGGATGTTTTTGTGTCCTGAATGTTTCTGAACTAAGACTATTCTGTTATGAATTTGTCCTTTATGTTTCTGAACTAATGCTACATGTAATAACTTTGTGTTTGTGTATGTGATAAGATTATTTTGTTAGCGATAATACTTTTGTAATTTTTTTAACTAGTTTTTAACTCTGCCTATGCTAGGGGTTACCTGTGGTTCCCCCCATTATAGCAGGTCCCAAGCCCTGGTAAAAGGAGGAGGGTTTAAATTGGTTCTTGTTTTTTTGTTTGTTTCAGGTTATGTCAGAGATGAATGATTTTTCAGAAATGATATGTAGCACGCGCGTGTTTTTTGTTGTCTCAGCACACGAATGATTGCTCTGTCCGATCTGCATCTGTCGTCTCCCTCCGTCCCATGCCGCTTTGTTTTATTCGTTCCACTGACATGTAGGTCCCACCTCTGGCGTGCACAATTTGTATTTTGGGAGTCGCGCTGCTTTGTCTTCAAGCTGACGCAGTCATTTCCCCCCTCCCCGGGGCTCCCCATTTCTCTCTCTGACTCTCTCGCATCTTCTCGATTTCTCCCCCTCTTCCTCGGCGATGGCGGTGGCGATTCTGTGTCCCCGCCGGCGTTCTACTGCCTTTGTCGGTCGAAGGTGACGATGGTGATGTGGATCTGGCCGTAGGTTGTGTCATAGCGCGTCTTTGACGGTGGTTTCTTTGTCCCGGATCTGGCCGTAGGTTGTGTCGCAGCGCGTCTTCGACGGCGCGTCTTCTTCTTCGACGGCTTTACGAGGAGGAGGGGATTGATGGGCAGTGACTTCCTCTTCGTCTCGAATTTAGGTAAGTTTGTATTCATCTAGGTGTTGCTACTCCATCTGCGTCTATGTCCTCGTGCTGTGTAGGATTTGTGCTCTGATATAGGATTCGTCGGAGTAGGATCGGATTTTGGGGGTTTGTGGTTTCAGCAGTGGTGGATTAGGGTTTGGGGTTTTGTCGATTTTTGGGGGCGGATTTTGGCGGGTTTTGTCGATTTTTGGGTATTTTGACTCTGGGCATTTTTGTTCACAAACCCTAGAAATGTCAGGCATGGGTTGCAATGGTTGGATAGATGGTGCTTAGGTAGAGGAGTTTTTTAGTTGATCTGTTAGTTTGTTTGCAAGTTGGGGATCTGTTATATTAGGAGCATTAGTGATTCAAATTCAATGGGGTTTTCTAAAATGTGTTTAGTGATTTTGTGCAAGCATAATGAGATTATTCATTATTCTATGATATACATTGATTTGCTGAACCTCTATGCTATCATTGTGTCAATATGAACTGATTTGATTTAGGTTGTCAGATCCATTTGAGTCATGTTGAGTCTATTTTTCTCAATCATTGAACTAATGTCTGTTTTCTGAAATTAAATCTTGTATGCTGTGAATTGGTACATGAAAACTGTGATTCAGGTTGCCTGCAAGTCTCTGAATGGTTTGTCTCATTTTTGCAGGAAGGAAGGTGTGCTTTGTTTTTTGTTTGCTGCTCCAGTTCTAAACCTATCTGATTGAGGTAAATTGCATGCTGGTACTGGTAGTGGATAATATGTGTTATGTAGCAATAAAATGTATTGTTTACTAGTTATATTAAACTAGTGTTAGGTTTAAGAGTTCTTGTTACTTCTGCAGCAGAACCTGTTGCCATTTGTGTGGTTGGTAACTTGCATAATTTCAGACTTGGTAGTAGTAACTTGCAGAGTTTAACTAGTGCAAATTTTTTTGTCTATTGTGTAATTTAAGATGCTGATTGTTCTGCACTTGGTATGTGAATGTTTGGGGATGGTGATTCAGTAGTGCATCCTAAATACATCTGAAATACAGTTCGTTGTAGTTTTGTCAGTGCATCCTAAATACAGTGCATCCTAAATACATCTGAAATACACAATATGATTCAACTGCATATGCTATTTTTGGTTTTCTTATTGTACTTCACTTGTGCTTAGTTCTATGGGAAGTTGCCACATTGTTGTGTTCATCA
Source organism: Bothriochloa decipiens (assembly GCA_023333625.1). Lineage (NCBI taxonomy): Eukaryota > Viridiplantae > Streptophyta > Magnoliopsida > Poales > Poaceae > Bothriochloa > Bothriochloa decipiens. The sequence goes on along the minus strand of CM041642.1, from coordinate 44,510,000 downwards.
ACCTTTTTAAAAGATAAAAGTCCACAGGGACATACATTGATACATACTTTATTCTTATCTGCTTTATTACTATTTTTTGCTTCATTTTTTCCCTCACAATCAAAGTAATTGTCAGTATGTTTAGTTCACAAAAAAATTTAGTATGTACAGTCCGCTAGCTACTGCTCTGTATTTTTCGTTTTGTATGATGATGTTATAGTATTTGTTTTGGTATATAAATCAAAGATCGGGGTCATGTTTCCCGCAGGCTTGTTCTGTACCAAACTTATCACTTGTTACTTATATGATGAATGGCGTCTGTTGATATTCAATAAGTGTGGTGTTAAGATTCACATTGGACAACAGCGGTTATTGAATTTCCAGGACTATTTGAGCTATCTGAATGTGCCTCACCATTTTATTTTGGTAGAAAGGCACCTTTCTGAATTAGAGATGTGAAAATGGTTTATCCGCTTATGTGACACCTTATTTAACTATGATGGTTAAACCATGGTGTACTTAGAGCAGCTAGTTTTTTTTCACATTTTACCTGAATAGGACAGACACATGTAATATGTTGTGCAACTCCATGTTACATGTGTCCTAAACTTTTTACTAACATTCCATATGGTCCCATAGTAAGAGTATATACATCCATTTTCTGTTCTTCTCAATATTGGGTGTCTGTCATATTATCCATTGTCCAGCCTATAATCAGTTCATGTATAATCAGTTGCATTGATTGTTTGCTTTCTAACCACCTTTTTAACTCCGCCTATGCTGGGGGTTACCTCTGGTTTCCCCCATCATAGCAGGTCCCAAGCCCTGGTAAAGGAGGAGGGTTAAAAGTGGGAGGTTTTCCCTTGTCTTTTGCAGGTTTGAGGTCCACATGACTTGCGATAAGATAAGGTATTTGTCATTTTGTAATTGTGCTAGTCTAATTTATAAAATTTTTCTATTGTCTTATAATTGTGCTAGTCTCATTTCAAGCTGTTGTCAATTGTCTCCTCTATAGAAAAATAATTGTCCATTGTTATTGTGATTGTGCTAGTCTCATTTAAACTGTTGTCAATTGTCTTTCTATAGAAAAATAATTGTCCATTGTAATTATAATTGTAATTGTGCTAGTCTCATTTCAGACTGTTGTCAATTGTCCTTCTATAAAAAAATAATTGTCCATTGTAATTGTAATTGTGCTAGTCTCATTTCAAACTGTTGTCAATTGTCTTTTTATAGAAAAATAATTGTCCATTATTATTGTAATTGTGCTAGTCTCATTTCAGACTGTTGTCAATTGTCCTTCTATAGAAAAATAATTGTCATTATTTTTTTGTAATTATCATTGTGTTAGTCTTATTTCAAATTGTTGTCAATTGCCCATTGCAATTGTCATTGTAATTGTGCTAGTCTGATTTAAAAAATTTGTCTATTGTCTTGTAATTGTGCTAGTCTCAATAGAAACTATTGTAAATTTTTCTATTGTCATTGTTATCTGATCATTATTGCACATATTTTATGCTAAAATGGTAGGTTTCCTTATCAGCAATTTCTATTGGAGTAATGTGTAATTTCTGGTAGCTGAGAATAAAAAACACATTTCTGTTTTGGATCAGAGAAATGGTATTAGAAGGCAAGTTTCTAATCCTCTTTTTGAAAGCTTGCTTACTTTCCATAGTTCAAGATGTTCAATTAACTTTGTGATGCTGTCCTCGCAACTTGTTTTATGTTCATGCTTGAAGCTGCAGAAATTTTTTTTGTTATGAGGCCTATGATGATAAATGAATGATACCCTAAGGTTGTTTGAGTGTCTTAATTCTATTCATTTTTTCATTGCTGTCATCAAACCATGGGAAACATCCATGCCGAAGCAACAACTCAACCCTGGACTATGCTTTTCCTTGAATCTGCCTATGAGAAGATCAGGTTATGTCTTTGATCTTTTCCTCTCAGCTATCTACGGCTTTCATATATTTTTCTGGTTATGTGACTTTATTATGCTATAATGTAATATTTACATTGTTCATATTTGTTTTAGATCTTTAATTTTTTCTTTCTAGTTGGTAGCACTATAATTTAGTTTTGAAATGGCCAATGATGCAAATTAAATATAATGAGGTGCCTTGACAATTGGTCACGCGCGTGTTTTTGTCTCTGGCAGCACACAGATTTTTGGTTTGTTTGATCTCCATCCGTCATCTGTCTCTGCCCCGTGCCGCTTCGTTTTCTTTGTTCCACTGACCTGTGGATCTCACCTCTGGCTTGCACAGTTCGTATTTTTGGGACTCGCGCGTGTTTTTCTTTGAGCAGGCACGCTCATTTCCCCCCGGCCCTACTCATTTTATTTCGCTCTATCTCTCTCTCTCTCGCATTTTCTCGAGTCCTCCCTCCTCTTCCTCGATGAAGTGTAAAGTTATGAGGACTTGTTTTAAGATGGATTAGTTGGCATGCACCAATGATTTTATATTTTTAAACTAATCCATCTCATTATTTTAAGCCGAGGCCAAGTTTCTAAGTTAATTGGTTTTTTGTTTTGAAGTGTTTTTTACCTAAATTGCTTGTTAGTTCACGCTATTTTTTTCTGATTGCATTATATGAATATATTTATGATGTAAGTTTCATTTTCTGTAGAAGAAGCACACAGGAGTTTCAAGAATATCTTGTAGGCCTTGGATCTTATTTTGTTCATTTCTTTGCTTGAACTCCATTGAAATTTGTCAAGGTATCTCTCCCTTTTTAGTTTTTTGCTTTTGGTTTTTGATCTTTGGTTACTTACTAACTGTATCTATGCTTGTTAATTGTGTATAGAAATATCAATCTTCTTTTAGTGACACATTTTTTAAATTTACTAGTCCATGATAGTTTAGTCCTTTCCTGAATAGTTGTCTTGCATGATAATTGTCTTGAAGCCATTATTGGATCAGTTTCTGACTTTTTGCATGTTCAGTAGTGTTTATTTTTTTCAAACTCCTTGATTAATGTTACTTTATTAAAAATGCCAGGTCATATAAAGTTAATTTTGTGGCTAAAATTGTAACTGTTTGCATATCCACTATTGACTGTAACTGCCCACATTATAGACTGTGTCATGTCCAGTTATTGCCCACCATTCATTCCCCACCATTGATTTATTTCCTCCATGCATTAGATTTAGCTTTGTCCCGAGGAGCTTTGGGCTATATAACCAGCACCCTTCCTTCTCATCTATTTGTGGCTTTTCTCATTTCCCTGCACTGGTATGTCTTCCTCTGTTTTTTGTCCCTCTTTTGATTAGTTCTAATTCCTTTCATTCATTCTTACTACTTATTTCACACTGCAGTTTGACCTTTTTGTAGATTAGTTCATCTCTTCTTTGTAACCATGTCTGACAATGTGGGTTCTGATCCTGAAATGCCTGCCACTGAGAGTTGTTCAGGTGAATTTGGAAGTTTCAATTCATACCTATCGTATGTAAATGAGAGCTGTGAATCAGGTTCTGATGTTGAGGCAACTCCATTATTGTTGTCTATGTGTTATGATGTAATATATTTCTATTTTTTCTTTAATCTTGAAATCCTTTTTTTCTCAGTCTTCACCTGTTGATGTTGTTGAAAATCCAAGTGAATATTCTATCATTGATTATCTTGGGCTTCCATATGGCTCCCAGTCTCATTTGATTGCTGCTTATAGTCTTAATGGTTGGAAGGATGATGACAAACATGTAATGAGATGTGCTCTTGGTTTTGAGGAAAGCTAAGGGTAATTAGTGTGTCGGAAATTTCAAAATGTGCTATGCTGTTGTTGATAGTACTGTCTACTGTCTTTCGAACAATGAAGAGTTTTGTGATGACATTCGTGGCTATGTTATGAATATTGGATCAGCTCACATTGTCTTTAGAAGAGTTCTTTGAGTTGATCTGAGGGAAGGTTCATTTGCTGCCTGCATGGGTTTAGAAGTTCATGCTCCTATAAGTACATTTTCTTTCTCCACAATCTTTTCATGGCACAATTTTATTTTTGTGTTTTAATATTTATGTTTTTTTAGAATTGATTGCCTCCCCTTTTATTGAATGTGAAACTGTTTCTAAGTTCATTTTTAGGAACTTTAAGTTAGTTCCTGGTGACCAGTCCTATGTTGTTGCTGTGAAGGATCTCAATTGTGATGACAAGGTCTTTCTTGTTTCAAGGGTTGTTACTGATTTCTTCCAAGCTCCATTTCTGCTAAAGTGCAAGATTGCTCATGATTTTTTAAGTGATGTTGTTTACTTGTTGCTGGATAATGATGCTGATGTTGCCAAGTTGACTAGTCTTCAAGCTCGAGTTGATAATAACATTGTCTCCTTCCGCCGTGTTATGAGGATGGTTTATTTTTCTAAGAACATGGATTTCTATCGCCATGCTTATTGTTGTCAGGTTGAACCTTAGGATATTTTTGTGTCCTTTATGTTTTTGAACTAAGACTATTCTGCTTTGAATTTGTCCTTTATGTTTCTGAACTAATGGTAGTTGTAATAAGTTTGTGTTTGTGTATGCGATAAGACTATTTTGTTAACGATAATATTTTTTTACTAGTTTTTAACTCCGCCTATGCTGGGGGTTACCTGTGGTTCCCCCCATCATAGCAGGTCCCAAGGCCTGATAAAGGAGGAGGGTTTAAATTAGTTCTTATTTATTTTGTTTGTTTCAGGTGATGTCAGAGATGAATGATTGGAGGTTGAATGGAAAATTTTCAGGTTGTGTTCCTCTATTGTCTTTTTTTCACCTATTTGTGTCAAAGTTCTATGAATTGCAGAGGATTGCACATTACACTAGTTCTGAATTTGCTCAATTTTTAATGCTTTGCTGAACAGAAACATGGAATGACCTCTTTCATGCATTTTTGGGAAAGCTTGTCAGCACTTTGACATGCTTTGAGTCAATCAGGTATGTTACACGTCCACAAAAAATTGCATTTAGCATGATTAATTGCAAATCCTGATAATATTAATTGCCCAAACTTCATACTGCAATTGTTGTTCTCATCAAGTGCAATCATAGTTCTGCATAGGAATTTAAAATAGGTATGCATAGGCATTCTCATTACATAAATGTCATACATATTTTGATTCTACTGCAACTTTTTGCTTCAGCCTCTTGCCTTCATGCAGAAGTCCCTGCAGTTCCTTCATTCTATTTTGTAGCTTTTGTAGTTTCCTTCCTTTTCTTCCTTTGAGGTTTGACGGGAGATCCTCCTGCACAAATAATAATTAGATGTTATAATATAAGGGTTTTGTACTCAACTTATATGCATATTTTATTGATTTTTAGAAATCAGTGGTTCTAGATGTACTGTTACCTGTACTGTCATTGTCATTAGGTTTCTTATTTTTCTTCCTTTTTGCTGCTGCTTTCTTCCTCTTTTGAGTAGCTTTCTTCCTCTCTTCAGTAGCTTTCTTCTTTTCTGCTGCTGCTATTCTCTTCTTCTCTTTCTCTTCCTCGTTTTTCCTCATGTCCTCTACGTATGTTAGCCATCTCT
>CM041642.1:44476940-44490103 GCA_023333625.1 Bothriochloa decipiens | reverse complement strand
GCGCCTTGCATATGGGTAGCAAGAGGGCGCTTATGCCCCGACGGTGGAATAACTCTATCTAAGGGTGACGTCAGCACGGTGAAGACGCTGAGATGTTCCCGGACTGGGCGTCGCTGCAACCGGATCTAGTGGAACACATCGGGTAGCGGGTGCTCGCCGGCGACCTGCAAGACTACGGTTCCGCGCCGTCTGCTCGCACTGGAGCGCGAGCACCGTCCACCCCCGCGGCCGCGGCGTGCTGGACCGCGGTTCCACCCGCGCCGATGGAGGATGCTGCCGGAGGGCCACGGACTCCGCCCGGGCCACCCGGACCTCCGCGGCTTCGTCCGCTTCTTCAACCTCGACACCGGCGCCTTCGCCCGCGCCCACCTCCCGCTGCTGGCCGACCACCGCATCCTCGACTCGGTCGAAGGTATCCTCGTGCTGCTGCACCGCAACGACGACACCGCCGTCCGCCTCCTCCACCCCTTCACCGGCGACGTCGCCGAGTTCCCGCCGCTTGCCCAGCTCCTGCAGGGCTAGCCGCCCACAGCAGTTCTTCGCACCTTTGTTACCGTTAGCTCCTCCGGGGCCGTCACCCTCATGCTGGCCTTCCTGCAAGACCTAGCCTACGCCACCGCCGGTGACCCACGCTGGACTGAACACACAGTAACCCCAGGCCTTTTCTCGGGTTGGCATCTTTCGAAGGCAAACTCTACTCATATCAGCGGACATCCCTTGACATTGGTAAGGTATACATCTACCGATTTAACCCGCCATGCCCAAACGCCGACGGCGACGGACAGCTCCGTCTGCCATCGCCGGTGAAGATTGCCGAATGCCCAAAGCACACGTGTTTCAGAGCAATCCACTTTGTAGTGTGTTGTTCAGAGCTCCTGCTAGTTTCTTACGATGATGATGTTTCCTCTTCGAAGCTGCTGGTCTACAGAGTTGCCGACCTTGTCAGTGGAAAGATTGAGCCAGTAACGGACATCGGAGACCATACCTTATTCATCGCCGATTTGACTTCTCTCTGTGTCTCACTCTCACCTAACAAGGGGAGTAGGACTAGGAGCTGAATGTATTAATAGAACTGCCATAGCAATAGTAGATTGACACACAACAGAAGAGCTCCAAAATTTTTCCTATAGCCAAAATGAAAAAAGGACTGGAGACCTTGAAATTTGCTTGGGACAATTAGAAATCACTATATATAACACATTAGAATTTTGTATCCTATAATTCGAAACAAAGCATAACCATTTGATGAGAAGTAAACCAAATGGCAAATTTAGATTTTTAGCTGCTAACATGCAAGAACAACAGTTGCACACAGATTTACAAATCAGAGGCACTCACTTCCATTTCCACAGCAAACATGTCCCCAAGTTACCATCAATGTGCTGGAAAAAAACAATAACAATGAGAATGGGGATTATTACCTTAATAATTATTGCTGATGACTAATTTACATCAATTGAAATCCCGTTTTCAGTTTATTAACCATTAGAATCATACCATCTATCTACCAAAGGTAATCCCTTTTCAAGATACTGAGAAAATTGATCTACTTACATATGTCCTAATATGAAAAAAAAAAAAAAACCTAGCAAGCTAACCAAAGGCTTGTAGCTAATATTTTGGACACATACACTTAACTTGAAGAGTTGCTGACGGTGCCAAGAGTTTTGATCACAAATCCATCAAAGAAAAGGGGTAAAGATATCAGGTTTATTGCCCAACTATTTTTCTATCACTACACCTATAAAGTTTCCATGAAGGTGGTGCCATTGTTTGTGCCAGAAAATTTAATTCACCATATTAATTGTCATTCAGGTAGCAACAGTCTTAAAAAGTATAAATTTAAAATTGATCTATAGCCAAGTAACTGCAGCCACACTCAAAGATAGTTCAAAAGGAATTAACAAGTTAATTCGTCTGAAAATTAAGAGGATCACAGCAGATGAAAATTACCTGCAACTTGCAAACAAAATTTGCTTGAATTTTTTAACCACTATCAGCAGCAAATTTGTTCACATCCCAGAGTACATGATAATGGCAGGTACTGCTTGTTCCAGGCAAAGACTCTGAATCATGAATCAGACAATTCCATCATATAGTGTAGTAAACATAAATAAATGGAATTCAACAAATTATGCAGGAACACCATCCTGAACGCCAGCATAGCTACAAATATATAAATCAAACTTACTATCTTGACTAACATGTGAATCCACCATGGTGGCTATATCTAGGACGAAAATAAAACAGATTACTGTCATTCTGTAGAAAAGAAGGAAGCTAATACACTCACAAGATTCATACAAGAATACAGGAACACCAGAAAGAAGCTAATGAACTCAATCACCATAATGGTCTTGGAGAAGAGAGAAACAAGAGGCAGGTGGCAGTGCGTTCACAAGAGATGGTAGCTACGTATTTTCAAGAAATCAACTACCTTTAACTTTGACCAGATGTATATCAAATATTAATATTCATGGTATATAATCAGTATCATTAGATAGATCTTTGGATATATTTTCAAAATAAACTTATTCGGAGTTACAAATATAGCTAATATTTTTCTACAAATCTAGCACGAGTTCCCTTATGGCACAGAGACTATTGTGTAGAAGCTAGATATGATGTTTGTCATCATTGCTCCAAATTGTCTTCTACAGTTTCATATCTCCTACAACAGAAGTGTACAATTTTGTGTGCTTATACTTGTGGTCTGGTTACAACGTGATTAACAGGTGGCAAAATGGATTGTTATGTGGATGCTTGCTTCAACTGATTTTCTCAGTTTATAATACAAGCATTCTCTCATCAAATGTTATATGGACATCGCTATAAATTACCATGCAGTGAGAGGGTTAGGTCTATATTAGAATTTAGGTGCTCGTCTGAATACCAGTGGGATTCTAGAAATCTACATTTTACATAGGGATTCTAGAATTCTATATAGCAAAATAAATCCGTAGTTGTTTGGATACTGGATTTTAGACTCATATATTCTAACGATTACAAAGCTCCTTTGTCTAAGGTCTCATTTGAATCAGATAAAGATTCTAGGATTCTAATAAAAGAACCCTAACTCAGCCAAATGCTAACAAGGTTCTGTTGGAATCAGATAAAGATTCTGGGATTCTGATAAAAACAATCCCTAACTCATCCAAACAGGACGGATAATAAAGCAGATTCTCAAAACCTTACCACTCAAATCAAAGTTCTAAAATCTCAAAAACCCCTTCACTGTAGATAACCGATTTTTAGAATCGCCTGTCCTCCAAATGGGACTTAAAGCAGATTCACCAAATCTTACCACTGAAAGTTCAAAAATCACAGAATCACCTTCACCCTGGATAATCTAGATTTCTAAAATCACTTGTCCTCCAAACAGGACCTCAAATACTATGGAGAAACAAGGCAGGGACAGGAGTTGGGATTCCTGGAGGGCAAAACCAAAGAATCAGCCCAGGTACTTGCCTCTTAATTTAAAAGTTATTGGAGTACACAATCCTCACCGCATCACCTACTAGATGGGAGAGAAGCCTGCACATGACAAAGAGTCTTTCCATGTTTTTGTTGCAGATGACGACATCGCTACAAGGCAAGAAGGAATAAGTGCAGATGGAAATGCCAACTTTCATGGTCATGCTGATCTTTTCGATCTCAACTTACATCCTTTTCATCGATCACACCTAGATCATTGTAAGTGTTTTTTTTTTTTTCTGATTGTATTTTGTTCCATATTTTGCCTTGATAGCTTCCCTCCATAGGTTGCCTTGATTGGTCAGGTACATGCATTCTTAGGAATAAATTCAATATACAGTTACTAAATAGGAATAAATTCAATGTACAGTTATTAAATGAAAGGACTATATGACATTGTCTGCAAGCTACACATAATCTGATTGCACTAGACATAATTTACTTCATATTCAAGGTTTATTTATTGATGAATTAGTGGCCAATGTGGTTGTTATCTTGGTACCGTGAACATACACAATATTACTGCATTTATTAGCAATTTAGCATGTGCAATCGAGACTTCAGGAAGAAGAATTACCACACAGTATTTCAAATCAGTGTACACACTGCATGTAGTACCATGTCCAGTACAGAATTTCCTGCAAAATATACGAGTAATTACATTTTGATATCAGTTCTTAATAAATTTTCACATTCCACAAATAATGTAGAAAACATTAGTAGTGAACTGGGTACATCAGCTAATCAAAAGAATGTGGCATCAGTAATCACATATACATTCAAATCAGAAACACAAGCATAGCAATGAATGGATGTACATTTATTTAGTTCAAGAAAACATAATCATCACCTATATTTTTTTTTGTTGTACATATGACTACATCCCAACCAAGGAGGAAATGCATGAGTATGGCGTTTATTCCAATTAAGTGCACATTATCTTTGATCAGGAAGAGTTATCTGACTCAAGTAATGAAGATTATGAACCAGCAAATGAAAATTTTAGGACAGGGTCAAAGGATCTTACTGCAGCTCAAAGGCAACAGATATACGAAGCATTGCTGGAGAAAACCGACCGAGGAAAACTAAAGAGAAACACAACAGAAGAGGTTGCTGAATTGTTTAATGTCAACCTACATGGAGTGTGGTGTGTTTGGCGGCTTGGCGCCAAGCTAAACAATGCCTTGCTAATGGACTGCCAGTTGACATTAGTTCAAGAAATGCCAAGAATAGTGGACACAAAAGGGTTGAATTGGACCTCTCACAAGTAAAGACCATTCCATTGCACAGAAGGTCTCTAGCTCATGCTCTAGGTATGAAAAAAAGCATAATACATAAGATGTTCAAAGATGGATTCCTAAGATGGCACCCAACTCACTGAAGCCGTATTTAAGGAAGAAAACAAAAAGGAAAGGCTGCGGTGGTGTGTTTCAATGTTAGATCAGGGAATTTGACAGAAATTTCCAATTCATGGAGCTCAAATGAATAATTTGCTAGGGCATCACACTAGCCTTATTCACACATAAGTCCTAGCACTGTTTTGCCTAAAAAAATTTGCCTCAAATCGCAGCATCATCACATCAAAGAAAAATCCTAAAAAACCAACTCCAAAAATCACAGAAATAAGAAATTTCAGGTTTGGAGATGCACTCAACCGGGACTTTGTCCCACCTTGGTAGTTCTCACGACATAAACTCTAGGAACACTATCATTTAATTTTTTCCTAGGAAAAAAATAATTGTAGCGAAACATGTCGATTTGTGCCTCAGTGTTTTTCTGGTAAGCATCCTCTTATAATGTGCAGAGACTGGTGCTTGAACCTTGGACCTCTTGGTCACAGGCGGTGAAGCTCTACGACTTGTATCAGAGGCATTTTCTATAATTTAAATGTATTTATTTCCTTTTGTAATAATTACTTTGAATTTGAAATACACGTATTGTAAAAATGATATTTCAATAACAAAACTATATGTGAGTACATTAACATATTTTAATACCACATTTAGACAGGAGAGAGATTCAAATTGGTAATATTGTTTTTCCTAAATTGGTAATATTTGTGTTATTTTCCAAAAAAAAGACGTTCTAGTAGGTGCAGGTCATATTATGTAAACATGAATCAACCCCCCCCCCCCCAACCCTCACTGGATTGTTTTTTTCCGATCTAAAAAACCGCACAATTATATTGAGCAAATTAATTCTGTAACAGGATGTGCCAACAGAAATGTCAATGGGGTCCATGGCAACTGTACCATAGGACAAAAAGGATACCTGTATTAACTTCACAAGCAGTACATGAGGCAAACATGCAGGACAATTTCACAAACCCAGGATATCATTCTCAACAGGGCTGGAGGCATCTGGGATGAGCAATGGACCATCTTCCCCCTTCACTGATGATGAGGCAGCATTCAGAGATTGAGATTTCAGAGGCCTTTGCATTGCTCTGTCCGTGAACCACCATTACACTTCCAGACCTCCATATGATCAATACACCTGTGTTACAGAAAAGTGCACACAAAGAACAAGTGAACTTGATTAGTAAAGGCATGATATGCATTTTTTTCACACAATAAACGATTCTCAAATTTATACACACTATTGCTTGTGGCCAAAAAGAATGATTAGTAATCTAACATCAGAGGCAGAGCTTGACCAAGTAAAACAAGCAGGTGCAGTCTATGTAATTAAGGCCCCGTTTGGCACAGATCAGTGAAGCTGTTTTTAAGGAAAAACAGCTTTACAAATAGCTTTCTTGGTGAAGCTGAGCTGTTTTGGAAAAAGTGTTTTGCAAAACAGCTTCATCAATAGCTTCATGCATTAATTAAGAGGAGAGAGTTGGAATAAGCTACTTTTTTCGCTTCATCCCAACTCATCCCTTTGTGAAAAGGTGTTTGGCAAAACAAACAAACAAGAAAAACAGCTCACAACTGCTTCATGAGCTGTTGTGAACTGTGCCAAACAGAACACCTATGAAAAGTACCAAAGTTACAGTTTCTGTTCTTAGGTTAATTTTCATCATTCAGACAATTTTTGGGTTTCTGTTCTTCAGTTAATTTATGTTCCATTCAGCCTTTGAGACAACTTTGGCTTTTGTTTTTCTAATGAAGTTTGTTATACTGCTTGTGTGATCTGTCTTTAATTGGCTGTCCAAGAAATTTTTGATCCACGAATATGATCAATAAAACAGAAAAAACAAAGAATTGTGGCTTGCAGAATTGGATTGCTTACGCTTTAGAGTGCTATTATTCCCTAGTATGTTTTTTTTGACAAGTATTCCCTAGTGTGTTGTAGTTTGGCTTCTGGATCAAAATGCAAATAATTGTGTCCACAAGTTGGAGATTCAGTTGTTTACTCTCTGTATCAATATAAGGTTGGTAGGATTGCATAGTTGTTTCTGGACATAGTTACAGTAGCGCTAGCAATGCAAACTACCATGTCCTGCCGGCAAATCACCCAATTAGCTAGGGGGACCTTGACAACTCGATGTCCAGTTGTCCCCAAACAAGGTACAGTTGGCCGTTGGCCCTAAGGCCCCTAACCCTGATGCAGATATCAATGCCCTTTTCCTTAGAGGTCATCTGTAATGTGTACAAAATAGGAAGAATACTATTTGGAGTTGTTGCTGGGCTACCGATTTACGACAATTTTCATTCCCATTCTATAAATAGCACAATTGACTCCTTTTCAAACTGAATTAAATAATCTCTGAATGTGGTTGCACTACTGCACAGTACCACCGGCACCAAGCTAAGGAGGGATGTCACAACAACAAACAGAAACAGATGCAAATATGGTTAGGCATCAACACCCTGATGCACGCATATATTCCTACCCTGGAGGAAGAAATCTAAATACTATTATGGATCATGCTAGGAGGTAGTGACTGCTCAATAATTTCTTGGCACTGGAATCTGAATTTGTATGATGAAAATGAAAATTATTGGCTACTGGTCTAGCCTTAAAATGACTGTACTTGGTACCACTGCTTCTTGTTTTTCAAATGCCCATGTTTATCTCATCTTTCAGATTACAAGCAAGAGGTATCTCTTGTACTGATGCTTGACAAGAGGATAGAAGTGTTGGTAGGTTTTCCTTGCAGCTCGCTGCTACTAGCTAAGTTCCCACATTGCCCTTATGCACACTTGTAGATCACACATGGAGATGCATATATTTTCATATATTAAGGTCTTTGTATGCATATTTTAAATGGATGGCGTGTACTGTTCTTGTTATTACTTTGCCCTCTTTTCTCCCTCAAATTATCTAATTACTTGTCAGAATTTCTTCCAAGGATCCTGCTAATGAAGGTGTCAGCAACGGTTGTAAAAGATGAACTCCAAAGTATGTTTGGATGGATATTGGATATGTGTAGAGTATCTGACTCGCATTGACCATGGAGAAGAACTGTGCAGACGCAGACATCGACAGGTATTTGGATGCTATGTATTGAGTTGAGACAGTTCTGAAGAGTGGCCTGCACATATTTAAACTGAAGATTACTTTTTTTTTTTAGATTAACTGAAGATGACATTAATCGAATATTCTCAAGGACATGCTCTATTTGTTTCAAATCAAAGCTATTCTGACAGTATAGTGTATATAGTTATCTCTACAACGCACGTGCCTTCAACAAACAAATTGCTCGCTTCGAGTGTTTCATTATCAGAGACATATTACTTTGATCCTAGCTTCGTGATAGTTTGTTTTATAATTACCTTTGTAAGATCTTTTTCTTCTGGTATTTTCGACAGGGTGTTAATTTTCTCTCCCTCTCGATCATCGATGCATCCACCACTTGCGCGGGGTGGTGATGGCGCACGGCCTTGGCACGAGGCGAGGCACAGCGGCGAGTGCAGCAGCGGTCGGCGGCATCGGGATGTGCTGCGCGAGGGTGGTTCCGCAACCGGCGAAGGACGGGGCAGCGGGGTTGTGCCGCGTAGCGTCCGGCAACAGGACGGAGACCGGGAGGAGCGGGAGCACGCAAGGAAATACAGATAAGTAAAACTCCAGACACATTGAAGGATATGATGAACCAGAAGCCGCCAAGCAAAAGAGATAATGACAGATTGTCTGAAATGAACTGAACCTGACATAGTAGAATAAAGGAACTTAAGCCAAAGAGTAAAATACATGGATAAAGAGTCCATATCTTGTGAGACTATGTCGATTTTTTAGTCCATCAAGTTTGAAAGTGTATTGTTTGTCCGACATCTTGATTAGTGGTGCATAAAGAGTCCATATCTCTTCGTTTTATGTTTATATTTTAAAAAAAGAGTCCCTATTATTTATTTTTCTTCTACCATCGTTGCTATTGAGCAGCACGACGACGCAATCACGCACGCAGCATAGCAGTCAGTGGCGCTCGTGCCCATGCCCAGCACGGCGTACGGCGTATCCACACCCACGATTAACCAGCGCCCGGCGTGCCCATGCAACGCAGCATGTCCGCCGACTCCGCCCACGATCAACTGCTGCTCGTTGCCGCTCGGGCTCGGGCTCGGGCTCGGTCCGTCGTGACTGGCCGTCCTGCTTGGCTGCACGCCCCTGCCGCCGCGCTACCGATGCCGCGCCTGGCCACGCACGTCGTCGTGCTGCCCTGCCCTGCTCTCCTCCCTGCCTGGCCGTCTCGCCTGCTGCTCGCTTTCAGGTCACGCCACGGCCGGCTGGCACGCTGCGGTCACCTCCTTGCTGTGCCGGTCACGCCTCGAGCGCCATCTGCGCCGGTACCGCTGCGTTACTGTGCTCGCGCTGCCCCGTGCGCCGTTCGGTTGCTGCTCCTGCCGCTGCTGGTTTGCATGGGCACTTTGTCAGGTGCGGAGTCCGTATCCACGGCAAAGTAGCCTAGAATCCACTTCAAAGTAGGAAATTAGTTTTTTTTTTGACAACAAAAGTAGGAAATTAGTTGAGTTGTCAAAACAAATTGCATGGCATAATATACAGACAGGAGGTGGGTTCTCTAGCTCTGAGATTACCAAGCCGCTCGATCAAACTGGAACTTGTCACCGAGAACTCAAATGCAGTGGCGACTGATGGTGGACAGCATAAGCTAAGCTCTAAACAACCCAAAAGATAAGACGGTCTCACAAAAGCTTACAGGTGTTTTCACAAATCCAGTTTTTCAGAGGGGCTTGGCTTTTCTCCAATTTTTGAGATGAGAAGAAGGAATTTGGCTTTTGATGGACGGAGCGGTGAGAAGATCACCATATGTACAGACAGCAAGGAATTTGGTTTCAAACCTCGCCAGTAGTAGTACTACAAAAGCTAGACTACAAACGCGAGACTAACCCTCAGAGGTCCAAAAGTCTTATTTGCCAGCTCCCGCGAGAAGGGCTCCACCTTTGTCTGTTTCAATCCTCGGCGGTAGTAGTAATTGGTGGCCTCTCAATGCCACACAACTTTAATGCCAGCTCCCACGACAAGGGCTTCAAATTGTCGGTCCAGGTATCCAGATATCCTTGGATGAGGATTTCCAATTTAACGTCTTTATGGTGGGAGAGGCCGATGGCGAAGGCTCGATTGACCCTGAGGTCGCGCACCCACCCTGGAATATCCTGGGCCACCGCCTGTGGCATCTTTAGGGTGACGCACACTTCCTCAACAGCGGAGGACAGGGCGACGAGCTCAGAGTTCTTGCTCTCGAGGGCTGCCTGCGCCTTGCCCAAGTCCCTCTCCACCCGAGGAAGACTGACGTGCAGACCTGCGCACAACGAGAGCGCATTCAGAAACGACTTCTGGCGAGCGGTTGATGATATGAATCCTGCAGGCCAGGAGCTTACCCCGGAGCTCCACGAACAGCTTCTCCTTCTCCGCCTGCGTGTGTCGGCGTTTCAGGGAGGCCACCTGACGTTGGACAACGTCGCGCTCCGCCCGGAGCTTATCGCACTCCTGGCGCAGGGAGGAGACCTGCGGAGTCAGCACTTGCAGTGCCTTGGCGGCGATCTGGGCTCGCTGGCGTGATTCGTCCCGGTCCTTCTCGGCGGCCTCAGCACGCCGCAGCGCCTCCTTCCCCAAATCACCAAGGCGCGCTGCCTGTGCAACGAGGCGATCATGGGCAGCCTTCTGCTCACGGATGATGCGCGACATCTCCTTGGAGGATTGCGCAAGTTCCTGAGAAAAGCTCGAATCAGCACCCACGGGCGAAAACTGATCTTGGGAAAAAGAAAGGAGACGCGCCATATAGGCATATATACCATGTATGTGGCGCGGGCATCGTACATCTCGTCCATGTGCCGACGCAAACAGGCGAACGCGTCCCCCGTGTTCCGCATCAACCCGTCATAGGAGTTCCACCCCTCCTCATCGCCGTCGACGTCGAGGGTAACCGGGGCGGTCACTGGTAAGCCAACCATGGGCGTCCGCGACGCTGCCCCGGCCTCTGCGCCAGCGCCCTGAACCGGCGCCTGGACACCAACCTTCGCGGACGGCTCCGGCGCTCCCACCTCCGGGAGGCAAGGTACCGCGTCCGCCGGCTCCTCCACGGGTTGGGGAAGCTCCAGGATGGAGCCGGACGGCGGAGGCGCGGGGGCAACCGGGTTCCCCTGCTCTCCTCCGGTGGGGACGGCGCTCGCTGCTCCTGAAGCAGAGACCTTCAGCGTCGGGACCTCAGATTCAGAACCGGTGCTTCTGCAAGAAACCGCATAATGTCAAAACGGTGACGAAACCCGCAACGAATCTAGACGGAACGAGTGGAAATCCTTACATGAACGTCCCGGGGCGCGAACGCTTCCGTCTTGGTACACCGGAACTTGCCCCCGTTGTATCCACCACCCGCGATGGCTCAGCCACTGAGGCGGCCGCCAGGGGAACCAAGTTGAAGTTATCTTCATTGTGGTAGACGGCGACGACTACTCGGCTCAGGAGATCCAAGTTGAACATGGAGGGACTCCCTGTCCCTGATGCAACCACTGATGCTGCCACGGGCGGCGGCTCTAGAAGTTGACGCACGCTCTTCGTATTGGGCTTGCTCCCCTTGCCCTTCGTTCCAGGACGGGGCGCCATCGACGCACGGGGTGGTGGCGCTGCCTCGTGGCTGGGTGGCGGCCGGCGGCGCTGGCGGGCTGGGGTCTGGTGACTATGGCGCTGAGTAGAACGGAGACGAAGAAGAGAGAGGAAATGAGGAGGAGCCAACGGGACCGGACTTGCTCCGGCGGGCGCCGATGGCAACCATGGCCGCCATGGCCCATTCTCCTGCTCTCGGCGGCGCTGCTGAGAGAGAGGGAGGGAAATGAGAAATGAAGTTAGGGTTTGCGGATGGCCGGCGCCCAAGGGGTTTTGATCTCCCGAAATTGACGCTCAGCCGTCAGATCGAAACGAACGGTTGAGATCAGCCGATCGCCTTCCAGGCCGAAATTGGCCCATGTGGGCAAGCGAATTGCCGGCCCAGGCCCAGGTTGCGGCCTGGGACGCGGCGCGCGCTGCCGTTGGAACGGACCGCGGGCTGATTTGAAGAATGGGCCGAATCTTTTGCCTTCGGCCCTATATGAACAATAGACTTTACGATTTTTTTGTTCTTTATTTTCCAGAAATTGCTTTGATGAATATTTGAATGAATTTGAATTGAATTTTTTTATGAGAATTTCTGTGCAATTTTTTCCAACGATATTTTGCTCAGAGAATATAATAGAATTTAAGATTTTCTGAAAATAGAATTATGAAATGTATTAATGTTTCCGAGCCAGGTCAAAGCGCATTTCCCTCAGGCCACCGCTGTCCTCACATCACCATTGTCCTAGTAATCACAAACTCAAGATTTGTGTACACCCTTACTTCTAGCGTCAACCCAAAAGGAATATACAAAAGGGATTATTATTTTTTGTGGGCTTCTTTGCACAACAGGGTGCCAAGCTTTGGAGCACTAAGGGACCACTAGCTCAACTTTGCCATAGCCCTTGCCACAGCTACCAGCAATGTCTCATGCCATTGAGTTCCAATTGTAAGCATACGAGGGAGGTGCTCATCTCACACCATGCGTATTGTCTTCTTAAGTGCCAAGATTTTTCCTTCATGGTTGCTCTAGACAACAAAAGTCTTCCCTACTATTTTGCTCGGCAATGATCATCAATGATTTGGTGGGGTTGCAGCATATCCTTTCCAAGTTTTTTCAGCCTGCACATAACAATATCAAATGACATCAGACCGTGCCAAATCTATGGACTCCAACATATATAATTTCGAGAACTAGTTTAGCATCAGAACAGAATATTTTACAAGTATGGGAACATAATAAGCAAAGTACCAAAGAGGTACACCAGTAAATTCATTCAGAGAAATGAAAAACACATTCTAATCTTTTAACCAAACTATTCAGAAGCCCTTCATGCCTATACATACCCTCATTCTCCTAGAATGAACAAGCGCAAACCCAAAGACACCAAACCAACACCGTAGCATGGATCAAAACCCACTACACCAAATCTGATAATCACTAAGTAATTCTGTAGCCAGACCCAAACAGGTATCCAAGGGGTTTTATTATGTTTATTATTATTCTTTACAGTCTCCTATGCTTTAACATATGGTCAATCGTGAGACAACTCCTATGATGTTTATTCTTCAAGACAACACAAAACCATCAAAATACATATTTGTAGTGTATAGCACAGTTGCGCTTTCACTTATCCCAGTGAAAAGAAGAGAATCATCCTACTGGAGAAAAGAGGGGGTGTGTGTGTGTGTGGGGGGGGGGG
>CM041642.1:44453979-44476840 GCA_023333625.1 Bothriochloa decipiens | reverse complement strand
CCCCCCCCCCCCCCCCCGAGAGCAAAAGGTAAGCTAAAATATACCAAATTGAATTGTTACCCTAGCAGTATTCAGAGCCAGCAGCTAAGATGTTTTTTTCAAAATCATTAAAAACAATATTGTCCTAATAGCTAAGAGGAAATTACAATGGCTCAAAATAAGCTTTTACCAAATATAAATGTCTGCTACTTAGGAAAAAAAACCAGCTGTGTCCTTGCTTTCCTAGACCAACCACAAACAACAAAAAAACACACATACATGATTTAGACCCTGCATCAGCTCATCTAACTGGTATACTCCCTGACCAGACCACTGGAAATAGTGTCAAGAAGACAGTCATGCCTACATGTCTGATCTTAATCCATTACTACATCATTCTCTTAGCAACCTTTACTCCAATAAACATTGGCACAGGGTCGCTATTTATCTACAGCATGTGCCTGACCAGCTATTAGAAAGAAAATTCCAAGACCATTCACCCTTCTGAAATCATCTCTCATTGGTCTGCACAAAAATAGATACAAGGCCATTAGTGAACCCAACAGCTTATTTTTTCTGAGCTTACCATGAATGTAAGTTGTAAGACATAACATATTCCCATGTACATCTAATACCATTAAGTTAATGCAATCAGATTTAGCGAAGATATAGGGGTATTACGCAATTTGGAGAAGCAAGAGCAAAATAATGTAAGGTATTGAATTGGAAGAAAATGAGTAGACAGTGTCATTAGTAACTGAGCAGTCTTATTAGCCATTGGTGTAGAATAAGAATATTTGAATCTGCTGAATGTATTAATAGAATTGCCATAGCAATAGTAGATTGACACACAACAGAAGAGCTCCAACAATTTTCCTACAGCTAAATTGAAAAAAAGACTGGAGACCTTGATATTTGCTTGGGACAATTAGAAGCCACTATATAACACATTAGAATTCTGTATCCTATAATTTGAAACAAAGCATAATCATTTGATGAGAAGTAAACCAAATGGCAACGTTAGACTTTTAGCTGCTAACATGCAAGAACAGCTGCACACAGATTTACAAAACAGATGCACTCACTTTCATTTCCACAGCAAACATGTCCCCAAGGTTACCATCAGTGTGCCAGAAGAAAAAACAACAATGAGAATGGGGATTATTAACTTAATAATTATTGCTAATGACTAATTTACATCCATTTAAATCCCGTTTTCAGTTTATAAACCATTAGAATCATACCATCTATCTACCAAAGGTAATCCGTTTTCAAGATACTAAGAAACTTGATCTACTCACATCTTGTCATAATATGAAAAAAACCTAGCAAGCTAACCAAAGGCTTGTAGCTAATATTTTGGACATATACACCCAACTTGAAGAGTTGTTGATGGTGCCAAGAGTTTTGGTCACAAATCCATCAAAGAAAAGGGGTAAAGATATCAGGTCTATTGCCCAACTATTTTTCTATCATGTATCATTACACCTAGAAAGTTTCCATGAAGGTGGTGCCATTGTTTGTGCCACAAAAATTTAATTCACCATACTAATTGTCAGGTAGCAACAGTCTTAAAAAAATATAAATTTAAAATTGATCTATAGCCAAGTAACTGCAGCCACACTCAAAGATAGTTCAAAGGAATTAACAAGTTAATTCGTCTGAAAATTAAGAGGATCACAGCAGATGAAAATTACCAGAGTACATGATAACAAAATTCATGAAAATTACCAGAGTACTTGCAAACAAAATTTGCAGATGAAAATACATGATGAAAATTACCAGAGTACTTGCAAACAAAATTTGCTTGAATTTTTTAACCACTATCAGCAGCAAATTTGTTCACATCCCAGAGTACATGATAATGGAAGGTACTGCTTGTTCCAGGCAAAGACTCTGAATCATGAATCAGACAATTCCATCATATAGTGCAGTAAACATGTAGGAACACCATCCTGTATGCCAGCATAGCTACAAATATAGAAATCAAACTTAGTATCTTGACTAACATGTGAATCCACCATGGTGCCTATATCTAACACGAAAATAAAACAGATTACTATCAGAAAAAAGGAAGCTAATACACTCACAGGATTCAAACCAGAATACAGGAACACCAGAAAGAAGCTAATTAACTCAATCACCATAATGGTCTTGGAGATGAGAGGAAACAAGAGGCAGATGGCGGTGCGTTCACGAGAGATGGTAGCTACGTTTTTTAAGAAATCAACTACCTTTAACTTTGACCAGATGTGTAACACCCCAATGTTATGCTTGCCTAATTGCATTGTAATACATGAGCATAAGCACCTTTAATTCATTCTTTGATATCACATCATGTTTTGTGGTGAAGTGTTTGGAATTCAAATTTGAATTCAAATTTTGATGAAATAATAGATCGATGTTCATGAATAAAACTTGTCTAAATTCTTATTCCATGAATTGGTGCAAAGGTGGTGTTTTGAGATGGTGCTATTGTTTGTAATGCTTGAGTGATGTTTTGTGACTAATTAATTACCAAAAATAATAATGAATAGTTAATTAACACTAACTTAATTTATAAACATGAAAAGCTACTTTCAAAAATACTTGGATTTTGGCAATGGTCTAAAAAGCAAAGTTGTGAAGCAGGATAGGTTGAGCAACTTTCATGTTGGAAGCTTTTCAAGTTTCTATACGATTTTGGGAGTAATTAGAAAAACTTGAAAATCTGGCGTATTGCTACAGTACCCCGCGAAGCTACTCCTCTCTGGCTGTTGTGTTGTCACCGTGGCATGGCCAGACTCTTCTAGCTTGCCAGCTCTTAGCTCTTCTTGATCCTTCTCTATGCCACCTCTTCCCCCATGTGTCAAAGTGGAGAAAAATGCTTTCCTCCTCTCCACTCTCATCTCCCTTTCTCTCTCTCATTCTCTGTTTCTCTGTTAACAGGGATAGAAGCAGAGCAAGAGCAGCAGGAGGCAACGATGCTCCTCCCTCTACCCAAGCTGCCGTGCCACCTTCTTCTCCTTCCCCAGCAGCAGCCGCCCTAGCTCCTTCTTCTTTCCCCACGCCACTCCCCTTGGCCGAGCGCAGCAGCAACGGCAGCAGCTCCACCATGGCTTTTGAGCAGTGGCTCACATGGCCGAACCACCACGGGCCGCCTCGGACCACACCGCGACCGCCATCGAGTTCGCCTCACCGCTGTGATGCTCTCACACCCGTCCCTTTCAGCCAATTAGCCTCCTGGTCGCCGAAATCAGAGCTCCCTAAGCTCCTCTGTTCTTGTCTTGCGACCAGGGACTTTGGGTGAGGAGATGACAAAAGTCAGGGTCCTATCTGCAAAGTCCGAGACTCAGGTGAATAGTGCCGTAAGGACCTGTTTGTAGATGTTTTGTTAAATATTTGGAAAATCATATCTGGAGTTTGGTAACTCCAATTTTGGTGAACAAAATTTTGTTGTGCTCCTTATGATGTCTAGTTTTTATTAAAAATATGAAATATGCCATGTTTAGTATCAAAATAATTAGTTATGTTTTATGCCTTTTATTTATGTTTAAAAAGAGGGAAATTCGTATCTCTTGCTGTGTAGCTCCAAATGACTTGAAATTTTGATGAGATGTTGTTGATGCTATGTTTAGACTGTAGTTTAAATTTCAACAGTATTGGATGTTGTATGATTTAGTTATGAATTTCTTTTGCTAATAATTATATATCTTGTGCAAATTTTCATATTTAATGTATGCAACCTCTGGGATAAAAAAAAGTAGGCTTTATATGTGTTGCCATGTTTAAGTCTTTATAATCCTTGTTAAGTACTCCTTTTATGATGAATGATTAATTAGTTTGATGTAGCCCTGAGTAGTTGTTAAGTTGGTTTTGTTGGCTTGCAACTTTACCGTGAAGGAAACTTGTGCTCGGTTATTTATGTTGTTATGCTTTCATCAAATGCACTTCATGCATTTCATCATACTAAAGCATGCATCATTCCATTCCGTGTAGTTTTCCGAAAGTGAGTTGAATCGTGTTTATCCAGCTTCAGAAAGGTGTCATCCACCACTGATGCAGAAATCATTATCCCTGATGTCGGTGTTGTCCATCCATGATGTTGGTGCCAAGTCTGACTTTTGGAATCTAAGTTCTCTGCAACGAAGGCAAGCCCCGGAGCATTTAACTTCCTAACTTTTTATAAGCTATTAAATATGATATGCTTGTTGCATTAAGTTATAGGAGTTGAATTGGAACCCTTGCTGCATATACATCTTTCCTTGTCCAGTTTACCTCAGTTGAAATCCTAATGATATGAAACCGTAGTATTTGCTTAGCCATGCTTAAACGGTAGAAGTCGAGTGATTACTAATCACTTGCGAGAATTAGGATGATGATTCATGGTTGGCTATATGTGCCATCGTGGAAATAACCATGTGAATGTAAATCGACGGTAAGACGGAACGTGGAAGTTACAAGGTCGGCGGGCTTTGTTAATCAAGCGAATCGTCATGCCGATTAATCACCTACAAGGAATGGAGCCTTTCTTTGTCATGTTGAATAGTGCCTAGCACTTAGCTAACTGGATCTGAGGTTATCCGCCGCGAAGCCTAGTAGCTCAACTCAGACCGGAAATCGAGGAGTATCAAGTGCTCACTATGGAGGTAGTAAGTATGGGTGGGAAGTCATGTCCGTAAGTCCAGTGGCAGGTGTTATAATTCCTGACCCTCCTGGCATGGTGGCGACCCTGGTAGTGAGGCGCTGCTTGGATCCGCGATTTCTGAGTTGTACCAACGGTGACCACTGGCTGCCTTTGCAAAGCATGCCTGGTTGGTGTTAGGAATAATTCCCCAGCTGGTTAGTAATCGATTCGAATCGCCATCGTCTCCTGGATAGTGAGAAGCTTGACGGGAGTATCTCCATACTTGAAAACATTAAATTGTTTGGATGGTTAATGATGTTTCACAAGATAGCTGTTGATGAACCTGATATGGTTATGTAATTTTCTTCTCTTTTGCTTGTTTAGCACAAGGGCAAACATAGATGACAGGTTAATGAATATTAACTTGATGCTAATAATAATATGGTTACTCTCCTCACTTAAGGCTTTCTATGCAAAATGAGTAAGCCAACTCCACCTATAATAGCCTTGCATAATCCTTGGAGTCTTTATTTATGGTTTACGACGAGTAAGTCTTGTTGAATACAATTGAGTACTCAGGGTTTTATTCCCTCTTGTTGCAGACGACATCTTCTATAATGGTTGCCGCAAATACTGTCTTCTCCCAGCCGGGAATGAAGACTAGACCATTGGGCATAGTCTCTGTTAGACTTCTTATCTTATATTGCTTTTGTAGGATGTGAATCTGAACTGGCAATGTAATCCTTAAACGACGGATTTGGTTTTAAAACTATGTTGCTTCCACTACATTATATTTTGGTTTGTAATAACTAAAGTGTACTCCGATATTATGTAATCAATGTAGATTATCTATGAAATGTGGTAACAGATGATGTGGTTACGTTGAATTATTACAATCTTAGTTTGTTGCGAGTTGGTTTGAAATCCTTCGTGATTTCGTTGGACTACCGGGTTTATACAAGTGAAAGTATGTGAGTGTCAACGTATTAGCGAGGACATCCGTACTTGATCTTGTATAAATTGGGCGGTTCCGTACAAGATGTGTATCAAGTATTAATATTCATGATAATGGTATATAATTAGTATCATTAGATAGATATTTGGATATATTTTCAAAATAAACTTATTCGGAGTTCAGGAAGAAGAATTACCTACACAGTACTTCGAATCAGTGCACACACTGCATGTAGTACCATGTCCAGTACAGAATTTCCTGCAAAATATACAAGTATTACATTTCGATATCAGTTTTTAATAAATTTTCACATTCCACAAATAATGTAGACAACATTAGTAGTGAACTGGGTACATCAGCTAATCAAAAGAATGTGGCATCAGTAATCACATATACTTCCAAATCAGAAACACAAGCATAACAATGAATGGATGTACATTTGTTTAATTCAAGATAACACAATCAGCACCTATATATTTTTTTTGTTGTACATGATGACTACATCCCAAGTCCCAACCAAGGAGGAAATGCATGAGTATGGTGTTATTCCAATGAAGTGCACATTTTCTTTGATCAGGAAGAGTTATCTGCCTCAAGTGATGAAGATTATGAACCAGCAAATGAAAATTTTAGAACAAGGTCAAAGGATCTTACTGCAGCTCAAAGGCAACAGATATATGAAGCATTGCTGGAGAAAACCAACCGAGGAAAACTAAAGAGAAACAATACAAAATCTGTTGCTGAATTGTTTAATGTCAACCGACATGCAGTGTGGTGTATTTGCCGCCAAGCTAAACAATGCCATGCTATTGGACTGCCAGTTGACATTAGTTCAAGAAATGCCAAGAATAGTGGACGCAAAAGGGTTGAATTGGACCTCTCACAAGTAGAGACCATTCCATTGCACAGAAGGTCTCTAGCTCATGCTCTAGGTATGAAAAAAAAAAAATCACAGTACATAAGATGTTCAAAGATGGGTTCCTAAGATGGCAGTATGGCACCCAACTCATTGAAGCCGTATTTAAGGAAGAAAACAAAAAGGAAAGGCTGTGGTGGTGTGTTTCAATGTTAGATCAGGGAATTTGACAGAAAATTCAAATTCATGGAGCTCAAATGGATAATTTGCCAGGCCACACTAGCCTTATTCACACATAAGTCCTAGCACTGTTTTGCCTAAAGAAATTTGCCCCAAATCGCAGCATCATCACATCAAAGAAAAATCCTTAAAAACAACTCCAAAAATCAAAGAAATGAGAAACTTCAGATTTGGAGAAGAACTCAACCGGGACTTTGTCCCACCTCGGTAGTTCTCACGCCGTAAACTCTAGGAACACAATATCATTTAATTTTTTCCTAGGGAAAAAATAATTGTAGGGAAACATGTCGATTTCAGTAGGAGCCTCAGTGTTTTTCTGGTAAGCATCCTCTTATGCATGTTGTGTCACCTCTAGATGCTGCCATCAGCGGCCCTACCCAAAATTTAGAGGGAAAAAAATCAAATGTTGAATTGAAGGCTTAACTATATATATGCTTATCTATGTCAATGATTTAATTATATTTCTTTCATTAACCATGCATTTTCTATAATTTAAATGTATTTATTTCCTTTTGTAATAATTACATTGAATTTGAAATACACGTGTTGTAAAAATGATATTCAAGAAAAAAATATATGCGAGTACATTAATACATTTTAATACCACATTCAGACATGGGAGAGATTCAAATTGGTAATATTGTTTTTCCCAAATTGGTAATATTCGTGCTATTTTCCAAAAAACAAACGACGTTCTAATAGGTGCAGGTCATATTATGTAAACATGAAGTCACAGTTACACCCCAACGCCCAATATATCACCCCCCCACCCCCACCCCCACTGGATTATTTTTTCCGTTCTATAAATTGTACACTTACATTGAGCAAATTAATTCAATAACAGGATGTGCCAACAAAAATGTCAATGTGGTCCATGGCAACTGAAGCATAGGACAAAAAGGATACCTGTCTTACATGAGGCAAACATGCAGGACAATTTCACAAACCCAGGATTTCATTCTCAACAGGGCTGGAGGCATCTGGGATGAGCAATGGACCATCTTCCCCCTTCTCTGGTGATGAGGCAGCATTCAGAGACTGAGATTTCAGAGGCCTTTGCATTGCTCCGTCCATGAACCACCACTACACTTCCAGACCTCCATATGATCAATCCACCTGTGAGTTACAGAAAAATGCACAACAAAGAACAAGTGAACTTGATTAGTTCTGGCATGATATGCATTTTTTTCACACAATAAATGATTCTCAAATTTATACAAACTATTGCTTGTGGCAAAAAAGAACAAGTCGACTTGATTAGTAACCTGACATCAGAGGCAGAGCTTGACCAAGTAAATAAGCAGGTGCAGTCTATGTAATCAAGGCCCCATTTGGCATAGATCAGCGAAGCTGTTTCTAAGAAAACAGCTTCACAAATAGCTTTCTTGGTGAAGCTGAGCTGTTTCGGGAAAAGTGTTTTGCAAAACAACTTCACCAAAAGCTTCATGCATTAATTAAGAGGAGAGAGTTGGGATAAGCTACTTTTTTTCGCTTCAGCACAACTCATCCCTTTTGTGAAAGGGTGTTTCGCAAAACAAACAAACAAACAAAAACAGCTCACAACCACTTCATGAGCTGTTGTGAACTGTGCCAAAGTTACAGTTTCTGTTCTTAGATTAATTTTCGTCATTCAGACAACTTTTAGGTTTCTGTTCTTCAGTTAATTTTTGTTCCATTCAGCTTTTGAGACAACTTTGTCTTTTGTTTTTCTAGTGAAGTTTGTTATACTGCTTGTGTAACCTGTCTTTAATTGGCTGCCCAAGAAATTTTTGATCCACGAATATGATCAATGGAACAAAACAAACTAAGAATTGTGACTTGCAGAATAGGATTGCTTACCCTTTAGAATGCTATTATTCCCTAGTATGTTGTAGTTTGGCTTCTGGATCAAAATGCAAATAATTATGTCCACGAGTTGGAGATTCAGATTACTGTCCCTGCAGTACTTGCTTAATCTCTGTATCAATATAAGTAGGTAGGATTGCATAGTTGTTTCTGGACATAGTTACAGTAGTGCTAGCAATGCCAACCAACATGTCCTGCTGGAAAATCACCCAATTAGCTAGGGGGGACCTTGACAACTCGATGTCCAGTTGTCCCCAAACAAGGTACAGTTGGCCATTGGCCCTAAGGCCCCTAACCCTGATGCAGATATCAATGCCCTTTTCCTTACAGGTCATCTGTAGTGTGTACAAAATAGGCAGAATACTATTTGGAGTTGTTGCTGGGCAACCGGTTTATGCCAATTTTCTTTCCCATTGTATAAATAGCACAATTGACTCCTTTTCAAACTGAATTAGATAATCTCTGAATGTGGCCGCTCTACTGCACAGTACCACCGGCACCAAGCTAAGGATGGCACTGGCTGAAGTTGAATACCTCTCCAGGTACCCGGAGCTGAACTTCATCAGAGATGTCAGCTGATGATATGGCATTCCTTGATTCCCGAAGCTTGTTTCTACAACATGGGAAAGAAGGGCAGGCATTAGAAACCTTGTGAATTTATTAATATTTCACATCAGTTGGAGACTGGTACATATGTTTTGCATGCTCGCTTAAAGTTAAAGGTGGCTACAAGTTATAGATCTGTTTGGGCTAAGAAACGGGGATATGCAAGAATTACTACTACTCCCCAACCCAAATAAATTCTATAATCTTTGCAGATTATTACCATGTACAAGTCATTGGATACATTCCTGCTGCACAACACATCTAGGAATAAGATCCATAATCACAGCATTTATTGACTACTGGGTGAGTCATTCAAATTCTAATTATGCAAGTACCATAAATGTTGGGACGAGAGAGCTCTCCTTACATTTCTTTCTCCAACTGTTTCTTTATGAACTCCTTTGAGTGGGCTGTAACTTTATCTGTCTTGTTGCAGAATATAAGCACAGGAACCTTTTTCTTCACTACAGTTTCCTTTGTCAGAATGTACCTGCAAAAGGATGGTATTGTTATGCAATGTTAACAGCATTAACAATAACAAATGATCAAACAGAGTAATGTTTCTGCAATTTAATAACATTAACAAATGATCAAACAGAGTAATTGTTATGAAATGTTGAGAATATGGAGAAGTCTGCAAGTCACAAAATGTTAAATACAATAAGAAATTAATCAAACACAATAATTTCTGCAATCTTGGGATATGAAGAAAGCTCCTAATCACACTGCTAATTTGAATCCAGCACAAAAGCAAGTAAAAGTAGATGATATAGACACCAAAGTTATTTGATAAATACTAAAACAGAGGGCACGAAAATTACTCTGCAGCAGCTTGCATGCTAGACAAGAAATCTTGAGCATCAACAACGAAAACAACCCCAGCTGCTATAGGCAGGACTTCCTCAAGCTTTGGGCTTGAGCCTTGAATGGCCAGGGACATCAACAACATCCACAGGTTTTACTTTGCCTTTCTGAAAAGGGCAATGGGAAGAAGGTTTAGCAAAAATGTTGTAGTAAGAAATGCATGTTTCTTCATAATTTTTACCTCAATATGTATGAAAAAGAATTAACTCTACAAGTTTCTTACCCTTTCTTGCTCCGAATGCAGTACAAATGTGTCATTATTTTCTTCCATTGAAGTCACAGTTCCTTGATGTGATGATCCATCCCGAAGCTGACAAGCAGACAGAATTAGACAACTAGCAGATAAATAAAAGATAGTACAACCCACCTACTTGTTACAACGGCATTGATATGAATACCAAATGGTCTAGTAGGAAGGGCGGCCCTAGTGCAAGCGGTAGAACTTTACCGCCTGTGACTAAGAGGTCCAGGGTTCAAGCCCCACCCTCTGCACATTTGTGCAGGGATGGCTGCTGGCTATTTTCCCTTCCCCAGACCCCGCAGTGCGGGAGCCTACGGCACTGGGTACACCCACCAAATGGTCTAGTAGACAAAATAATAAAAAATATATAATCCTGATTTTTAATGGTATCGCAATGCAGTGCTTCTAGAATCAGATATGAGGATAGTCAAATCAAACACAACCAACTATATAATGTAAAAACAAAATCCAACCACGTAAGAATTTATTGCACAAAATGACCTTCAGACAAGATGACTTTACAAACTAGATACCACAACCTTATCCTTCACTTGTAAAACCCTACACCCCACAGATAAAGAGAACAGCAGTTACCTGGTAGAAAATAGTAGTTTTCCCACTGCCACTAAGCCCAGATAGCACTATAGTATTTGGCTTTGAGGATTTTAGACAAGATGCTGTGGAAATAGAAACGCAGACAAAGTAATTGCTTAGCACTCACCTCTCTAATGTAATGAATTGTATGATAAAGCATAGATCTTGACAAGCAACATGACAGAAACAGATAATATGTAGAGCTAGAGCGCGACACATGACACCTCATGTATATTAGATCATATAAGGTATCTCTGAACAAGAAGCAAACCCTCTTTTCGCTTCATCATAACATAAACATGCCATCATCAGATACCTCATGTTCAAGAACTCGTAAATATTAAATCATCTTAGAGCCAGAACAAAATACAATGCACAGTAACCATTGTTAATAAACATGGACCTAATCCTCAATTATTGAATTGATAGCAGTCCATAATAACTACTCTGTTGAAATCTTTGAACTTGTGACACAACGAGAACTCAGAGTCTGAATGAACCAAGGCTCAAAATTTTCACTACATGCTTCCTTTCTAAGCATAAGCATACCTATAATTTGCAAAACTAGTAAATGTTCACAAACTCCACAGATTGGCTAATTTATACAGCTATAAATGATACTGTTTCTACCCCTCATAAATTCGGTAACTGTGGCTTGCTCTCCTCTAGCCGCTTAATTTAAATCAGACTATAGCCTCTTCCTCCACTGCCCAAATCAGCTCCCATATGATCCAGGGCATGGAGTCGGCCAAATTTTACCCAGATATATGAAGCAGACAGCACACTAGAGATAAATATGCAATTCCAGATCGACAACCTAGTTTATTATCCAGCAAATGAATTAAATCGAGGACAAACAAAAAACTTAAGCAATGACAACTCTGGCGCTTTTAGAAGGGCGAGAATGTTTCTCCAGGGATCCTACCCCAAGCAGTCCCCTGCCGCAATACTGAACACGCCTATTTCATTCCTACTATGCCACATAACTAGATAAGATTCTGCGAGCGTTGGTAACACAATATTCGAAGACAGGCTCTCCTAGAGAAAGAAGAGCATGGACACGCAAATGCATGCAGGGAAAGGAAAGAACAAGTCTAGATCCGTGTGGCAGCGCACGTACCAATGATAAGCAGCAGGATTGTGAGGGCAACCACTGCGGCCGCGACATAGATCTGCTCCGGGGGCTGCTGGCGGATTCAGCTCTCGGCTTGACGCACCCACACCTCGGCTTCTCAGCTTGGCGAATCCACTCGTCCATGGTTGTTTGGAGGCCGACGGCGACGGCGGCGGCGGCGGCGGCGGGAGTCGGCCGCTTCGGGAGGCGAGAGAAAGCAGCCGAGCGAGGGGAGTGGCCTCGTTGCCATCCAGTGGGGAAGGGTGGGCTTGGTAGACCGGGCCGGCCTATGTGAGTCCGTGCGTTGCGTGGGCTTTGGCCTATGAGGCAGGCAGATCCACACATGCACCCATTTACCTTCCACACTCGCTGTTTTGTACATGCACCCATTTTCCTTCCACACTCGCTGTTTTGTGTGTTGTTTATTTATGTTTATGTTTATTAGGTCAGTCTCGATGCACCGTTCTCCCGGTTTCAAAAACATTGAAACTAGCAGGGTCCCCCGTGCAAAGCACGGGGTTTTCTTTTTTTTTTTGATTTTGTTCGTTAACGGGTTTATACTGTTTCGTAATGATTTTTTTACTATTTCATAGCGGATTTTATACTGTTTCGTAATGGATGTACTGTTCGTAACGGTTTTGTTACTGTTTCATATTGGATTTACTGTTCCTTAACGGGTATTTACTGTTTTGTATTGGATAGTTACTGTTTATAGCAGGTCGGGACCCCGTACTACAGTAATGTGAACAGTGATTTTGTGAGGGGGGTGCCACCGAGAATATGTGTATTGATTGATTTTCTATGAAACGAGTATGTCTCTCAATGCATGGTTTCACTGCACGGTTTCATTTGTGGGTCCCACATTCTCTCTCCCTCCTCCCTATTCCCCAGTCGGAACTGCGGCAGAACAGAACGAGCGGAGGCAGAGGAGCTCACGACGGACTCGCCCGGTGACGCTCGCCCGCGGCAGTCGCTCGCACGGAGGTGGGCTCACGGCGGAGCGGGCTCGCGCCTGCTCGCGTCGGGCGACGACAGAGCCCCGCCCGTGCCAGGCGGCCAGTGGCGGAGGCGACCTCGCCTGTCCAGGCGGCCTCACCAGCGGCGGAGGTGACCTCGCCGCGCCTGGGCGGCCTCGCCAGCTGTGGAAGCGAACTCGCGCGCGCCCCGCGGCCCCGTTCCGCGGCGGAGGTGCCTTGCCCGCGCCTGGCGACCTTGGCCCGCGGCGGACGCGCTCCGCCCGTGCCCGGCGGCCTCCTCGCTCATGACCGGCACCGGCAAAGGTCGCGACGGCGGGCGAGCCTGTGGCAGAACCTCCTAAATTATATGGCCCACACACACCTATCATTGTCCCGAAGACCTCTGACAGCCATGCATGTGTTCCATATAACCTAGAAAGCCCTGTCAGGTGTCCTGAAAGGACCCCGATTAAACCACATTTTATACTCATACCAGGATCAACAAAGGAGTAGCTGCAACATTACAACATTTGTTACAAAATAAGAATCAGAGTGCAAAGAGAAGATAAAAGTAAATTTACAAATTATAAATAAGTTATCTTTTATAAACTTATCTTCAATTGCGGAAGCAGAGTAGAACTACAGAAGACAACTTAGGTAGAGCGCCTAAGCTGAGAGAGGACAACCAGATCACGTCGAGCCCACCGACATAACCTTGGTTCGAACACCAATTAGAACCTGCAACAGGGGTTCAACAAACCCTAAGTACAAAAGTACTCAACAAGACTGGCCCGACAAAAAAGAGGGGTGAAGACTCAGGAAATGCAGGCTAGAGGGACAAGGTAAGACTTGCAAGAGATAAAAAATTTTGCAGAAAAGCTCGGCAGAAAGTAAAGTTGTCTTGCTCTAGCTTAAGATTACCAACCAACTCCATTCTTAAACCTTAACCATCATTCAAGTTGTTACTACGATGATGAACACCGATCGAGTCTTCTTCTCCGAGAAGCAACTGCGATTTGAATCCATTTTTATATACCCAGCTGGGACCTAGGTCACTGAAATACAGGAGACTCTAACTCCTAAGCATATCAAATGACACAATATACCGGGATAACAATCGCAGCCATATATCAACCACATGATATACAGGAGACTCAAACTCCTAAGCATATCAATATACATGGGACTCTCAATCCTACAAGTATACCACACCATGTGTGGGTGGCTATCTAAGTCTCGATATCACCAATTCACCATCGAACGGGACCTAGGGCAACAACAGACGGAAACACTACAAAGAGACTCCTTTCCTAATGCAAGTTACCCGTCCGGACTCGATTTATTAAGTACCATCATCATTCCAACAAGTGAAGTCAATCTCATCTTTTTCATTTTTTTTCTTTTTGAAAACCTACTAATTAAGCAGGACTAAGCATAACTACGCATTTTCCAAAAACAGGTAACAAGGAATATGGAAAATAAGACAGGTAAATGCAATTGGTGGGTTATCACTCAACGCCTATTACTTAATGCAACATTTCATAACTGAAGCGATAAAACTTTTATAAAATCAAGAAAGGGTTTAAATGTATTCGGGGCTTGCCTTTGTTGCAGCGGTGATTAGTTCTCGTCGGCATCACAGGTGTTAAACTTGGCATCAATACCAGGGATGGACGACACTGACACCATTGATGGATGACTTCCAACATTATTGGTAAATGACACCTTCTTCAAACTTGATCAACACGATTCAACTCACTTTCGAAAAATTACACGTAATTAATGATGCATGTTTTAGTATGATGAGATCATGGCATGATGCATGATAAGATATGACTACTACATCCATTTCACATGCTCAGGTTTAATATAATAAATTATGAAAAGATAAATCTTAAAACATAAACAAGCATATAGGTACAAGATAAATATAAAACTTTATATATTCTAAAATCACACAGCCATATTAGGTGTTAAAATGACATAGCAACATCATACAAAGGTAAAGAAACCACATTTTTCCATTTATCCATTTTTATTACAATTATAAACTATTTAATTAACAATAAATAAGATAAATCAAAAGATAAAACATACTGCATCCAGTGACCATAACATTTTTACCATAGCACAAACATAACATCGTAAATATGTCATAAAAATTTCAAGTCAAAAGGAGCTACACAGCATGATATATGTATTTCCTTCTTTTTAAGCATTAAATAAAAGGCATAAAATATAACTAATTATTTTACTGCAAAACATGGCATGTTTTATATTTTTAGTAAAAACTAGGCATCATAAAGAGAACAACAAAATTTGGTTCACCAAAAACGGAGCTACCAAATCTAGATATGAATTTCTAAAGATTCGTAAAAGTATTCACAAACAGGTCCTTGGGGCACTATTCAACTGAGTCATAGACTTTGCAGTTAGACCCCTGCACTTGTTTGAATTGTTGTCTAATGTCCCTGGTCGCGATTCATGTACAGAGGACGCTTGGGAAGGCCGTTTTCGGCGGGAAAAATGCTCACCAGCGACAAGGAAGAGGCATAGGAGCATGCTTGGACTCGTGCACATCCGATGGTGCCTAAAATCGACTGGAAGTGGTCCGTGGAGGCGTGACCACGTGAGTCGCGGCCATGGCGGACGACCGTAGCGGCAACCGGCAGCTACGGCCCGAGCAAGCGAAACCAAGGACATGGCTAGCTTCAGGTAATCATCACGAAGCTGGTTCTCACCTCGGTCGATGCATATACAGCAGAAAGGCACGATCGACGGCGAGGTGGCGGCTTGCGGCGAAAGCTTCGGTAGGCAGGGAAGAAGAGACGGCCTCAGGGCGAACCTGGCGGCGATGTCAGGCAAGAGTGGGCTCGATGGAATCGCAACGGCGTTGTGATGCTAAGGGCAAGAGCCGAAAGGCAGAGATGAAGCGGTGGAGGCAAATTTCACCGGCGAACAGAGAGCGCGACGGCGGTGGTAAATAGAGAGAAAAGAGAGAGGAAGGTGGAGACCGGCATCGAGGCTTTAAGGGCGAGGAGGCAAACTCGAGCACGGTAGGAGCTTCGTGACCTCGTCCACGCGCCCACGCTCGGGAATCACCGTGAAGTCGCTGCCAAAAGACGCACGGCAACGACGCGGCGTCCAAGCAGAGGTGGAACTCGCGATTTGAAGAAATTACAGAATTGCCACTAGCGCAATTTTACAAATTACTCAAAAAATATATAGCAACTTGAAAATCTCCAAAAATAAAGTTTGCATAACTTTTCAAGATCTACACTTTTCCTTTAATAAACATTTTCAAATTCTGTATATATTTTAAAATGTGAATTAAAATTCAAAAAAGAAGCAAAACCCTATAAACAAATATTTGGAATTACTTTTAATTTTTCAATAAAACTTAAAAATCTTCAAAACTATGGAATGCTCAACTTTTCAAACCAAACATTTTTCATAAACAAAGTTTTCCCAATTATGCATAATTTTTGAATTATGAACTTAAAATCAAAAGGGGACAAATACTAAAAATCTGTATTTTCAAATTCATTTGAAATTCTTTTTGAAAACTTGAAAAACTTTGAATACCATTATTGTAGCTCTTGTCAAGATCTACAGACCATATTTTGAGAATATGCCAATATTTTTTATAGATTTTAAAATATAGAAAGGAGGGTAAAAGGTTTTGAAAGTAGTTTTTGAATTATCAATCAACTCATCATTTCAAAAGCACAACCAACCTACAAATATAAACTTGTTTTAGTTGAGACATATCATGGGTGACCTAATATACAAGATAACAAAGTACCAGAAGAAAAAAACAAGATTTTAGTTTGTTTCAACTTTTTGCGGGAACATATAAAATGATAAATGAACTTTAAATAAACCCTAAGCATCATCATTTCATGTATAAAACAAAACACAACATAAAATACATTATTAAAACATGAATATATTTATGCCATGATACTCAATGATTATGCTTGATAATACACATGATTAATATTTTAATTACATACTAACATATGGGATGTTACAGAGCCCGCCATGGACGCGGCTCGCGGCGCCTACGACCGACAGCGACCGCGACTGAAAGAAGAAGCGCGGCGGAGCCCTGTCGTGACGGCTGGGGGGCTCGTCACGGACGCGGCTCACGACAGAGGGTAGAGCCCTCACGCTCGCGGCGCCCACGACCGGCGGAGGACGCGCGGTGGGTGAAGTCACGACGAACGGCGCCGGAGGATCTCCCATGACCGGCGGATGAGCGCCCGCTGCCGGCGACCTCTACCACGTCGGTCCGGCGGCCGCGCCCTGCGGAGCTCCCGCGACCGGCGACCTCGCCTAGGGCAACCTCGCGACGGGGCGGCTCGCGATGGGGGCAGGACGCCCTCACGACAGGGAGCGGCCGTGCTCGCGGCGGGGCGACCTCGTGACGGGGCAACGAGGCGCTCGCGACGAGGGCGGCCTCGCGACGGGGCGGCGCGGCGATCGCGAGGGGTATGGGCGGCACGTGACGACGAAGGGCGGAGCTCGCGGCAGGCCAGCGGGGGCGGAGCTTGCGACGGCATCCTGCTTTCTAGGTGAAACGCCTCAATGCGGGTTTCATCCCGTTTCACGGTGTTGGAAACGCTGTTCAGGTCGTGTCATGGGGATGAAACGAGTTCCTTCTCTCTCCTGCTCGTTTCATGCAAAAAGGCCAGATTTACTGACGTGGCACAATATTAAATGTGCATGAAATGCCCCATGAAACCCCATTGAGACTGGCCTTGTAGTTCGATTCGATGATTTCATTTGAAGAACCCAAATTCATTCACTCATTCAAAATCAAGATGCATGATGATCACATTCATACCATCCTCAAAGCATGGCATCGCAGATCACAATAGTTAGTTGCAGCTACAAATCAAAATTCCCAATCCATCCTCAAATTGACATGCAAGGCTACTGACTACGGACTGTAGCTGTGTAGCAGGGATTATTCGTTCGTTCACTGTATTCATTCATGTATCCGAGACGAAAATTGATTCGTCAAATCAAGTACTGGGATATATACAATTTCTGATTTACCCTTTTTTGCAAAGCACGATCTAAAGGAACTTTGGCTTTCAAATCCCTACAACCCGGCTATTGCTATAAGAGGTGGACAGGACCGGTGTTCTATCACATCACATCCGGACTCCAGTACTGTCCAGTTGAGGTGCCTTCCCTCTTCTGCTATTATACCATTATTATGGAAAGAAGAAGTAAAGCCCACACACTCTTCAAATTAATCAACGACAACGCTCATAAGTTATAACTCAAAGGAGACTGTTAATGTCCGACAACGCTCATAAGTTATAACTCAAAGGAGACTGTTAATGTCGTACTTCTCTCTTCTTGCTTTATTCAGTATTTCCCTCTGCATGGTGAGTTAGCTAGTCAAAAGTTTGCAAAAGAAGATTTGCTGAATCTTGTGAAGAACTAACCCGAATCTGTGTGGTAATGCATCCAGCACCCTAGTTTTGAATTTTGACAAGTTTACAGACAAGCTTTAATATCACCGAAAGCAGAAAAAAATGTGGAAAGACGCTATAAGCATTGCATACCTGAAACTTCTTCACCACCCAAGGTACCTCACTCCAGGTTTTAGATTGTATGTCCTCCCAATATAAAGGTACTTGAACTGACTCTACATGCTGGATAAGCCTCAAGCTACACCTGTTACAGTTATGATGTTATATGGTACAACAAATGGCAGCAGCCAATACTCAAAATAAGTTCATCATGTACCAGCGGGTCGTGTTATCCTAGAGGGGAAATTCTTACTGCTTCTTTCCAGAATTCATTATTGGACCACGATGGAGACATCTCTCATACTGGGATTCCAATATCATGGCACACCCTGGTCTAAAGAAAATACAACTCTGTTACAAGGCATCAGCATTTGGTACTATCTATAACTCATAATATCTCATTCAGGATTCCAGCATCAATCAATCCCACGTACTTATGCAACCCCTTTAATATGCAATTATAAGGTCTAGCATATGTCCACTGGACCTAGTGCAGAGAGTACAGAGTGCAAAACTGAACAAAAGGAACAGAGATGTGGTGTGCCCTTGACCGTTTCAAGCTCTTCTAGATTCAATTTTGAAACCGCCTATTGAGTGCCAAATTTGTATTTTATGAACATAGATACATGACATCTCCAAACAAGCTTTAAAGTCGGGCGTCGGTATATCCCACTCTATATTAGAAAGAAAGTAAAAGGTATTATATGTACTACTACTGGTTCCTGATGTCCCATTCGAGGGTGTTGCACTTTTTATGATTTAATTTGGAACTAGAAAAAAATGTTAGTATACCCAGATTGCTGTTATTGTTTGAAAGCAAAACAGAGAGTATTTGGTAAAGCCATGTGCACTTTAGCAAGCCAGAGAAAAGGATTAGCTGAAACAGAAGTGGCGGTGGGTGACATTTGTGTTGTGTCACAAGGAGGAGTGTTCAGTTGGCACCAAAGCTCGGTGTTGGATCATCTTTGTGTCGCACGGATATATAGGGAATTCGGGATCCCATTTTCTTTTCTCCTCCGGTTCCGGTTTGTACTGGCAGGCAGTCAGTCCCATGTCCCACACACTCTCTCTCTAATGACCAATGTCTGTCTGCTGCCTACCTATCTCGATTTGTTCACTTAATAAAGTATTATTTTGCAATCAGTCACTTTATTATGGATATAGTTAAAGACGAGTGCCGCATGAAGACGGGAAGGTGTCCGCGGTAGAATCAAAAGAAAAGCTGGATTTCCATCTCCATCTCCATAACTTCTTTTTGCTCATATTCGTTCAGCTGTTGATTTGAGAGTGGATGCCACAACAACCAACAGAAACAGATGCAAATACGGTTAGGAACTAACACCCTGATGCACACATAGTCCTACCCTGGAGGAAGAAATCTAAATAATATTATGGATCATGCTAGGAGGTAGTGACTGCTCAATAATTTCTTGGCACTGGAATCTGAATTTGTATAACGAAAATGAAAATTATTGGCTACTGGTCTAGCCTTAAAATGACTGT
Organism: Bothriochloa decipiens; assembly: GCA_023333625.1. Taxonomy (NCBI): domain Eukaryota; kingdom Viridiplantae; phylum Streptophyta; class Magnoliopsida; order Poales; family Poaceae; genus Bothriochloa; species Bothriochloa decipiens. The sequence goes on along the minus strand of CM041642.1, from coordinate 44,456,932 downwards.
ACTTGGTACTACTGCTTCTTGTTTTTCAAATGTCCATGTTTATCTCTCATCTTTTAGACTACATCATCTTTTAGATTACAAGCAAGAGGTATCTCTTGTACTGATTGCTTGACAAGAGGATAGAAGTGTTGGTAGGTTTCCTTTGCTGCTCGCTGCTACTAGCTAGTTCCCACATTGCCTTTATGCACACTTGTAGATCACACATGGAGATGCATTTACTTCCATATATTAAGGTCTTTATATGCATAGTGTCCACTTACTCATTATCTAAAGTGCAATCGAAACACTAAAGTAGAGAATTGTGGAGATTATTGAAACACTGAATGGCTCAAGTAGTTAAGTCTGAAACTAAAACACAGAGGCACTCAAACTAAATTTGTGTTACAAAATAGCTTAGTGCTGCTATACCTTACTTAGCATTTTGGTGTGGTCTCCGCTAAATGCTGTAGTCTGCGATTTAAAAAATTGGCAGAAACCATAAGTTAAAGAATTTAATTCGTCTCTCCCATTCAAGCCTGCGCTCCCCAATCTACACCCGTGATCCTGATTCGTGGAAACGACACCTCGCCCTCCCCAATCAGCAGCAGCAACTGTGTTATTGCTAGAAGCAACATCATGTAGTTTCGACATATATGGCCTAGTGCATATGCAGTGCATATCACTGGAAGGGGATTTTTCAACATATATGGCCAAGTGCATCATATAGTTTTGATATTGTGATGCACTCAGCCACCAAATTTATAGCCAGACATTGCAGTAAACGGATGTTACAGATCTAATACAACCTTTAAAGCTACACTAAAATACAAAGTAGCATATTTCCTTCTTTGCTTCGTTTTTCGATATCAGTTCAAGAAAATATAAGGCAGTAGTAAAATACCTGGAAATTTCAGTATCATTTCTAACTGCACTGGCATATAATTTCCTAGAACACACACATTGTTACACTTGTATTGAGTAATCATCTCAGTAATGTAGTGCAGGGGAAGAATGAGTGTTTACCTAGCTAACAGCTGCAGCTTTAGACCGAAAGCCGAACAGGAAGCGCGCTGCAGTGGGATGCATCTTCTCCAAACAACCAAACCGATGGTGCTAGCCTGCTACCGCAGCCTGATCCACTTTCCGAGCATTCAACAAGGGCCCCCGGGTCACCGCCGCTGCCGCCCGTGGCCGCTGCCTCCTCCGCCCGCAGACGGCGGATGAATGGATGCACGCACAATCCGGGGCCGGATCCGCCCGCGAGTTCCTCGATCCTAGCAGAGCAGCCACATGGGTTTCGCTTCCCTCGGCCAACTTAAGTGGCGGCGCCACGTCGCCGTAGATCGAGAGGGGAGGGAACCGAGGGTACGGCAGGTGTGGCCGGTTCGGCCTGCTCGACGGAGGATTCCGCAGCACATCACGCCCAGGCCTTGCCCCTGGGCTGGCCTGGTGCACCCCAGATCGATCCTCCCTGGTGGCGACGGGCACGGGCGCGCCGTCCGCGGCGCGCGACGGCGACGGCGACGGCGACGGCGACGGCAGAGAAGGGCGTATTGACTGAGTCCGTGAAACATCCTCAATTTTTCACGAAGGGAAAATACACAGAATGGCGGATAATATAATAGTTCGAAGCATCAAACCATCTCATTATCTCGCAATAGTCGATACAGGATCCATACATCAAACAAAAGAATATAATTAGAAGGGATTACATAAGTAGTTCATCGCCACACTGGCGGGATCATCAGAGTAGCAGCAGCTTCTGGGGCAGCTGCGGAAGGCGGAAGTACAATAAAATCTTCAAAAAGAAGCCTGAGCGTAGGAACGAGACGTCTACTTCTCCTCATTGTCATAGTCGTAGTCGGGCTCACCTGCCAAATAATTTTCAGTATGGTTCGTACTGGCCACATCTCCCACCCTATGCTTTGCTTTTGCTACGTAGTATTTGGTGGGATGCAAGGATATAATCAAATCGACCTAATATGTGGCTGTAGTTTCCTATGCAACAGTGACCAATATTATATAATATAGTTCATCAAATTTTAATCCATTTCATCCACACATCCAAACCCATTCCATCACCATCACACACATCTCACCCTCTCGCACTCAGTCGACAGGTCCAACTCCCTCTCGGAGCCTGTCTCAGCAACTCACAGCCGGAAGCGTAACACCAGGGGGAGAAATAGAAGGACTCCTCTCACTACTCCCGAGAAGCGTGGGTTTAGAAAAGAGCCATACCAGTGGCTCGCGGACTATATATAGATTCATAAACTCTGCAGAGCGTGTACTCCCGTAACCACAAGATCACTATCATCGGCGGTGCCCCGCCTAAGCTGATTCCGGCTGCTTTCTAACCGGTGCGATGCCACCCTATCACTCAGTACTGGGACATCCCGGATAGGTACCACCGGCACACTGAGACTGTGAGACATAGTACCGGGCCCCCGTGGTCACTATGCTGTCTAAGGAGGGTGTGGGTCTCCACGCCCGTACCTCCCGACACTTTCTGCTAACAACCTAGTAGTAGTGGCACCGTCCTAGCTAGTCAGACATCCGTCTCCCGCTCATTCAAGAGCGAGTGGTGAGCACGTAAGTCCCAAGGTTTCGGTCCTCAAGAGATATCAGGTCCTACGGGGGATCAGACAGGATTATCTTCTCTTTTGGGACTACAACAGTCCGTGCTACAATAGCACCTTCTACCCGGGGCTTCGCTCCACGAAGGTTCTCACCCCCGGGATCTCCTTATGCATCACAATGTGCCCGCCACAAGCACCTCACACAGGAATGCCCAGAACACAGTCCCCAGCAAGACTCGCCCACATGGCTCGTCATAGAATCCTGTCCGATCGACTCAACCCTCACCACACACCCAAGACGCACGCAGCACTCTCCTCGAGTAAAGTGGCACCACGTGCCTTAACCACATGACCATACTCTCCACCACGCATCATCATCACACAGATATAAGCGT
>CM041642.1:44420062-44453579 GCA_023333625.1 Bothriochloa decipiens | reverse complement strand
AGGATTATCTTCTCTTTTGGGACTACAACAGTCCGTGCTACAACAGCACCTCCTTCCCGGGGCTTCGCTCCACGAAGGTTCTCACCCCCGGGATCTCCTTATGCATCACAATGTGCTCGCCACAAGCACCTCACAAGGGAATGCCCAGAACACATTCCCCGGCAAGACTCGCCCACATGGCTCGTCGTAGAATCCTGTCCGATCGACTCAACCCTCACCACACACCCAAGACGCACGCAGCACTCTCTCCGAGTAAAGTGGCACCACGTGCCTTAACCATATGACCCTACTCTCCAGCACGCATCATCATCACACAGATATAAGCGTAGTAGAAGTAAAGCATCATAAGAGAAATAAGCAAGCGTCTAGCCTATCAGCAGGTGTGCAGGAGTAAGGTTGCGACAAGGTAAAGGCTCATCAGGCAGTTCTACCATGCAACCTATCATCAGGTGATATTCATAATTAAAGCACTAGCAACTAGATATTATGCCATGCGTAATAGGATCTACGAGGTTGGGTGGGGTGTGGCACCTGTGAAGTCGTCACCGAGCTCCTCCTCGTACTCGTAGTCGTCCTCCTCAAGCTGATCCTCCTCTGAAACGAGACATAATAGCCGCGTTAGCGGCTCCTATAGAGTCAACACAAAGAAGCAATAAAATTCAATAACTCCAAATGCACTCATACACAAGCCTATGACGTAGAGCTTATTTTTATGAAAATTTGGACATTTGGTTCATATTTTTCGGAGTTCGTATGAAGAAGTTATGAATTTCTGAAGTTTATTCTATTTTCGGAAAAAGAAAAAGGGCAGATTAACCTGGTGTTGACACGTGGCAGCTCCTGGTTGGGCTACGTGGCGTGCAGGCACAGTGCAGCCGGGGCTGGGCTGACGTCAGCACTGACGCGGGTCTGGGGCTGAGATGACGTCATGCTGACGTTATGCTGACGTCAGTGTCGACGGGTCCAGTTAGTGGCTGACAGGTGGGGCCCACGGATCTGGTCACTGACAGGTGGGGCCAGGTCAACGGTCAATGTTGACGGGTCTCGACCGGGCCTCGGAGGGTTCTGGACAGGGCTGGATCTGGTCGCTGACAAGTGGGGCCAGGTTGGGTCGGCCACTGTACACTCGAGGTTGTGGTCCGGACGACCCCTCGAGGACGGAGCTCGCTTGGGCGAACGGACTGGCCTCGAGAACGAAGCCTCGCCCGGCGAACGGGCATGCCCTCGAAGACGGACTTTGTTCACACGAAAGGGGCAACCCTCGAGAACAGTCATCCGGTAAGACTCGACCCTCTGGCCTCGAGCCGGATCCGCGACTCGAGCAGGCCCTCGATTAGAGCCAGGTCCTCGACTCCATCGGGCGGACCTTCGACTTCGTCGGGCGGACCCTCGACTTGTCGGGTGGACCCTCGACGAATGTCGGACGGATCCTCGACTGTCGGGTGAACCCTCAACGAATGTCGGACGAACCCTTCGACTCGTCGGGTGGACCCTCGACTTCGTCGGACGGACCCTCGACTCGTCGGGCGGACCCTCGACTCGTCGGGTGGATCCTCGATGAATGTCGGCTCATTAGCTGAGCTACGTGGCTGGTTGGCTAGGTGCTCTAACTTGGGGAAATCGACCCTCAAGCCGGTGGCGGTCAGCAAGGCGTGGCAGCGGCGTCTGGCGACGGCGAGGCCAAACCTGCCGGCGAAGCCGGGCGTTGGTCTCCATCTTCCTTCTTGCCCTTCGATTGGAGAAGCTGGGATCTCCATGAGCTAGCTACCGGGGCTAGTCGAGGCACGGCGGGGCGTGCGCGGCTCGGCGGCCACGGCGGATGCTCCGGCGGCCAGAGTCCAGGGAGGCCGGAGCTGCAAAAGTGCGTGGCTCCAACTGTGGCCCGTGCCGGCTCCTAGAGGTTGCCAAAAACGTGCTCTAGACTACGGTGAAGCTATCGGTCGCGGTAAGGAAAGAAACAGGGGTAAGGGGAGCAAGAACGTCGATGGTGTACTGGTAACGGCCATGGCCGAGCAGGGCGAGGGCGGGGATGCTTACCCGCGTAGCGACGGTCGAGGCAGGTGACGCGGGCTTGGTGGCGGCTCGGTGCAGGGAAGGCGAAGCCGGGGCGTCGAGGCGGTTATGCGGCGCTCCCAGGTCCTCCTCAGCGCGCGGACGGCGACGGCGGTAGCAGCGCTCCAGCTCCACCTCCTTCCTGCTCCTCCCTCCTTCTCTCTCTCTCTCGCTCGACTGATCTGGCGGCGGGTCGCCACAAAGACGGCGGGGCGATGGGGAAACCCTAGAGGCCAGGGTGCTCCTCTTTAAATAGGCACGGCGGCCGGCCATGGACGGCAGAGGCAGAAGATGCCCATCGGGCGGCTGTGCGCGGCCACGATTAGGGTTAGGGTTCGGTGAAGCGCGGTGCAAGCAGGCGGTTAGATGGACGGCGCGGGACGCGGCCGTACTCAGGCGGACGGCGGAGGCGCGCGGTGCACAAAAATGGTGCGACGGACGCGACGCGCGGTGGACCAGAAGTGGTAAAAGGTGAAAGCTGACAGGTGGGGCTCGTGTGTCAGCGAGACGGGGCGGCGAGCGGCGGAGACAGGCCCATGTTGGGCCGTCCTGGTTAACTGGGCCGCGGCAGCGCGCGAGCGGGCGTCGGGGCGCGGCAGCGCGTGGAGCAACGCGCGAGCGTGACTGGGCCTACGCTCGAGGCAGACAGGTCGGGGCCTCGAGCGGGCTGGCAGCAGCGCAGCAGGCTGGCTGGGCCTCGAGCTCGGGCAGGTAGGCCGGCGTGCACGCGCGTGCGCGCGCGAGCGAGCGCGTGCGTCGGCGGTCGAGCGCGCGGCTAGGCTGGGCCAGCGCGGGGGGGGGGGGGTCGATAGCAGACATTTATATATACATACATATACATTAAAGGTTATTCGATTTTATTAACATCACATAAAATCGAATAAGAGGCGAATCAAACTCTGGTTATTTAAATGCAATGCTCGGGCTAACGTCGGGTGCTATTTGTGCATCTATTGGCGGGTTTCCTACATGACATCCACCATACACTGGTAAACTTTAGAAAATTTTTTGAAAGCCCGTATTTTCGATATCCGGATTTCTAGGGTTGTTACAGTCCTACCCCCTTATGAGAATCTCGTCCTCGAGATTCAAGAGTGTAACTTACTCTTCAAAAAGGTAGGGGTAGAGCTTCCTCATTTTTGACTCCTTCTCCCAAGTTGCTTCCCATTCTGTGTGATTGCTCCACTGAATCTTCAGATACGGCGTGCTGGAATTTCTCGTTTCCTTGGTGGTTCTGTCCATAATGCGGACGGGGTGCTCTCTGTACTCCAAAGTGTCCTGAATATCGAGTGCCTCTGCGGGTATCGGATGCTCTGGCGGCTGCAAACACTTGCGCAGTTGCGACACATGAAACACTGGGTGTACTCCTGCTAGTTGTGGGGGCAACTCTATTCTGTAGGCAAGCTTGCCAATCCTTTCACTGATTCGGTACGGTCCCACATACCTTGGTGCTAGTTTTCCCTTTACATGAAACCTGATGGTTCCTCGAAGCGGGGAGACCTTGAGATAGACATAGTCTCCTACCTCAAACTCGAGGTCTCTGCGCCTCTTGTCGGCATAACTCTTTTGACGGCTCTGGGCAATTTTCAGATTTTCTCGCACCTGAGCGACTCCTTCCTCGGCCTCCTTAATGGTGGCCGGGCCAAAGAATGATCTTTCACCCATTTCAGACCACATCAAGGGTGTTCTGCATGGTCTTCCGTACATAGCCTCGAAGGGTGACATCTTGAGGCTAGCCTGGTAACTGTTGTTGTAGGAGAACTCTGCAAAGGGCAAGCTCTTCTCCCAATCAGTCCCATATTTCAGAACACAAGCTCGAAGCATATCCTCAAGTATCTGGTTCACTCTTTCTGTCTGCCCATCTGTCTGAGGGTGGTATGCGGTACTGTAATCTAGCTTGCTGCCGATTGACTTATTCAGGGCTTTCCAGAACTTGGACGTATACTGCGGTCCACGATCAGATATTATGCTCTTAGGGGCTCCATGCAGCTTGAGAATGTTCCCAACATACAAATCTGCTAGCTGGCCGACTCGGGCATCAGTCCTGATGGCTAGGAAGTGAGCTACCTTAGTCAAGCGATCGACTATTACCCATATGGCATCATGGCCTTTCGGGGTTCGAGGCAAACCCACAATGAAGTCCATAGAAATGCTATCCCACTTCCATTCAGGTATATCCAGCGGCTTTAACAGCCCTGCAGGTCTCTTATGCTCAGCCTTGACGCGTTTGCAAATGTCACATCTAGCAACATGCTCTGCTATGTCTGATTTCATGTTTTTCCACCAGAATTTCTTCTTCAAATCAGCGTACATTTTAGTACTGCCTGGGTGGATACAATACTTGGAATCATGACCTTCTGATAGGATTTCGTTGCGGATAGCTGGGTTAGCAGGCATACAAATTCTGTCCTTGTACCAGTAAGTGCCTAGCTCATCCTCACTGAACTCTGGGCACTTGCCTTGTGTCAGAAGCTCGTGTATCTCCCAAATTTCTGGGCAATGGCGTTGGGCTTCATGGATCCTATCCATGAGGGTGTAGTGTACTCGAAGCTCATTCAGTAGTCCATGAGGTATCACCTCCATCTGTAACTCATCAATGCCCTCTTGCAACTCTTTGGGCAAGGCGGTGGTGAACAAGGCATGACAATGACTTTTGCGGCTAAGAGCGTCAGCGACCACATTGGCCTTCCCAGGGTGATAGAGAATCTCCATGTCGTAGTCTTTAAGCAGCTCGAGCCAACGACGCTGCCGCATGTTCAGATTTTCCTGGGTGAAAAAGTACTTCAAGCTCTTGTGATCGGTGTAGATCTCGCATTTGTTCCCTATCAGGTAGTGCCTCCAAATTTTCAAGGCATGGATCACAGCTGCAAGCTCGAGATCATGGGTGGGGTAACGCTGTTCATGCTCCTTAAGCTGGCGGGAAGCATAGGCAATGACTTTCCCATTCTGCATTAGAACACAACCAAGCCCGAAGCGAGATGCATCGCAATAGACCACAAAGTCCTGGTGGATATCGGACAAGGCTAGAACAGGCGTTGTGGTGAGCTTCTCCTTCAGGGTCTGGAAACTTTGTTCGCATTGGGGCGTCCATTCAAACTCCTTGGTCTTCTTCAGGAGATTGGTCATGGGGCGAGCTATCTTGGAAAAGTTCTCGATGAATCGGCGATAGTAACCAGCCAATTCCAAGAAACTTCTCACATCAGTCACATTCCGTGGCTGCTCCCATTCCTTCACTGTCTCAATCTTGGAAGGATCAACAGCCACTCCATCAGCGTTGAGCACATGGCCTAGGAAAGCGACCTCCTCAAGCCAGAACTCACACTTGTTGAACTTGGCATAGAGCTGATGTTCTCTCAACTTCTCCAGTACCATCCTTAGATGTTGCTCATGTGCTTTGGCGGTGGCAGAATAGACAAGAATGTCATCAATGAAGACCACCACGAACTTATCCAGCTCCTGCATGAACACTTTATTCATCATGTTCATAAAATAAGCTGGCGCGTTCGTAAGACCGAAGGACACGACGGTGTACTCATACTGCCCATATCTGGTGACAAATGCTATCTTAGGAATATCTTCCTCTCTGATCTTCATCTGATGGTATCCTGATCTGAGGTCGATCTTGGAGAAGTACTTGGCATTATGAAGCTGATCAAGCAGGTCATCTATCCTCGGTAAAGGATACTTGTTCTTTATAGTTACGGCATTCAGGTTCCGGTAATCAACGCACATCCTCTGCGTTCCATCCTTCTTCTTAACAAACAGCACAGGAGATCCCTAGGGCGAGGCACTGGGCCTAATGAACCCTTTCTCGGATAGCTCCTCAAGCTATTTCTTAAGCTCCTTAAGCTCGTCAACTGCCATACGGTAGGGTCGCTTGGAAATCGGATTCGTACCAGGCATTAGGTTGATCACGAACTCAACATCTCTGTCCGGTGGCATTCCTGGTAGCTCTTCCGGGAAGACGTCCGGGTACTCACAAACTACAGGCACTTCCTCAAGTGACTTCCCTTCCAAGGCACACAGCATGGATATATCTGTCCCTTTGTTTGGCTCACATCTGATCTGACGGCCACTTGGATGGGTTATATCCACAAATCTGGGTGAGCAAGATATCACTCCTTTGTTCTGGGTTAACCAATCCATCCCTAGAATGACGTCTAGGCCTTCGAAGGGTAGCAAGGTAAGATCAGCAAGAAAGGTAAGACCCTCGATGGTGATACTCACTCCCTTACATATTTTGGTACAACAAATGTTGCCCAAGGGTGAACTGGTGTATAAGGCTTCTTTTCGTGGAGTGACAGATATAAGGTGCTCTCGTGCAAACTTGGAGGATATATATGAACATGTAGCACCTGAATCAAACAGCACAGATGCCTTAACTCCATGCACTAAAAACATACCGTACACCACGTCGGAGGCACTCTGGGCGGCCTCTGCTGAGATGTGGGTGAGGCGGCCACGGGGTGCTCTGGATGGCATCTGCTTGTGCGGGGTGCCCTGGTTCTGCCTGGTGGGTGCTGGTGTAGCAGGTGCAGCCTTGTTCGGGCACTCGGCTGCCTTGTGACCTGGCTGGCCACAAGCGAAGCAAGTGTAGGTCACACCGCCTGTGGGGGTTGGCGCGGCGGACCTCCACGTGCTACCTCCAGGTGCGGCACGAGCGTATGCTTGGCGGTCCTGAGCAGGGCGAGGGTAGTTGCTGATGTGGGTACCACCGCCCTGGCTCGAACCGTGAGCCGCTCCCTGGGCGAAGCGAGAGCGGGGAGGCTGAGAGGTCTCACCACACGACCTCCGTGGGGCAGGTGCACGGGAGGTGCCCTCAGTACGGCGCTTCTTGTTTTTGCCAAGCGCTTCCCTCTCCACGAAAACCTCGTCGCGGTCCTTCTCAATCTCCATGCACCTGTCAATCAGGTCACGAAGGGTGTGGCTTTTGGTGCCTGAGAGTGAGAGCCTGATACGACTAGACAAGCCCTTGCGGTAGTAGTACATCTTCTCCTTCTCAGAGTTCACCACTGAGACAGGTGCATAGCGCAGCAGGTTAGTGAAGCGGGTGGTGTACTCATGCACCTTGTCAGCTCCCATGGAGATGTTGCGAAACTCGTTCTCCTTCTTCTCCAGCGCACCTTCACGGATGAAGAATGCGCGGAACTCGTCCACAAACTCATCCCAGGAGATGTTAGCGGGGTCTCGGTGGGTTTCGCAGAGGCTGTCCCACCAAGATCGTCCAGCACCCACGAGCTGGTGAGCTGCCAAGCCAATGCACTCCTCGTCAGTGCAAGTGGTCAAGTCCAGCTTCTTCTCAATCTCCTTAAGCCAATCATCAGCAGCGATAGGGTCGATGCTGGTGCCATCGAACGTCGGGGGCCTCAGTTTGAGAAAGAACTCCAGCTTCTTGTAGAAATCATCACGGGGCTCCCGGTGCTGGGGGTGCAGCACGCTCTCAGCTAAGACTCGAAGAAGCTCGGTCTGCTGGGCCATCACATCCGCCAAGAGTGGCACGGGAAGTGGTGGTGGAGCTGCATCTCCTCCTGCGGCAGGCTCGGGCTCAGCAGCAGGCTGTGGCTGTCTTCCAGCCGCGCCTCCGGCAGCTGGTTCCGGCTCAACTACCGGTGGTGGCGATGGGTGTGCAGGTCGTGGGGTGGCAGCGCAGGGTGGCTCCTCAAGGTCGAGGGGTATGCGACCAACGCGTGCACGACCACTTCTGCGTCCGCGGCCCCTGGCCGGCACGGGTGAAGGAGAGCGGTTTCTCAGGCGGCTGGCACGACGAGTGGACATCCTGCTGAACATAAACCTCAGATTAGGGCATACGGGCTTATTATAACTTTGATATTAAAGACATACTTATTTCGAAATAATTTTAAAACATTACTAATTTATCTAGCACTCAAACGAAGAAGCATGAAGATCCAATAAGATGCGATAAAAACCAAATCATTCATTACATCAGGGGGGTTACATGGCGATGTCTTTAGCGGCTACGCTTGGAGACTCGCGAGAAACGTACTACACGCAGGTAGTCTAGCAAAAAGGGGTGGACAACTACTCAGCATCATGGTGAGTCTGGTCACTTGGCCATACAGGGCTCATCACCTCCTGACCTGATATTACTCTAGACCATCTCTAGAGGCTGGTCCAAACTATAAGCTGTGGGAGGTATGCCGATGCCAGATGCCTGGATCTGCTCGTCGGTCATCTGAAGGCGAGAGACGTAGCGACGGGCCTCCTCGAGCTGAGGGGTGGACACTGCCTGTCCACTAAGTCCAGTGGTGGGACATCCACTCAAGTTGAGGTGAGATTGCCCCAGCTCAAATGTCTCAACCCTGACCCTCTTACGGGCACGTAAGGGAAGCTCATCCTGCAACTCCTCGTACTCTCTGACCCTCTTACGATCTGACCTCTTCCAAGCTTCCATAGTGCGTTTGAGCTTATCCATGAGGTATGCCGTCTTATGGACATAATTGATCAAGTGTCCCTGGTTGTAGCTAGCAAGGGTGTACTCCTGTAGCAGCTTCTCACGTTGAGCCTTGCACTGCTCATAGAGCTTGTCCCTGTAGGCAGCATCTTGACTCTTTTCCTGGAATCTCTTTGCAATGTCTTCGTTCTTCTCAGCCATAGTGGCCTCAAGCTCCCAGATATTCTTGTTGAGACGACTGTTGTGTATTTGAAGCTTATCCAACTCGCTCATCAGACTAGTGATCTGATCCTGGTGAGTGTGCTCTTTGCATGATATCTCACGCTCTAGGTCCGCAATCTTTTGCTTCCATGCCGCTTCCTTATCCTCTGACTTGCGGATCCTCTCATCAACTTCCATCAGGTAGCGACGATCACGGCGTCCCTTCCGCTCCAACTCAGCAATGTACATTTCCAGGCACTGCATGTACATCATAGAGGCGCGGTGGCAGGGGTTGCGGTCGACTCTGGTATTCTGCTCGATGTAGATGACCTCTCCTCAAGTACCCTGCTGATCATCGAGGGCACGAGGAAGCAGACAAAAGTGACTTTCCTTCAGATAGTCAGCTCCGTTGCGCAGCACAGTACGGAGTGCCTGGCGTGAAACGGTCTGAACACACATGCCGGTGTCATTGTTGAAGGCGAAGTCAGTGAAGGCGGTAACTTCGGGCAGGTTTATGCTTGCAGGCACGTTGATGTGGACTGCCTTGTAGTCCTCGATGCCTCCTCCAAGGGTGGGCTTGCCACGGCAAAGATACTCGACGTTCTCCACGGGAACACCTAGCTCGGTGAGAACCTCATGAAGCACGTGAGCATAGCCTCCATGCTCTGTTCCGTCGAGTCTGAACTCAATGACATCCATTGACGATAACGGACCAAGCGGCAAGTTGGGGTCCATCTACAGGTGACACGAGAAAGAAGTTAGAAAAGTTGCAGAGAGAGGTAAGCCATGCATAAAAGCGTATGCAATGGTCGGTGTATAACCGAGAGATTTCAAGATTTTTCCTAATTCTATCGTCCAATCCTATGGGTCTCGTCCTAGGGTCAAGCATGGCTCTGGTACCAACTGAAACATCCTTAATTTTCCACGAAGGGAAAATACACAGAATGGCGGATAATATAATAGTTCGAAGCATCAAACCATCTCATTATCTCGCAATAGTCGATACAGGATCCATACATCAAACAAAAGAATACAATTAGAAGGGATTACATAAGTAGTTCATCGCCACACTGGCGGAATCATCAGAGTAGCAGCAGCTTCTGGGGCAGCTGCGGAAGGCGGAAGTACAATAAAATCTCCAAAAAGAAGCCTGAGCGTAGGAACGAGACGTCTACTCCTCCTCATTGTCATAGTCGTAGTCGGGCTCACCTGCCAAATAATTTTCAGTACGGTTTGTACTGGCCACATCTCCCACCCTATGCTTTGCTTTTGCTATGTAGTATTTGGTGGGATGCAAGGATATAATCAAATCGACCTAATATGTGGCTGTAGTTTCCTATGCAACAGTGACCAATATTATATAATATAGTTCATCAAATTTTAATCCATTTCATCCACACATCCAAACCCATTCCATCACCATCACACACATCTCACCCTCTCGCACTCAGTCGACAGGTCCAACTCCCTCTCGGAGCCTGTCTCAGCAGCTCACAGCCGAAAGGGTAACACCAGGGGGAGAAATAGAAGGACTCCTCTCACTACTCCCGAGAAGCGTGGGTCTTAGGAAAGAGCCATACCAGTGGCCCGCGGACTATATATAGATTCATAAACTCTGCAGAGCGTGTACTCCCATAACCACAAGATCACTATCATCGGCGGTGCCCCGCCTAAGCTGATTTCGGCTGCTTTCTAACCGGTGCGATGCCACCCTACCACTCAGTACTAGGACATCCTGAATAGGTACCACCGGCACACTGAGACTATGAGACATAGTACCGGGCCCCCGTGGTCCCTATGCTGTCTAAGGAGAGTGTGGGTCTCCACGCCCGTACCTCCCGACACTTTCTGCTAACAACCTAGTAGTAGTGGCATCGTCCTAGCTAGTCAGACATCCGTCTCCCGCCCATTCAAGAGCGAGTGGTGAGCACGTAAATCCCAAGGTTCTGGTCCTCAAGAGATATCAGGTCCTAGGGGGGGTCAGATAGGATTATCTTCTCTTTTGGGACTACAACAGTCCGTGCTACAACAGCACCTCCTTCCCGGGGCTTCGCTCCACGAAGGTTCTCACCCCCGGGATCTCCTTATGCATCACAATGTGCTCGCCACAAGCACCTCACACGGGAATGCCCAGAACACATTCCCCGGTAAGACTCGCCCACATGGCTCGTCGTAGAATCCTGTCCGATCGACTCAACCCTCACCACACACCCAAGACGCACGCAGCACTCTCTCCGAGTAAAGTGGCACCACGTGCCTTAACCATATGACCCTACTCTCCAGCACGCATCATCATCACACAGATATAAGCGTAGTAGAAGTAAAGCATCATAAGAGAAATAAGCAAGCGTCTAGCCTATCAGCAGGTGTGCAGGAGTAAGGTTGCGACAAGGTAAAGGCTCATCAGGCAGTTCTACCATGCAACCTATCATCAGGTGATATTCATAATTAAAGCACTAGCAACTAGATATTATGCCATGCGTAATAGGATCTACGAGGTTGGGTGGGGTGTGGCACCTGTGACGTCATCACCGAGCTCCTCCTCGTACTCATAGTCGTCCTCCTCAAGCTGATCCTCCTCTGAAACGAGACATAATAGCCGCGTTAGCGGCTCCTATAGAGTCAACACAAAGAAGCAATAAAATTCAATAACTCCAAATGCACTCATACACAAGCCTATGACGTAGAGCTTATTTTTATGAAAATTTGGACATTTGGTTCATATTTTTCGGAGTTCGTATGAAGAAGTTATGAATTTCTGAAGTTTATTCTATTTTCGGAAAAAGAAAAAGGGCAGATTAACCTGGTGTTGACACGTGGCAGCTCCTGGTTGGGCTACGTGGCGTGCAGGCACAGTGCAGCCGGGGCTGGGCTGACGTCAGCACTGACGCGGGTCTGGGGCTGAGATGACGTCATGCTGACGTTATGCTGACGTCAGTGTCGACGGGTCCAGTTAGTGGCTGACAGGTGGGGCCCACGGATCTGGTCACTGACAGGTGGGGCCAGGTCAACGGTCAATGTTGACGGGTCTCGACCGGGCCTCGGAGGGTTCTGGACAGGGCTGGATCTGGTCGCTGACAAGTGGGGCCAGGTTGGGTCGGCCACTGTACACTCGAGGTTGTGGTCCGGACGACCCCTCGAGGACGGAGCTCGCTTGGGCGAACGGACTGGCCTCGAGAACGAAGCCTCGCCCGGCGAACGGGCATGCCCTCGAAGACGGACTTTGTTCACACGAAAGGGGCAACCCTCGAGAACAGTCATCCGGTAAGACTCGACCCTCTGGCCTCGAGCCGGATCCGCGACTCGAGCAGGCCCTCGATTAGAGCCAGGTCCTCGACTCCATCGGGCGGACCTTCGACTTCGTCGGGCGGACCCTCGACTTGTCGGGTGGACCCTCGACGAATGTCGGACGGATCCTCGACTGTCGGGTGAACCCTCAACGAATGTCGGACGAACCCTTCGACTCGTCGGGTGGACCCTCGACTTCGTCGGACGGACCCTCGACTCGTCGGGCGGACCCTCGACTCGTCGGGTGGATCCTCGATGAATGTCGGCTCATTAGCTGAGCTACGTGGCTGGTTGGCTAGGTGCTCTAACTTGGGGAAATCGACCCTCAAGCCGGTGGCGGTCAGCAAGGCGTGGCAGCGGCGTCTGGCGACGGCGAGGCCAAACCTGCCGGCGAAGCCGGGCGTTGGTCTCCATCTTCCTTCTTGCCCTTCGATTGGAGAAGCTGGGATCTCCATGAGCTAGCTACCGGGGCTAGTCGAGGCACGGCGGGGCGTGCGCGGCTCGGCGGCCACGGCGGATGCTCCGGCGGCCAGAGTCCAGGGAGGCCGGAGCTGCAAAAGTGCGTGGCTCCAACTGTGGCCCGTGCCGGCTCCTAGAGGTTGCCAAAAACGTGCTCTAGACTACGGTGAAGCTATCGGTCGCGGTAAGGAAAGAAACAGGGGTAAGGGGAGCAAGAACGTCGATGGTGTACTGGTAACGGCCATGGCCGAGCAGGGCGAGGGCGGGGATGCTTACCCGCGTAGCGACGGTCGAGGCAGGTGACGCGGGCTTGGTGGCGGCTCGGTGCAGGGAAGGCGAAGCCGGGGCGTCGAGGCGGTTATGCGGCGCTCCCAGGTCCTCCTCAGCGCGCGGACGGCGACGGCGGTAGCAGCGCTCCAGCTCCACCTCCTTCCTGCTCCTCCCTCCTTCTCTCTCTCTCTCGCTCGACTGATCTGGCGGCGGGTCGCCACAAAGACGGCGGGGCGATGGGGAAACCCTAGAGGCCAGGGTGCTCCTCTTTAAATAGGCACGGCGGCCGGCCATGGACGGCAGAGGCAGAAGATGCCCATCGGGCGGCTGTGCGCGGCCACGATTAGGGTTAGGGTTCGGTGAAGCGCGGTGCAAGCAGGCGGTTAGATGGACGGCGCGGGACGCGGCCGTACTCAGGCGGACGGCGGAGGCGCGCGGTGCACAAAAATGGTGCGACGGACGCGACGCGCGGTGGACCAGAAGTGGTAAAAGGTGAAAGCTGACAGGTGGGGCTCGTGTGTCAGCGAGACGGGGCGGCGAGCGGCGGAGACAGGCCCATGTTGGGCCGTCCTGGTTAACTGGGCCGCGGCAGCGCGCGAGCGGGCGTCGGGGCGCGGCAGCGCGTGGAGCAACGCGCGAGCGTGACTGGGCCTACGCTCGAGGCAGACAGGTCGGGGCCTCGAGCGGGCTGGCAGCAGCGCAGCAGGCTGGCTGGGCCTCGAGCTCGGGCAGGTAGGCCGGCGTGCACGCGCGTGCGCGCGCGAGCGAGCGCGTGCGTCGGCGGTCGAGCGCGCGGCTAGGCTGGGCCAGCGCGGGGGGGGGGGGTCGATAGCAGACATTTATATATACATACATATACATTAAAGGTTATTCGATTTTATTAACATCACATAAAATCGAATAAGAGGCGAATCAAACTCTGGTTATTTAAATGCAATGCTCGGGCTAACGTCGGGTGCTATTTGTGCATCTATTGGCGGGTTTCCTACATGACATCCACCATACACTGGTAAACTTTAGAAAAAATTTTTAAAAGCCCGTATTTTCGATATCCGGATTTCCAGGGTTGTTACAGTCAGCTTGGTGACGGGGGGTAATCTGAGCCGTCTAACGATCGGACCGACGCTCCGGCAAATGATCACCGCCGATAGTTTGTGCAAAAGTGCCAGGACACACCCGGACGACAGGTTGTTTAAGGACTTCCTTAGTGACCTGAGAAGATCACTATCGTTCCGATCAAAAGATTCGTAGAATAATTTCCAGAGAAGCATAATTGCAGATTGCTGAGCCTGAAGAGAAAAACAATAGTTACTTGCTATTGTAAATCTGAATGAACTGCTCACAAAACAACCAAGCTGTCGTTGGAGTACTGAAACTGACACAACTCTACCTACTCCTGGTTCTGAACTGGAAATAAGAGATGGCTTCTCTGAAATGAAATATGATGACTGCTGATGAGGCATTGCTTTTCTGACACTAATTACTTATAAATGTGCTATTAGGGGACCTATCTTCAAGGTCTAGTTCTTATTTTGAGCAACATGCCAAAGCATGAATGTCAGGTTCTTATTCTGAAATAAAAAAACACCTCTTTGATGGTGCAAAATGGCTCAAGGATGTCTTTACCCTCAAAATCTCCAATTACATACCAGATCTGTCAGGATTTCTTCCCAGGATCCTGTTAATGAAGGTTACAACGACAGTTGCAAAAGGTGAACTCCAATGTACTCTTGTTTGGATAGATATTGGATATGAGTAGAGTATCTAACTTATACTGACCAAGGAAAAAGAACTGTGCAGACATCATTAACAGGCATTTGGATGCTATGTATGACTTTGGAACCGACTGTGACTGAACGAGCAGATGACAACACTAATCTGCGACTATCATGTGATGCAATCTATAAATATATTTGTTAGGTTGATCTCCCACCGATTAGGCTCAACGGCTTAATCGGGCCTTGACTCGCGTCCTGATCAGGGACACCCAGCCCAGTGACATGGCTGGTGGGCCCCTGTCGCACAGCACTATTAATAGGAGGTGAGGGCCAGGGCACAGAGGATGAGGTTCACCTTACAGCCGCCACCCCACTGTCCTAACCCTAGTCCGATTGAGAGGTATGCTGCCAACGACGAGAAACCTCACCGGCGTCGACGCTGCACCACCGCTTCCTCAACCGTCGCTGCCCTAGCGCAGAGGAGTGCGGTGAAGGCGTTCAACTACATTAAGCCTTACGGTACTGATCTTTAATCCATCTCTCTCTCCCTCTCTCCGATTCGTGCATCATGTTGATGCACTATGAATTTCTATCCTTCGTTTTATCTCAATTGCAAAGAATACACCCACTGTTTCCACACCTAAATGATCCTAGAAGCTATCAATATTGTCTTCATGGAATTAGTAGTTTGTTTGAATATACACTTAGTTACCAATACGCAGGCCATACAGAGAGATTATAGTAAGGCAAAATAAGAACTTCATTCAGATTATACTATCCCAGAAGACCGGTCAAGCAAGTTGGCCTATCGTTTCGTATTGTTTTAGTTTCCCGCGGCGAGTTTGGCATCTTTCCTATTTGTTTTTTTGGGAGAGGTTTTCAAGGCTCCCGTTCACTCGATCGGTTCAACCATGGCATTCGCCGCCGCCACTGCGACGACGGCCGTGGAGCAGCACCAGCTGGCTCTGCCGGCGCTCCTCCTCATCCGCCGTGTGGACGCACCCTTCGCCGCCGCACTACACCAGCGTTTCCGCGTGCTCGACTTCTTCGCGTCGGGCTCGCCGCCGCTCCCGGCCTTCCTCGCCGCCGCCGCGGCTATGGAGGAACCCCCTCGCGCCGCGGTGTGGTCATGGGTGGCGGCCCCGCCCGCGTGGACGCCGCCTTCCTCGACGCCCTCCCCTCGCTCCGCTGCGTCGTCAGCACGGCGGCGGGGCTCGACCATATCGACCTCCACGAGTGCGCGCGCCGCGGCGTGGCCGTCGCCAACTCCGGCACGGTCTACTCTGCCGACGTCGCCGACCACGCCGTCTGCATGCTCATCGACGTGCTGCGGCGTGTCACGGCGTCGGAGCGGTCCGTGCGCCGAGGACTCTGGCCTCTGCAGGTGCAGGGAGACTACTGCCACGGCTCCAAGGTCAGCTTCTTCTTAGTCTCCGATCCATCCATCCTATGATTTTTCTGGCCTTGAACTTGTTGATGTTTTCAGCTGGGTGGCAAGCGTGTTGGCATCATCGGTTTGGGGAACATTGGTTCGCTGATCGCAAAGAGGCTTGAAGCATTTGATTGTGTCATCTATTATCACTCCAGAAAACCCAAGGGTCGTTCAGTCTCTTACAAGTACTTCTCAAATGTTCACGATCTTGCTTCTGAATCAGACGTGGTCGTCGTTGCCTGCGCGCTGAACAAGGAGACGAGGCACATCGTGAACAAGGACGTTCTTGAGGCGCTCGGGAAAGACGGGGTCGTCATCAACATTGGCCGAGGCGCGAACATCGATGAGGCTGAGATAGTGAGGGCGCTCAAGGAAGGCAAGATTGCAGGAGCTGGTCTGGACGTCTTTGAGGACGAACCCAGGGTGCCGCCGGAGCTCTTGACCATGGACAATGTCGTGTTGACGCCACATGTTGCGGTTTTGACGTCGGAGTCCAGGTCGGATCTGCGTGACCATACCATTGCCAACCTTGAAGCGTTCTTTGCAGGTAACCAGCTGCTTACACCCGTGCTTCCCTAGTAGAATTCTAGGAACCAAATCAAATCAAATCAGATGCCGTGGGGTTGTCATTAATTAATAAAAACTAATTAAAAGAAGGTTGAGAAGCTTTCATTTATCATATAGAACAGTGTCATGATTCATGCTTACAGTAAGGTTCTGTAATTTTTTATGATCATCTGTATTGAACCAAGTGTACTACTTTGCACTTCCGAAATGGACTCGCGTTTCTGTATGTTTGAAAAAAAAAAACAGGAGTACTTCCGAGACAATCTGGCCACATACCACTAGGTTTATCCATTCCAGTGGCCCAATTACTACGGCCCACTAGTCGCAGCCTACGATAAGTCATAAGAGGCCCACTGGCCGTTTTCTTTGCTTTCAGCCCAGGAGCGTGTTTTTTCTTGCGACGGCCCAGGAACGTGTTTTGCTTCAATGATAGTAGCTCTGCAGTTGGGGAATTTCTCAGACGACAGAATGTTACGGCCTCTGGGCCTGGCCTTCACTCCACAGGGCGGCCCATCACGTCCATCTTTAATAGACGAAATCTGTGCCAGTCACGCTTGCACCCCATCTGGCCACGTGGCCGCTGCACCTTGATCGGATATTGCCCTTCTGGAGTCTTCCTCCCGTTCCCGAGCACAACACCACCAACCCGGCTCCCCCTCAAAGGCTGAAACGCCAGAATTCTCGGAGCCTTCCGTCTCCATCTCCGTCTCATGCCGTTACGCCGCCGCCGCCTCCCTCCACCACTGCAATTGCCTGCCCTCCTCTCCCGCAATTGAGTGCTGCGGCACAAGGCGGCGGCAGCCCACGAGCAGCTTGACGACAACCGCTCGCGCCGGTGGAGCCGTCGTGAGCCCAGGGCCCACCACGCCCTTGCCGGAGGAGTCGCGTGCACCCAGGGTCAGCCGCGCCAGAGTAGGGGAGCAGCCGCGTGCTTGCCGCGGATCAGCTACGCCGGGGCTATCCCTTTGTCACATGCCACCGCCCCTCATAGCGATTGGTACGTACGTGATGTACGCTCCTTCTCGGTGAATGCACAACAATTCGAATTGGTAACTAACGAGTGCCACGTCACATGCTCGATCTCTGGGTCAGGAGGGAAAATGACATTCCATCTAAAGTACAGATGTTGCGGCTTCATCACAGGGTAAAAAAAAAAAAAAGACGCATTTTCTTCCCACGTTACATCCTCCTCGTGACCTTAGGAAACGGTGATGAAAACTAGTAAATCTGTACTGCTGCTACTGCAAACCATCCTCACATCAGAGACCTGTGACCTCTTTGCTCGCTATAGCTCTTGTTGTTACCACAAGTTGGTATAGGAGATTTTCTTTTTCCAAAATTGATTAAGCACATGTTTGGTATAGCTCAACTTGAATGGTGAAATAAATGTTTTAGCTGAAAAAGCTGCTCTACAAGCATAATCGGAACTGTTTTGGTGAACCGTTTCACTAAACCAATTTTATTTCATCTCGTTTTGCCCCTTTTGTTTTTTCTTTTTCTTTTTTTTTTATTTCTTTACCGTCTCTGTTTCACCGTTCATCTTTATCTACTCATCTTATCATCCACCATCTTATCCGCACCACTCGGCCTGCGAGTTTGGCCTCAACTGAGTTTGAGATCGTGCGTCGCTCTTGCCTGAAACTTGTGTAGCAAAATCTAGAGTGATTTTTCTTTACCAACGAATAAACATGTCTTGAGTTTCATCTAATTGCACATTTATTCTACACATTGTCAAGGTGCATGTACATATATATTCTCTTGTGGCCCCAACTAATCCTTGCTCTTGTCATGGAGTATGTACATTTCAAAAAACAGACAGGTGCCATGATCATGATCATCTCGTTGCAGTGATTGATGAATGAGATTGAAAACCAGAGAGGCAGAGACATGACCTGTGCGATGCACATAAGTATGTCGTCCGTGCTGTACCAGAAGTAGCTACCTGCTACTGTGAACACATCATGTTTGCTATGTCTGTCCTGTCCGTTAATATATACATTGCATGCCCAACAAAAACTACAAACTCCAAGCTAGGGAAACGTTTCGACTTGACAAAATTCCGAGCCTACTGTACCGCCGAGGGATGTACCTACAGGTACACTTGTACAGTGTACAGGTGAACAGGCGATACGCCGGCAAAACCCATACTGCTGCCAGGGCGTGGCAGGCATCGCCACGTTCCCATCGCGAATGCCACCGATCTGGCCCCACCCGCAGAGACACGGAGCAGAGCAGGCCGCCGCTGCAGAGCACCGGCACCCGGCAGCCCCCCGCTGTTTCCGTCGAGATCCGCTGGCGCAGTGACGTCACGTACGCCACCCATCCCCTGATCCTGATCCTGATCCCCCAACGGCTACCTCGCCGCCGCACGTGACGACGACGAGTGCGACTGCGACTGGGCGTGGGCGTGGGCGGCGCCGCAGGAGAGAGAAACAGATTCCTCCGCCACGCACTCCGCCAGGAGCGCGTCCAGGACCCGGTCCGCCACCTCCTCCGCCACGTCGCCGGCCTCCTCCTCCACCGCGGGGTGCCGCGCCAGCCGCCGCAGCACCAGGTTCGACCGCGGATCCTCCAGGTCTGCAGCCACCAGCGCGTCGATGTCGCCCACCACGCGGCAGTCCGCCGCCGGGAAGCTCCGCACCTTTCTCCACACCTTCCCCAGCAGCGGCAGCCCCGTCATCGTTAACGTTGGTCCTCTTCCTGATGACGCCGACGCCGACGCCTCCAGGCCCAGGAGCAGGTCCGCCAGGAGTTCCTGCGCCAGGTGGAACAGCAGCTTCCGGTTCCACCGGTGCCGGAGCGGGCCAAGACGCGCCTCGTCCGTGGGGAGCTCCAGCTCCAGGAGGTGGAACACGATCGGGTCCACGGGCGACCCCACAGAGGAGTGGCCCCGACGACCCAGCGGCCACCGAGGCGGCGGCGACGGCCGCATGAACCCGCCGCGCTCCAGCACCGTCCGAAGGTACCTGTACTCGGGGTCCTCCTCCAGCGGCGGCGGCGAGGACGAAACGCGGGCGCGGCCGGCCGCCGCTGATGCCGAGCAGCAGTTGTCCGTCGTCGTTGATGACGACGACGAGGACGTCGGCGGCGCTGACGCCACGGGGGGCTTCTTGATCCGCGTCGCGAAGCGCTCGCACCCGTCCGGTTTCCTCGCTCGGGTGCGCGGCGGGTCCAGCGGCGGCGGCGGTGGCGGGGGCCGCGACGGCTTCGCCCGATGCGGTGGCGGAGGGGACGGATGCTGCTGCTGCCTTGGCGCCAGCGGCGCCAATGCCACCCTGGGGCTGTGATGCTCGGCAGCGCTTGGCTTTGGGGACGGCACCGTCGTCGGCGGCCTGGCAGTTTGTTGAACTTGAACCACGACACGCAGCTGCTTGGTGGCGTCCTCCATCGCCGGTGCAGGACTACTCATCATGACGACGTTCTCCTTGTTGTTAAAGCAGCTCATCTGCCTCTTCTCTGCCGCCGGCGACGACGAGGATGTGCTGTTCTTGCCGGACTTGCGGCTGGCGACCGTCTCCTTGGCCTGGCGGAGGATCTCGCGTGCGTGCTCCTTGGCCGCCGCCCTCTCGTCCCGACGGCGAGCACCATCCTTCTTCTTCTTCTTGCCGGAGGCGGCGGCGGACAGGGACGTGGGCGAGCTGGGCATGGACATGTATTGCGCGGCGCGGTCGAGTACGGTCTCCTTGAGCGCCTGCAGAGACAGCCTGGGCCCGTCCCACGAAGCCCGCGCCGACGTGGAACCGCGCGGAGTGTCCGGCAGCGACCGGGAGGCGGCCTCCGTGCCGACGTTGCAGCTGAGGCTGCGCAGCGGCTCCCGGCGGTTCATGGACTCCGGGATCACGCGCTTCTTCTTCTCCTCCCCCTTGGACGCCGGCGGGGAGCGGCAGCTGCTGTTCTCCTTGCCCGTGGAGGTAGTCGATCGTCTGCCGGTGCTGCCGAGCTTCTTGTGCTGCGCCGGCGAGGGCTGCTGGTCCGGCAGGCCGTCGATGCCCATGAGTCGGGCCACGAGGCTGGGCGTCCTGGGCGTCTCGGCCTCGGACGACGGCGCGGTGGGCTTGGTGGAGCGGTGCATGCTGGTCGTCCTGCTGGCGAGGGCGTCGAACGCCGGCTCGATCTGCACGCCAATCTGCAACACAGACAGACAAATAGGCAGCGCAATGTCGCAATTAGCAATTGATAATGTGGCAATTAGCAATTCAAGACGCAACGCAATTAGCAAGCAAGAGTGGCCGACTGACCTGGATGTCGTTGGGGTTGTCGGCGTCGAGGTCGAGGCTGTTCCTGGGCGCCTCGAATCCGCTCTTGCTGCTGTCGTCATCCCGCCGGTGGCTGCTGTCTCCGTTGAGGCTGCGGCTGTCGTGCGGCGTGACGATGGCGTTTGTGGAGGTTGGCGGGCGGCCGACGCAGCCGGCGCCGGGGGCGAAGATGAGGTAGTGCACCATGGACATGCACCCAATTGGTGGTTCGGCTGCCGCTGCCGTCGCTGGTTCCGGCCTCGGCGTGGTGGGCGCGGAGGAGGAACGACTCCGCGAGGAGTACCAGAACGACGACGACGACGACGACTGCTTGGTCCTCCGCCCCATGGTAGATACACGTGGTTGCTACAGTGTCGATGGTGGAAAGGTTCTTGTGAAGAAGGTGAGCCTAGATGTTGATAGCGTAGGCTTTTTAAGATGATCAACCTACTGTGTGCAATGCAACAAGAAAGCTAGATAGATGTTGGTGGTAGTGATGGTTTTCTCTCTTTGCTGGGCTGGTGGGATGAGCTAGCAACGGGGTGTTGCCTTGCTAGAGGCTAGCTGATCTCAGTCTCCTGGAAAGGAGGGAGGGAACGACGGAAGGAGTGTTTGAACTTTGAAGTTGGAGATATAGATCTGCAAGGGAGTTTGAAGCTGGTGAGTGAGATACTAGTAGTACGTTGGTGTTTGGTGAGGAAGTAGTTAAGCTTGGGGAAGGGAGACGATGCATGATGTCCGGACGGATGGGAATATGAAATTGCAAGGAAATTGGGATCCACTAGTCGGGCGGGCGCGTGGTGATGAGCTCAGCATTTGCATTGGGGTGTGTCATGTGAAGGTGTATGATCGAGAGTGGGAGAATTGAGGGAATAACACTGCAGTTTCTCAAGCAGCAACACAGTGGAAAGCTGTTATCATATATGCTCGCTGTGTGTCTATCAACTTCAATTTCAGAGCCCAGCTGCCCTGTGCCTGTGTCTTGGTCTTGGACTCTCACACAGTACCCCATGCATATGCATATGGGTCCGGCCTGTGCCCCTACCTAGCCTTGTGAGTAGTACGGAGAGTACTATTATACTACTAGTAGTATGTAGTACAATATGATATTTACTACTCTTAGTATCTTAGACAGTGATGATTGTATATAAGTTTCCCTCCAAATTTGAAAATGAGATCGAGATCATGGCCGGGTTGGGCTTGGGATCATGCATATGCTACCTTATCCGACCCACACCACGTGCTGTGCTTTATGGATGCTACCTCCTCCTCTCTTCTTGCTTAGGCCTTGTTTAGATGCTGAAATTTTTTCAACTTGGCTACTGTAGCATTTTCGTTTGTATTTGATAATTATTATCCAGTCATGGACTAACTAGGTTCAAAAGGTTCGTCTAGTGATTTACAATCAAACTGTATAATTAGTTATCTTTTTTTACCTATATTTAATGCTCCATGCAAGTGGCTAAACATTGATGTGATGGAGAGAGAGTTAAAAAACTTGGAACTTTGAAGAGAACTAAACAAGGCCTTAGTTTGTTGTTGCAATTTGAAAGATGCAGCAGTATATACCATTCATATTCATGCGCACATACTGTGCTTCTATAGTAGCGTTGTGTATAAACAATGTTGGTCGTCGTTCATGCATGCTTTTGTGTGTAATGTACTGGTAAATAGTAGTAATCCAGCTACTTTGTGCGTGTAAATGTAAAGGAGATGGAGGAAATGAAAAGCGGTCACCTCACCATCACATTGCCATGCACGCTCTTTGTGATACCGCTACTTTAACCTAGCTTCTCCATAGGAATTAATAATGGATTAGTCCCAAAACGTTAGGTTAACGTCACCTTTAACCGGCCTTTGAACACCCCCATAAGGTTAGCTTTGGGAAGCGGAAAGGCATGCAGCAGATGCAGCCCCTGCAGGAGGGAAGGGATCAGAGACAGAGAGAGATGGATGCGGACGAGGCCGGATGACGACGACATGACGGACGGCCGTGGCCGAGGAGGATGATTCCAAAGACAAAAACAACATGGCTCCCACCTCCAGGCCCCCCATTGCGCTGCTGGCCTGCCCATGCCATGCCATTCATTCATTTCTCCTCCCCTCCCTCGTTAATTACAGCTTAACCACACCACAATGCCCGCCTTGCTATGGTTAGTTAATAGTCACTCTGATGTACTACTGTACAGTAAATCGTTAATCCGATCCCCAGGCAGCAGTCACAGGCATGGGTAACCACCATGTCAACATACAGTACAGTAGAGCAATATATAGTGACATCATGCAGTAATTAATCCATGGGATTAGCGGATAACGAATGGGAGTCCGGGTGGATGACGTTTTGCGCTCGCATTGGCCGCACTGAAACTCAGGCACCCCCACCGTAACAGCTCTCGTACTAGCATGACTGACCGAGACTGTAAATCCGGAGGAATCTCGCTCTCTCTTTCTGTGTCTGACACGACAATTAAGCAGGTGGGGTGCCCAACAACACTGGCACTGAATGTGATCCCTCTCAATTCACCGCACTCTATTTTTAGCCTCAATTCCGATGTGAATGTGATCCTCCTCTTTTTCAGTGACCAAAACAAGCCGCTACTCTGCATCCATCGGAGTTGCAGTAGTAGAGATTTTTACTGCTCCATTTTTTGATTTGGACTTGGATTTGGGAACATCAATCATCATTCATTCACGCCGCGCGCGGATGAATATATGAATAAAATACAGTAGTAATAAAGCAGAGCTAGCTACTCTGTACCGTGTCGTCTCTGCAGGTAACTTAATTACTAGCACCAGCAACAACAGTATCTACCTGCTACTGCTAGTACTACAAGTAATTAAACTAATCAAATCTTCTCCAGATCTCGTCTCACGCTCTCACATACTAGGAGTAGGCTGCTGCCGCCGTATTTGCGTTGTCTGGGATTTCAAACTACTTAGCACGCTGATTCAAAAATTGAAATTTACGGACGGGCAGATCCATCGCCTGCTACTATGCGTACTGTACTGGATGAAATGATCCGAGCCGGCCTCTAGCAATCAAGTTCGTGCATATATGAGCGGATCGGAGGACGACAGTGGATCATTAATGGCCGCACGCGTCGATCAGCTGCAAATTTAGGCTACTCCGAGCCATTCAAATGCAAATTAAGGGCCCTGAGCCGCGTGGCAGTGAAATCATTCTCACTGTGTTTCAGAGTACGTGGAGGGATAGGACGGCGGCGTTTGATTTTCCAACCAAATCACCCACGACGTACTAATTAATCTAAATGGTTCACTTCCAGATTAGAATGGATTTTTCGTTCATTTGTAGGTGAAAACAATGGAGGAGTTATCCTTGGAGATATCGACAAGCAAGTGCCCAAGGGAGGGACCAAAGGCCGGAGGAGATGGACCGTGGACGGCAAGCAGTTGCACATGAGTATAGTTGGCCATAGGCCATTTTCATTACGCAAGTAGCCAGCTCCGTTCTATGCTGCTTATTGGTGTGATGTCCATCGATAGATTCTCAATCTGAGGTTGTGTGTCATTCATGAGTTCTCTGGCGTAATGTAGTAATTCTCTTCTTCTCGACGAAGGAGTGCATTGCACTTTATCGAATTCAGGGACGGTCGGCTTACAAGAAACCATCCATGAAAATAGATTCTCAAAGATGGTTCCTCAATTATGTCAAGCATCTATCAAATTAGATGATTTCTAGGGACGGTTTTTGTTATGTTCACCGTCCCTAGAAATCGATTTTCAAGGGTGGTTGACTAAGTCAACAATCCTTCAAATAGCATTGGTACAAACAAATTCATTCATATCTTTTTCAAATAAAGTTGGATACGATAATGTTTCCATTAAAATTGTAGAGCATGACGAGATCTAAAACTTGACGGTTGAAAAAATTTATTTTTCAGACCATTAAGGTTCGGATATTTAAATTAAGTCCTCAAATTTTAAATTTTGCAAATGAACTTGGATAGATACACACTCTATATCAAAGTTTTAACTCTCGATGAGATCAACTTTTTAGTTGAAAATTGTCTCATCAAGATCATTTACAAGTCAAAATATTGATTACAACAATTGTAAGTGTGTCGTGATAGTAGGAGGTGGTACACACGAGACTAGAGGTCGTGAGTTTGAGTCTCCATGGCTATACTTGTGCGAATTGGAATGAAAGTTAACTCCTACGTGACAGAGAACAATCCTCCAATTACTTAGGACATTTGTTTTTCTAATTTTTTACAACTTCAAAATGTTTCTCTATTAAAGAAACTAAAAATCATTTTTAGGGATAGATTGACTTAACAAAACCGATCTTGAAAATAGATTTGTAAGAGCAGTTAAGAGAACTGCTATGAAAATCAAATTCTAGGAACAGTGTTAAAATCGACTCTAAACGGTTTTTTAAAGGGAGAATTGGCTGTGGGACACCCCGAAAGACATAAATTAGCTGGTGCACACATCCATTTTTGATATTTGCCAGAAGAAACCGTAATTTTATGTAATTGGGCCAATGGACATCAAGCCTAATCAAACATTATTACAAAATAGATATAAAATCATATACGTGCCAAAAAATTATACTATAAAATCTTCTACACTCTACATGATGAGATCTACATGGTAAAAATATTGCTTTGCACTGAAATGACCATTTTGCTTCTCTTCATAAATAGACAAAGATAACCATGGTTAATTAGTTAATATATTTGTATGATACTAAAAATACTAGGAAAATCATAAAATACATACATCACCAAATCATGTCTGTGATAAAAATATCAGATCAAAATAATAAAGTTTAATATGTCAACTAAGCTTCACATGAGATAAATCTATAACTTAGTAACACTAAATATATCGATATAAACTTTATTATTTTGGGCTAATATTTGTAGCATTGTCAAGATTTGTTGATATACGCATTCTATGATTTTTTTCCAAGTTTTTTAGTGCCCTATAAGCATATTAGAAAATTAATCATGGTTATCTTTGTCTATTTATGAAGAGGGGCAAAATGGTCATTTTAATACAAAACAATATTTTTACTCTGTAGTTCTCATCATTTAGAGCGTAGAAAATTTTATAGTATAATTTTTTAGCACTTATATAATTTTATATCTATTTTATAAAAATATTTGATTAGGCTGGATGTCCATTGGCCTAATTACATGAAACCGTAGTGTCTTGCAGCAAATATCGAAAGTGGATGTGTGCACCAGCCAATTTATGCCTTTCAGATATCCCACAACCAATTCTTCCTTTTTTTTAGACTGGCATTGAATATCGTTTTTTACCGTTAACAAAAATCTTTGCTGTATATTTTCATTGTGGAGCTGGGTGGAGCTCGGGCATATATGGAAGAGCTACCACCGGATCGACGCGTGCCGCTGCAAGATCCACTGAGGTGGAGGGGCTTGTTTTGCCGGCGTCTCATGAATTGGAGGGCAAAAGGAAGTCAGGGGACTGGTAGGGACAACAGAGGAGCTTACTTGTCAAGTAGTCATTTACATGTATCGTGGTCTGGCTTGTGTATTTTTTTTAAACCTTATTTGTCTGTAACAAAGGTTAAACTATGGAAGGAAGTATCGTTTGGTTGTTCATATGAATGAGTGTTTTCTAGATTATAAACATAGTCATATATATACAATTGCATAAAAATATATTATTCGGTTATTTTTATGTATTTTTTAAAATAAAACCGTAGCGTTAGCACGGGCGTTATACTAGTATATACAAAAGCAATCTCTGGTTTACCCAGCTTGTATCAACTGTGGTCCTATACGTATGCAGATGCAGATGGCGTGACAGTGAATTCGGCACGGCTCCATACTGTCCACCGTGCCCTGGCTAGCTGCAGCGCGGGCCATGCAAATAAGGAATGATCCGCGCGAGGCTCGAGGCGCGTAGCTACCAACCACCGCTAGGATCGAGCTGCTGCACCTAACATTTGTTTGCCAATTCTTCAGTGCAGCTGCAGCCTGCAGCGCGAAGAAGAGCAGCGCTGCCGGCCTCGTCTGCGCGCGCTCGATCGGTCCAGCCTACCACTATCACACTGCCACAGTTCAGGATATTTTCAAATCCAGTCCAATGTTGAACCGCTGCGAGAATGAATGAATGAATGTGGCTGCAGATGGAGCTACGACAGGATTTATTGCTGCAATTATTTCCGTGATGATCGATCATATCAAGTTAGCACGCCTTCCTTCTGGTCCTTGCAGCAGAATGCTGCAACGCAACGACCTGCCGCTCGCCAGGCTGCCGCCAGAAGGCATCATACACAAATTTAAAGAACGCGGAAGATCCATTGGAAACGCCAAGAAGAGGACCCTATAGAAGTATAGATTAATTGAACCTTCAACGTACACAAGGGCTTCTCCGAGTTATATAGTTGAGAGAGAGAGAGAGAGGCATGTCACGGGCGGACCGTGTGCATGCTCTCTTGAATCTGGATCATTCATTCATTTACGTGGTATGGACGGTGAGTAGGACGATGCAAGACAAAATGATATCATGCATGCAACAGAGAAACATGTGATACGTACGTACGCAGGAGATTTGGGATCATGGATCCAAAACAAGTGCTCACACTAGTAAGTATAATTGTCGATCATGCATGGTATGCAATAATAGATTTGCAGGGAACGTTGGACAATTTTGACTGTCATCTTTGGGAATGGCTCATTTATCAATACCATTAGCCTAAATCGACTTTGATCACCCTATGAATCATTTTTTTGTAGTATAGCACTCTATATACGTTATTTTTCACAATGCATGAAGTGGGTAATTGCTAGTATAGATCCTAGCTAGCAATTCTCACAAAACTACCCTTTGATTCGTTCGATCGAGTGCACGATCGCGTATTCACATCCATGCATGATTATTGTCCGGCACGTAGCCCGGCAGACGATTAGAGATTCCATGCTGGTTGGGGCGGGAGGGAGAGAGAGAAGGCATGTCACAGGCGGATCGTGCATGCATGCTCTCTTTAATGATCTGCTTCATTCACTTACGTGTAACAAGGTACGTAGCAGCAAACTAGCAAGCGACATGCAAGACAAGGAGACACCCAGACATATGCATGTGATACGTACGTACGTAGGTGACATGCATATGCAACAGAGATATATGCATGGGGGGAGTGCGTGGATCCAAAAGGAGTACTCACTAGTACGTACGCATAATTTGTCGATCGATCATGCATGATGCAGTAGGGGCCGGCCGGGTGACTGTGAAGCTTGAAGCTAGCTAGTTAGCGAGAGGTGGTTGACCCTGCTAGCTGTATGTTACACAGAAACGGAAGGCAGTCAGGGAAAGAGAACAGAGACACTTGTGATTTTCGATAATTAATGATGATGATAGTGAAAGAGTATCGTCTAATAAAATCTATGACAAAGCTTTTGCCGTCTTTTCTTAAAAAATGATAGTGAAAGAGAATTTCGATGACGATGGTGAAAGAAGATGTATGGAATGAATTATTGGAATAGGCGAATGAAAGTAACCTAGCGTAGCATGCAGGTAATGATCGAATACCCTGACATGCATGCATCGATTATGCAGCGCTGGCCTGCCTGCCCCCAATATCTGTGCACATATACAGTGGGGGTGTTTCTCACAGTGCTGGGGGTGCGTGCATGCAATTCCACCAGATACGATCGGTCGTCGTCGCAAAACTCGCTCGTTACTGCTGCACCCGCAATGCAATCAGAAAACGACGTGGCACTGAGCTTCCACTACTCCTGGCCTGCGCGAGTGCTGCCGGCCGGTGGCTCTCGATCGAGGCATCATGCATGCCTGCCGGCTGCGCCGTCTTTTGAGTCTCTGGCTTCGTTTTCCATTGCTGGGATCGAGGCATGCATCGTCCGGAGAGATGCGCAGTGGGTTCCATGATTGACAGGGATGGATCCACATCGAGCAACTCCCATCCGGAAGCATACTTCGTGCCTAAAAAAAAATTGATTAGAAGTTAAACATGCATGGATCCTTTCATTCAAAAAGAAAAATATTTTTGTTGATCATGGATCCCAAGTGCCAACGGTTTGGTTTTCAAACAGGTTAGTGCATGCATGGTGCATGAGCATCAGCTAGAAGTAAAGCGTTGACACGGATGGGCTTCACATGACATGCATGCACGTAGTAGTACGTACGTTGCATTCATTGCACTCGTCACTTACTCGCGTCGCTTTAGGCGAAAGCAAGCATTGCACGTAGTAGTTTATCGTCGTCGTCGCTACGAGTCTACCTACCTAGCTACTTCCTTCGTTTTAAATTATAGTTCGTTTTGACTTTTTTAGTACATGTATTTTGCTACGTACCTAGATAAATAATATATCTAGATATATAAAATAAAATACATATACCAAAAAAGTCAAAGTAAACTATAATTTGGAACGGAGGGAAGGGAGTAGTTGACGGCTGGCCCCTCCGCTCAAAAAGAAAAATAGTGTCGCTATATACATGGATCATGTTGGCGGTAGGCTGTTTTTATAAATTTTTGTCAAAGTTTGTACAGATTGTATTAGCAACAAATTGTATTTCTAAACAATTCGTATAATGATATAATTATGCAACACATGAATAATTATATTTTTATATTTGTTTTGTTAAACTTAAACTATTTGGCTCAATATGAGAATAACGGAGGACTACGCAACACAACAGACAGCAGTACGTTGGTTTAATTTGTTTGTCTCAATGCAGAACTTATCTACTATATATAGCTTTATGGTTCTGAACTTCCGATCTGATATACGCTCGTACTAGATTCAAGATTCGCCGACCAATGCCACCTGACATCATTCTATGCATTCATGATCTGTTTGAAGTATTAGCCATCGGTCTAAGTAGAAGATTTCGTATCCCAGTTTTAAGATTGGAAACAATATATGTTGATAATTTTCATCCTTTGTGGAACTTGTATCATGCAACTCTCCGAGTGAGACATGTCTAGCTTTAGCTGGTGATTGTTGCTCTCTGTGTCGTATGCCTAGCTACAGGCCATATGCATGCATTGGATCGATAGCCAGGCAGCGAGTACGTGGCCCATCACACAAATAGTTGCCTCGATCGATCAGTTCCCATATCCAAAATTTGAATTCAGTAGAGGGCGTATGCATGCATGTTTGACACACACACATATGTATATATATATACGGTAGGTACCTAAATATACGTACAATGGATCCATTATATTTATATATAAATGTTGCATTCACGAATCACGTCACCTATCATCACGTACGATGATAGTCTCTGCTGCGTGCATTCGCACGCACATCATGCAACACGACAAAAGCGCGATGGTGGAATCATCGTCACTCGTGCGTGCATGCATGCATGCATGTGACCCATCGTCAGCGTCAGCTAGCCTGTCAACGCAGCTGGAACCACGTGCAAGAGCTAGCTCCAGCCCAGCATGTAAACTAGGCTCCTACTTTTTTTATTTGTATGCTGGACTGTGAAAAATATAGACTCAAATTTGCTTCTAACTCCAACCCAAGACCCTAAATAAAAGCCTCTAAATTAATATTAGCAGACAATGACAGATGGGACCCGCCAGTCATTGTATCTTTCTTCTTTCCCTTTTCTTCTTCCTCTGTACAAGGGACTGAAGAGAGCAGAGCACACATCGGAGCAGCTGCTCATGCTCCTGCGCCGTCAGGGCGACTCGCGTGGTCATGCACCGGGGCCGCTCGCGCGGCGAGGAAGCGCCGTCCTCGGCGCCATTCACTCCATCTACTCACTCCCCTCTCTGCCTCGCTCTCTTTCTTCTTGCTTGCACGCGCGAACAGCAGCGCCGCCGCTGCTCCGCTGCCGGCGCAGCTCACCTTCGCCGCACCACCGTCCGCACGAGCAAGCACACGGATTCGCCTCGTCCTCCTCCATCTTCCTGTGCCGTTCGCACCACGAATCGCCGAGTTTGAGGGCCGAATCGACTCCTTGTACTACATCCAGCAGCGCCGGCGGTGGGAGGGGGCGCTGCTCACCGGCGGCGGCAGTGGCGGGAGGAGCCGTCGTGGGGCATATCCAGTCGGCGACAGCGCAAGGAGACTCCAGGAGGCGGCGCTGCAAGGCCCGGCCCGCGCGCTCCTGGGCCTCCTCCTCCTCCGCCGGCAGCGAGCCCACGCCCCGGTGCTGGCGCCAGATCCTCGACCGATGCGCGGCCGCGGCGGCTGCCTTTACGGCCGGCACGGCGCCAGAGCCGGCCTACCAACGCCGCCAAGCCAGGGACGGCGAGCTATCCGAGCAGAGACAATGCATGTGACAGCGCCGTGGCCCCCCACCACTCCTGGCGCCTCCGGTGGTGGGGAGGGGCGGCTGGCCGCCGGATCCTGCGACGGCGGGGCGCTGCTGGGCGGATCCGACACTCCGGCGGCGGCGGCCGGACCCGGCTACGGCGCCATGAGCGTGCGGCCATAGGGGACGATGGGATCCACGCCGGCGGGGTAGGACTGGGCGGCGGGGAGCGGAGCAGTACTGGGCGGCGAGGAGCCAGAGGCACATCGTGCCGGTGCGCCGGCGGAGCAAGCACGCACGGTGGGGTGCCGAAGCCGGTCCCGGTCTCACATCGCAGGCGGGAGTCCCCGCGGGGTGGAGGTGGTGTGGGACCCACCGGATGAGAGAGGGGTAGGGGCTTGCTGGATGTGGGGGCCTAAAACTATAATTTAAGAGGGCATGAAAAATAGGAGCCCAAGTAGGGGCTCCACGGGAGTTGGTTTTTTGCCCAAACTCCTAAATTTTAGAGTAGGGGTCTAAGTAGGGACCTGGATTGAAGTTACTCTAACAGTCGTCGGATATGAAGGCGTGTAAACGTTCGGGGCGTTTCCGCGGGTGCACACGGCGCGGCGGCGTAGGAGAGAGATGAAACATCCTTGGCCATTGATGGACGCAGCAGAGAGCACGTGCTCCTGTGTGGAATTGGAACTCAGTGCCGGTAACACGGATGGGAATGTGATTGCTGGCGCGCATGGCAACGCATATAGCTCCAAAATCCACATCAGCTTTGCTATGTGCTGTACACACATCAGTCCAGTGTAAAAATGGCAACGGGGAATTCCCCGTCGGGGAGTGGCTCTCCATCCCCGTCCCCGTAGGGAAATTTTCTCCCCGTCCCCGCCCCCGTGAAGACTGACGGGGACACTTTTCTTCCCATCCCCGTCCTCGCGCGGGGATTAATCCCCACCGGCGAACCCGGTCCCCGACACAAGCGAATCTGTGGCATGGAAATTTGTCTGTTCAGTTCCCAATATCACAAAATCGGAAGAACAAAACAACGTTGTCTCATTTGTCAAAAGCCAAAACCCAAAGAACGAGAAACATTGATAGTTCTATAGTTTGGATCACTGTGAGTGAAAAGCTGCAACTCCAAATAAAAATATTAGAGTACTAGTATCACATATTTACATAATCGAGAAATGCTCACAAGCATCTCGCAAGATTCAGCTGCATCAACTAAATAAAGACTTGGTCTTTCACGCCGCTGGTGGTTGCAAGAGAGCAGCTGAGGGAGGGATATCGAGAGAATCTGGAGAGCTTGCGGCAGATCTGATGGGCATCGGAGGTCGTCCCCGTACGAGCAAGCCGCCGACGGTCGCTCAGGGCTGTGGACCAAGTTGCTCCCTGCGGATCGGAGCTTGCAAGGTCCGACACCGACTAGAGCATGACTGCAAGATTCTGCGAGCATGCGACTGCGAGAAGGGCGAAACGCCGACACCGCGCGCGGCATGAAGGTTGGACTGGAGGAGTGGAGAACTAGGATTTAGGGTTCGATACTTGATGGTGCGTTATATACTTCGCGAGTTATTGGGCCGTTACATGGGCTCTACTGCCCTGGCCGCCTCATACGCGGGGGCGGGTACACGGGGATCGGGGTCGGGGACAAGCCAACCATCCCCGTTATCCCCAATGAGGACAACATTTCTATCAATTTTATCCCCGTGGGGATTAAATCTCCTCCATCCCCATCTCCTAATGAAAGAATTCTCGGTGAGGAATTAGGATCGGGTCCCCATTGTCATTTTTAGTCCAGTGCAACACATGGCGGCGAGTGTGTCCAACAGAGATGGAGCCTGCGTGCCGGGCGGTGCGGGTGCCGGTCCACCTGCATGCATGCATGGTCCAGGCATCGATCGATCGCATTAGCATATTCTCCTTCTACAGTAGTACGTACATCCGTCCTTGCCGCGCTGGTCCAATATTTAATAATCATGTCTCTCTCGTCAATGCTCGTGCCTAATATATACCTTGACGACAGGCAGAGCCAGAGGAGGGCACGCATATATCCGGACAGGAAATCAGCAAGAGATCCTGCCATCGCGGCCAAAATGAGCCAGCCATATATGATATATGCATCATCACACAATCCTGCTCTGCATTTCAAGCATGCGATGCAAAAGGTGGCGGTGCGGTTGGAGGAGCAGGACAGAGAATGCGAGCAGCGCAACAGGCTGCATGCCTTGCCAGTCGATCGCTTGGCGGCAGCTACTGTAGTAGCGGCTATATGTATATCTAACGCGTCTTTTAAGGCCGGCGTCGGCGTCTCAATGGATCTCGATGGCTATAGTAGTACCATTTTAGCCGATATCCTTGCTCGTCTCGTCAATTGAATCCATCGAATTATTCGAGCCGGACCTACGTAGCGTACTCCTATACTCCATCACTCACGCGTAGAACGTGCTCTACTTCTAGCTAGCTACATATATACTAGCCATATTCCGAATTCGAATTCAAAAGCTGTACGTACTACATACCAAAAGATAGAGATATATCATATCGCCGAAGGATCGATGCAAACAAAGTAATAAATAAATTACTGACAAGAATGCGTATATATAGCGATAAAGAATTAACCGAGATGAGAGCTGCAGACAGGGAGGGGAGATATAGTGAG
>CM041642.1:44396585-44419662 GCA_023333625.1 Bothriochloa decipiens | reverse complement strand
ATATATACTAGATCAGGAGGGACACAGCGGGGAGCGCGACGCGTGACTTGATTTAATTCTAGCGACCAACAAAAAAAAATAGTAATGCCTATGCCACAATACGGTGGAAGTGGAACCGTAGCTGCAGCTAAATTATTATTACGTCATATATATCCCTGCGGCCTGCACTACGTGCTACACCACCTTGCATTGAGATTAAAATGCGTACGTGTGTCGCCTATATCGATCCCTCTTCACTTGATCAGCCATCGTACACCGTTATCTTCTCACAAGAAACAACATATCAGCCCACTTAGCGGCCAGTGAAACCATTAAAACAGTACTACCATTTTGCATTCCTTGAATATCAACTCATTAACTAGCGACCCACACATCATGGATGAAGATGACGACGACATGACGGACAGCCGTGGCCGAGGAGGATGATTCCAAAGACAAAAACAACATGGCTCTCACCTCCAGCACTACGGGAAACGGTGACTTTGCCGACTGCCCCAGTCTTTGCCGACTGTCAAAACTTGGGCAGTTGGCAAAGAAGCCCTTTGCCGACTGCCAAACAGGACAATCGGCAAAGCCACTATCTGGCAGTAGGCAAAGAAAGGCAGTCGGCAAAGCCTTCTTTGCCGACTGCCCAGGAAGAGCCTAACAGTCGGCAAAGTTCGGCAGTCGGCAAATCTTGGTGGGCGTAGATGGGGTCCGTCGCCGTAAGCTTTGGCGACTGCCCTAACGTCCGACAGTCGATAAAGATAGCTCCTTTGCCGATTGCCACGCCGAGCAGTCGGCAAACCGCCACGTGGCCTGGGCTGGGCCCAGGGCCGGCCCTCTTTGCCGACGCCAGGCTGGGCAGTCGGCAAAGGCGGCTTATTTGCCGACTGCCAGTGACGTGGCAGTCGGCAAAGAGGCTCTTTGCCGACTGCCCAGCTTGGCAGTGGGCAAAGATTTATTTTTTTTAATTTTGAAACCAAACTTTTTCTGTAGCCCAAACATATTATTTAAAAGCACATGTTCGAATTTGGGACCTTTTTACAATATTTTGCTATATTTCATTCACATATTTCATTTAATTGAAATTTTCCGCATAATCCAAATTTAAACTGCAGGTGCATGAAATAATAAAACGTAGCCATTTAAAAAATGATATTCATGTTGGAGAGTGTATTTTGAGGCCGTGTCCATAAACTCACCCAAAAGTTTGAACGTTTTGTCCATGAAACATGACCATCCAAGTGCGATAGAAGTGTTTTTTAATTATATAAAATCCAAACGAAGTCCGAAAATCACGAAACTTACCAAGGTGTCATGTTATCGCATGTCGAGGCTACGATAAAAATTTGAGAATGTTTGAAGAAAGTTGCGACGTCGGATGTCCAAAACCCAGACATCTCCACGTGTGATCATCGACCCTGAGCCTTTTCAAAGGGCAACTCGGAAGGGAAAGCATAGCTACCCCCAAGACGTTGAAACAACATGAGTTTCGCACTATCATGCTCTACGTGTTGTTGAACCTTGATGAAGTGGTTCCTTATTGAATGTAAGTTCTCAATGAGCTAGTTACATACGCAGTCAATATCCTCCACCTATCATGCTGACCCCCCTGTCTCTTGTTTTTTCAGGGAGTAAATTAATGAATTATGGACAAGGGATATGGCTCCTACCGACGAAGAAGAAGACTATCTTCTCAAAAATGGCACGCCCGATTTTATTTTTTGGTTCCGTATAAAGGTACCATCGAACTTACCTCTTTTCAACTTTGAGATTCCACATTGCTCCTAGGAGCGAGTAATGTAACGATCTACCTGGCCTCACCTTGCAGGCACGGACGGATAGAGAAATGAGTGGTGAATTGAAATAGGTTGCACGGGGCTTCAGAACTAGGGTGGATACATTCACCGTTTATGATGTGAATGGCTATCGCTTTTGCACGAGAAGTTACGAGGAGAGTTGGCCCACCTGAAAGACCATGTGCACAGGAGTTCGTACGCCCGGCACCAATAACCTCGACTATTATGGCATAGTCGAAGAAATATACGAGCTCCACTTTGAGGGCCCAAAAGATCTTAAACCAGTGGTATTCAAATGCCATTGGTTCGATCCTAATAAAGTTTGAAGAGCCAATGACATTGGGCAAGTTGAAATTCAACAGGATTCCGTCTATACTGGAGAAGATGTCTATATTATGGCTCAACAGGCCACGCAAGTTTATTATCTCCCATGAGCGTGCCAAAAAGACAAGAGGCTTAAGGGTTGGTACCTTGTGCACTTGGTATCGCCGTGTGGTAAAGCGCCTGTCCCAAACGATGATGATTACAACTTTGACTCAACGGCAGATAGCGGAGAGTTCTATCAACCTAAGGGGCTAAAAGGGTGTTTGTCGATAGACATTGTTTCGCTGATGGGCATGGAAGTAGACAACGACATCGATGAGGATGAGGGTGAAGTGGTACAAGATCCTTAGGACATAATAATGCTTGAGCGATGGAGGGCTCGACGCGATAGAGTTGTTCAGGACGATGGAGGTGGTGAGGACAGTGGAGATGATGATTACTTAGATTTCGACAATATTGATAGTGATGATGACAACAGCGATGACGAGGAGCCAACCACTGTCGTTCGTGGAGATAAATTCTAATTCATGTAAATACTATATTGTTCTTATTATTACTTTACCATTATGCTTCGTTCATTTTGCATCTCTTTACAAGTACTTATCGATTATTTGTGCTAATTGGTTTAATCTTTGTCTTTGTCATTGCAGGCACAGGACAAAATGCTAGGCGGAAGTAGACGATCGCGATGAAACACTAAGTCGGTCTACATGCGTGGCGGCGAGGACGAGGTGTTAGAGGAGATGCCATTGGAGGAGACGAGGACTCGCTCACGTCGCTCGGCGACGAGGCAGCTGTTTGCCTCGGACGACGTGCAGGACGAGGTGTAGGACGAGGAGGACGGGGGCGACTAGCACTGGGGCGGGGATGAGGAGGACGGGGGCGAGGCGACACCAGGGGAGATGGCTTCCTCAGGTTCGTTCATTGGTTTTACATATGTACATTTCCTTTTGCATTGTTTAAACATCGAGGGTGTAACATTGCAATCCGAGCTGGCCGAGTTTCGGGCTGCGTAGGAGGCTTCGTGGGAGGCCTATCAGCAGGAGATGGCGGCGCGAGAGGAGGCCCATCGGTAGGAGATGGCACGCCAGCTTTAGGCTGTTCGGCCGGAGTTTGCCAGCTACATTCAGAACATTCAGATCCCTGGTGCTGTCATGCCTCCGTTGCCCGCCTCAATGTTCGCTCCACCACCTCCTCCTGGCCCGATAGGGACTCTGGTGAGTATATATGTTTGTCCATTGTTTTGGCTTGTGCGGCCATCATGCAGGTATTAATGAGATCGCTTCTCCTTTGTGCAAGCACAGTCGACGGGTTCGAACCCGACTGCTCCAGATGGCCCTTCTCCAGGCCATAGGTTGTTGCCCCTCAGCCACACTTCTGGCCTCCGGGTAGCGGTCTTCCTCGTCCTTCGCAGCACGGGACCTCCGCGTGGGCAAGCTGTCCTCCTCCGCCTACCCAGCACGCGCAATCCAGGTGGTAGTACCAGTCGGCGCTGCACCGGCTTGAGCCAGGACAGTCCTCGTGATCTTCGTGGCCTTCAATCCATGATGGGCATAGGGACGACGGATCACAGCACGAGTGAGGGCCTTCGTATGGATTTGTTAGACTTTGTTGGACTTTGTGATTGTTGGACATGTTGGACCTATTGGATGCGTTTGTTATGGACAACATGTGATATATATGTGGATTTTGTGTTATATATGTGTGAATTTGTGTTATATATATGTGTGTGTGTATGTGTGTGATTTGCCTGCTGCAATATATCGATATATGTCAGTGTGTGTGATTTGGTAGTCGGCAAAGCTAGGTGCCGAGCTGCTAATGCACCAGCTTTGCCGACCGCCGTGGCTCGCAGTCGGCAAAGGCTGTTTTTAAAAAAATAAATAATATATCTTTGCCGACTGCCATCTAAGACAGTCGGCAAAGACTTTTTTAAAAAAACCTTTGCCGACTGCCATATCGGTAGTCGGCAAAGAAGACGCCAGACGGCACGGGGTCGCTTCCTTTGCCGACTCCGCGTTTGGCAGTCGATAAAGGCTTTGCCGACTGCCCTCCACGTGGCAGTCGGCAAAGAATCCTTTGCCGACGGACCTTTGTCGACTGCCAGCGTGGAATGCAGTCGGCAAAGGCTTCGCCGACTGGATTCCGGAGCAGTCAGCAAAGAACCCGTTTCCTGTAGTGCAGGCCGCCCCATTGCCAGCGCCCATGCATTCATTTATATCCTCTCCTCCCTTGTTACGAGTAATTACATAGCTTAACCACCACAATGCGCCTGCCTTGCTTTGCGTTGGTTAATTATTGGTTACTCTTAGTACCATAGTAGTACGTAGTAAATCTTAATCCGATCCAGGCAGGGATGCTAACACTCACTCCCTAGTGACCTCATGCATGCAGTAATTAATCCATGGGATGGGATTACATTAGCGGATTAACAACGAATGGGAGGCCAGGTGGGTGACGTTTTGCGCTAGCTTTGGCGGCACTGAAATTGAGACTGCCTGACTGTAAATCTGAAAGAATCTCCCTCACTATCTGACAGGACAATTAAGCAGGTGGGGTGCCCAACGACACCCACTGACAGCTCCACCACACCATCCTCTTATCTTTCTGCTACGTACGTACCCTCTTCAGTCTCTTTCACCGCCGTCTATTTTTAGCTTCAGTTCCGATATGTGAATGTGATCCCTCCTCTTTCTCAGTGACGAAAACAAACTGTACTCTAATAACTGCTGGGTCCATCGGAGTAGTAGTAATTTTTACTGCTCCATTATTTGGATTTCGTTATGGATTTGGAAACATCGTCATTATCATTCATTCAGGCCGCGCGGATCAATCAATAAATAAAGCAGCTAGCTGTTCCGTAACAACCCTAAAAATTTAAACATCGAAAATCACAACCAATAAAATTTTTTCTAAAAGTATCCAATATTAATGAGTGTCATATAGAAAAATATCCTATAGTTACATAAGTAGCACCAATGTTGGTCGAAGCATTTGTATTTTAGTTACAAGAGTATGATTCGCCTCTTATTGATTTTATGTGTTGATAATAAAATCAATAACCTTTATATCACATGTGAACATGTATATATATAAGTATCGCATGTGCTAACACGAGTATGTCTATATTATGCTACGAACCTTGGACATGGCTACCAACTTGACCATGAGACCCTAAGGGACTTACCAAGTATATCTTGGTCACTAACATGCTCAACACTAATAAGGATCATTAGCATAGTTAGTTAGTGGCTGGTTCAGAAAATAGAAAAGAGAAAAGAGAAAAGGTGAAAAAAGAAAAGGCAAAGCCAGCCCGGGCACCTGACGGAGCCACCTCCAACGCGCCGTAGCACCTTGCAGCCGTAGCCGCGCTGCCCGCCGCCGCAGCCATGCACGCGCCGGTGAGCCCTCAGGCCGCGGGTCCATCGCGCCCCTGCGACCGCGTCCGCCTACTCCTTGCGAGCCCGTAGCACCCGCCAGAGCCACCTCCCTCACACCAAGGCGCCCTGTCGCCGCAACCCCGCCGTCCGCCACCGCCGTTGCACGTGCGCCGGCGAGCCAAGGCCCTGGTGACCTGCTTGGACCCCGCCATCGAGTTCGTCGTGTCCTAGTGGAGCCCTAGCCGCTACCTTAGCACCTGAGCGGGCTGAAACTGTCGCGTCGCTTGCCACCGGCGGTAGTGCCTCCGCGCCTGTAAACGTGCAGGCAGAGGAGATGGGGGGATTTTCCCTTATCCCCGTAGACCCGGTCCACCAGATCAGCTAAACCAGTCACTGGCCGCCACATGGACCCTGTGTCCATGGTCCACCATGGACCTAGTCCAGTTAGCCAAAGCCCATAGACCACGGCCCAAATAAATCCATATCGCCACGCGGGCCAGGCCGGCCCAACTCGGCCCAAACCGGCCCTACCCAGGCCCAGACGGGGCCCGGTACGCGTTGACCGTTGATCGGTCAACGTTGACCATTGACCCGTCAACGTTGACCATTGACCCTGGTCCCACCTGTCTTGGACCAGACTGCTGGACCCACATGTAAGTGACTATTTTGCCCTTGACCAATCAGACGCTGCCATGTGTCAGCCCAAGATTTAACTACCCCCTTTTCTTTTTTAGAGTATAGGTTAAATCTTCTAAAATTCATAACTTCTTCATACGAAATCTAAAAATTATGAACCAAGTGTCCAAATTTTTATAAAAATGAGCTCTACGTCATAGGCTTATGTATGATTGCATTTAGAGTTATTGGATTTCATTTGGTTCTTTATGATTGATCTATAGGGGGTCGCTCCCGCGACCATTATGTCTCGATTTTAGATCCTACGAAGGAGTTGTCCGAGGAGGAGGACTAGGATTGCGCCAAGGACTTGACGGAGGACTTGAGTGACAACTGTTCAAGGCCACACCCCACCCAACCTCGTAGATCCTATTACTCATGGCATAATAACTAGTTTGCTAGTGCTTTATTTATGAATATCACCTGTGATAGGTTGCATGGTAGAATTTCTTGATGAGCCTTTACCTTGTCGCAACCTTTACTCCTGCACACCCGCTGATAGGCTAGACGCTTGCTTATTTTGCTTATGATACTTTACTTCTACTACGCTTATATCTGTGATGTGATGCGTGGTGGAGAGTATGGCATGGTATATGATTAAGGCACGTGGTGTCACTTTACTCGAGGAGAGTGCTACATGTGTCTTGGGTGTGTGGTGAGGGTTGAGTTGATCAGACAGGATTCTGTGATGAGCTTTTGGAGCGAGTCTTGCCAGGGGATGTGATCTGGGCATCCCCGTATGAGGTGCTTGTGGCAGGCACATTATGAGTTATATGGAGATCCCAGAGGTGAGAGCCTTCATGGAGCGAAGTCCCGGGTAGGAGTTGTGTTTTAGCACGGACTATTTTAGTCCCTATGAGAAGATAATCATGTCTGATCCCCCTAGGACCTGATATCTCTTGAGAACCGAAACCTTGGGACCCACGTGCTCACCACTTGCCCCTGAATGGGCGGGGACAGATGTCTAACTAGCTAGGACGGTGACACTACTACTAGGTTGTTAGCAGATAGTGTCGGGAGGTACGGGCGTTTGGTCCCACACCTTCCTTAAAGCCGCAAAGTTACCTTGGTGGCCCGGGTAACTACGCCTCACAGTCTCAGCGTGTTGGTGTACCTATCGGTGTTTCGGTGGTATTTCAGGATGTCCTAGAACTGAGTGGTATCACACCGGTTAGAAAGCAGCCGAAATCAGCCTAGGCGGAGCGCACTGCCGAGGATGGTGATCTTGTGGTTACGGGAGTACACGCTCTGTAGAGTTTTGAATCTATATATAGTCCGCAGCCTCGGTATGGCCCTTCCCTCGACCTACGCTTCTCGGGAGTTGTGAGATAAGTCCTTATATTCTCCTCCTGGTGTTACCTTTTCGGCTGTGAGCCGCTAAGACAGGCTCCGAGAGGGAGTTGGACCTGTCGACTGAGTGCGAGAGGGTGAGATGTATGTGATGTGATGGGATGGGAAAGATATGCAGATGAGATGGGTTAAAATTTGATGAACTATATTATATAACATTGGTCACTACTTGCATAGAAAACCACAGCCATATATTAGGCCTCTTTGATTATATCCTTTGCATCCCACCAAATACTACATAGCAAAAGCAAAACATAGGGTGGGAGATATGGCCAGTACAAAACGTACTGAAAATTTGGATCCAGATTTGGATGATTGCTTGCCGACGCCCCTGAGGGACGAAAGGATTAGATGGTCTCGTGCCTACGCTCAAGATGGTGAAAGACGATGCTTCCGCAATATCCTTCTACTTCCGCAGCTGTTCTGGATGCTAGATACTCTGATGATTCCGCCATGTGGCGATGTAATAAATTATGTAAACCCATCTATTGTATTCTTTTATTCGATGTATGGCTTTATAATCAACTGATATTGGATAAGTTGATGCTTGGACCTCCTGAGCTATTATTATATCCTTCATTCTGTGTATTTTTCTTTCGTGGAAAATTAAGGATGTTTCGTGTACCGTGTCGTCTGCCGCTAACTTAATTACTGCTGCTGCTGCTA
Organism: Bothriochloa decipiens; assembly: GCA_023333625.1. Taxonomy (NCBI): domain Eukaryota; kingdom Viridiplantae; phylum Streptophyta; class Magnoliopsida; order Poales; family Poaceae; genus Bothriochloa; species Bothriochloa decipiens. The sequence continues at coordinate 44,411,486 of CM041642.1, read as the reverse complement.
CTACTAATCAGTGTGCAACAAAAGGAACAACAGTATCTGCCTGCTAGTACAAGTAAACTAATCAAATCTGCTAGCTCTAGATCTCGTCCTCACATACAAGTAGCTAGCTAGGCTGCTTCCGCCGTGCGTATTTGCATGCGTCGACTGGATTTCAAACTACTAATAGGCTGGTTCAAAAATTGAAATTGGACGGACACATATCCACATCGCCGGCCTGCTAGCACGTACTGTACTGGTCAAAAATGATCCAACGAGCCGGCCACTAACAATCAAGTTAGTAAGTTCAGGTTCCAAATAATGCAAATATGAGCGGAGGACAGCGGATCAGTGAGTCAATTTAATGCACGCGCGCGTCAGCTGCAAAGGTTATTCGATCGGTGCATGGATGACTAAGCTACAGGCTGATCTGGCTACTAGTCGAACACAACACGTGCAACTATGTACACGCAGCCAGCGTGCGTGGCAGTGAAATCATTCGTTCTCACCGTATGTATTTTAGACTGGAGGGCCCAGACATTGTGCACAACGAAGTGATTTGTTTTCGGTCAATAAGCATTCACACCCTAGCTTAATTAGGGCATACCTATTATTGGTCTTAGTGAGCCCTGGCGGTCGGTCAGGTCTACGACGGCGGGGGAGGCTCATCGAAGGTAGTGAACATGGCGACGGTGAGCTCATCAGAGCTGAAGAAGATGGCAGCAGGGAGGGGGAGGGGAAGAGGGCGTCTGCCACGGGTGCTATGGTTCGATAGAGCTCCGACCAACCCTAGTGCCCGTGGCAAGGCGCCAGTTGAAGGCGTGGAGTTTGGGAAGAAGGGATGCTATGATTTTTTTTTTCTTCCACTACGAAATGCTGTTCACCGGAGTGTGCATGCTGAAAGCCGCCGCAGTAAACTCGTATAATAAATCAATCTCTGTCTCTGGTTTACACCACCCGGCCTGTATAAAATTGTGATCCTGTATGTATGCAGATCGATGCAGAGCCGGAAGTAAGTGAATTCGGCTCCACACTCGCTGTACGTCCATCCAGGCTACTAGCTACAGTGGGCCATGCAAATAATTAAGGAAGATCCGGCATGGACGACTGGCCAGCTGCTAGGGGCGAGCTGCGACACCTAACACACCTGCCTGCCAATTCTTCAGTGCAGCTGCAGCCTGCAACGCGAACAAGAGCAAATCGCTGTCGGCCTCGTCTGCGCGCGCTCGAGTCTGCCACGATTCAGGACATTTTCAAATCCCGTCCAATGTCGAATCGCTGCGAGAACGACTGAATGAATGTGGCTGCAGATGCAGCTACGACAGGATTTATTGCTGCAATTATTTCCGTGATGATCATCAAGCACGCCGGCCTGCTTCCTGCTTCTGGTCCCTCCAAAGCAGAGAGGCCGCCCGCCGCCAGACGGCATATATCATACACTTCTCGTCTCCAAATTAAATCAAGAACGTGCGACAGATCCATTGGAAACGCTAAGAAGAGAAAAAAAAAAACATAAATTGAACCTTCCACGACGACTTCTTATCTTTTACCTACGTCGTGAAGGGATCGATACCGGAAACCCTTATCCTATAGTTGTGAGCATTAGTAACAAAATGAAGTAGCGAAATTTATCTTTTTTCACTACTAATGCTCATACTGTTTGTGAAAAAACTAGTTTTCATCACTATGATATTGGTTAGTAGCGAGTGACAAAATATTAATTCAACACAGAAAGCATCTTTAGTGGCAAAACAAGTGGCCTATTTAGCAAGATATCTGTGGAAAAAAAATCTACCTCACTGATATGACGTTATTAGTGGAAAAAAAAACTCTTTTTTGCCATAGGACACAAAATTAGTGAGAAAATATTGTGGCGAAATTTAAATTGCCACAACATCCCATACTATTTATGGAAACAATTAGTGGCAAATCAAAGTGTGGAACATTGTGTTTTGCACTATTTAACAAGATATATTGTAGCTGATTGTTGTCATCGTTAAAAGTTTACACCCAAGGCAGCCTCATGCATCCTCGACCAATTGAAATATGCCGTGACTTTCGACACAACGTTTACACTCCAAGGAGTCCGCCCAACGCCACACACTCCAGGTGCGGCCGCGTTGTGCTATTGTGACGCGGAAAATACACGCCACAATCTTTGGCTAGAATTGTACCCGTTTGAAGTGCAAATTTCTGTGACCGCCTACGAGTAGTTTTGAACCAAACATCTAAGTGAATTTTTGTGCCGCGCTTGAAATATGCCGTGACTTTGGATCCGTATGTAGTCGGGAACGAAACAAGCCCTTCATTGGTTCGAATGCACGACATGGCTGTGTACCACGTATTCACATATATATGCATGATTGTTCAGCAGAGATCGATGTCACGGGCGGATCGTCGTGTTGAATGTGGATCATTCATATTCATTACTACGTGGCAAGTAGCAAGGGAGTGAGTGGCATGCAAGACAAAATGATATCATGCACACGCAACAGAGACATGTGATACGTGGGAGATGGGCATGGATTGGATCCAAAAGAATTAGTACTGGCTAGTACGTAATGTCGACCATATGCATGATGCAATAGGGTGGAAGCTTGGAGCTAGCTAGACGTGTTTTTTTGTTACGTGGTTGACCCTGCTGTAAACTTATGATGGAGTTCGACTCGTGATACAGGGAAAGATGTGAATGTAGACAGATGATGATGGTTATGATAGTGAAAGAGGATGTATGGAATGGATGAATAGGCGAATGAGCATGCATGCATGTACGTAATGCATGAGAAGAACACCCTGACATGCATGCATCGATTCTGTAGCGCGCGGGGCCTGCCGCTGCCAGCATCCTGTAAACGACTTGCCTGCACTGCACTACTCCTGGCCTGCTGCTGCCGGCGGCGGCTCTCGATCGTATATATATGTATCATATCGCAAGGATGCAAAGACTAATAAATAAAATAAAATTACTGACGTGAATGCGTATAGCGATAAATTAGATGACGCAGCCGATGTATGTATGGCAGCAGAGCTACAGATCAAAAAGGAAGGGGAGATAGTGAGAGACAGAGAATTAAGGCACTACGTAGACTCAGCTAGGCAGCGTGACTTGATTTAATACTACTTACTAGTTTATAGTCGGATCCCTACCTGCTGCCTGCCTGCCTTGTGCGGCACCAGAATCCCGCGTACAGTACTGTGGAACTGGAACCGTAGCCGCAGCTAAATTATTACCGCATATCACTGCCTGCAGTGCCATCAGCAGATTAAAATGCGTGAGACGACTACCTTTTAATTTTAACTGTAGCTCTATAAATATACCTACCAGCAGTACCGTTTTGCATTCGCGTTGAATATCAGCTCATTAATTAGCGATACCACCATATACCAGCAGTACATAGCACGTACTGTACTATATATTTATTTATTATATATAATACTGGTCACTCTGATGAATTATATCTTGTGAAACTTTCCATTACCTATATTGTGTTTGTACGGTTTGAATATTATCGTGTTCGTTTGGTCGAAATTAATTCCTTTGGTTGAAAGTAGTTATTTCCACAGTTTTAGAACCTTCCCAAAGAATATAATCAATGTTTGGTTTTGTGCTTGTTATTATGAAGTGAAGTGTTATTTGGGCTTGGAATCTCGGCCCGTCTTACTTTGAGAATTAAAGGCCTACTACACCCAGCCAGTCGATGATGAGATGAACAGAATTTTTTTTATTTTTAATTTTTTCTAATTTTTTTTTACAATTTTAATTTTTTGTTTCGAAATATGACGGAACTAGTCGCCCACAGTGGGCCGCCTGCAAAACAGCGCGCACTTTACCTTGTCATGACCTTGGTGGCGAGGGGGCCGCCTGCAAAAGTGCGCGCTGTTTTACAGGCGGCCCCCTGGCGCGTAAAAAACGCCCACACAGTGGGTGTTTTTTGGCTGCTCCGAGGCTCGCCCGCAAAACAGCGCGCACTTTTACAGGCGGGCCGGTCCCTGTGCCACGTCACATATAACGCCCATTGTGGACGACTAGTTCTGTCATATTTCGAAACAAAAAATTAAAATTGTAAATTTTTTTAAAAAAATAAAAAATAAAAAAAATTCGAGATGAACAATGCCTTTGCCCTTCTCTCAAGTCACTATCATTGCTGGCCCAAAAGAGACTTTTTCTTAAGGGAAGGCCCGAAAGGGTGGAACCGTCACTACTGAGGTTAGACCACCTTCCAGTGAATTGGCTGGTGCATGAAACGCAATGGAGGCGTACATGAAACCAACGGAATTTCCTGCCAAAAGGGAAAGACCACCCCATCTGCCATCATTGAAACAACATTGACATTTTTTGTTATCAAGTGCTTGCTGCGGGTAAAATACATTGATGCTAAAAATAATTATGAAGCCTTGCTCTGGCTGTTGTGTCGAGTACACATGTCATTGTCATGTGTTGCATCCTGGTTCATGCGGGCCTCATGTTAAATTTCAGTAAGGCTCGCAGAAAAGAAGTGCCACAGGCATGTAAGAAGCAAGACACTCCTACTTTGACGGTGGCCGAATGAAGACTTTGTGTATATATTGCAGTTATATAGCACTGTTGCCGTGAGTAGTGAGTGTTGAGTTCGGTGATCCTTTTGGCATAGATGATGATCAATTGAGATATTAGAAGACACCAAATCAAATTAGTTCATAAACTGGAACCCTTCTAAGGTGGGCACTTATTGCACTTCCATTTTGATGCTTGTGTTTCCCATGTTGCCCTTGAAGATTTAAAGAAGCATGATGATGTAGCTCAAGGTTCTCGTGGTGAGGTGGGAAGAGACCTTAATAATTTGAATGATGGAATTTTCAATTCTTAGAAATTTAGGCAGTTTGAGTAACAGTTTATTCTAGAAACATATAAAGGTTGTGATGACAGATACGTGTGCTAGAAATAGTACTAAAACTTTATATGTGTAGTAGACGGTCAAGGGAATATATATTCATTACTATATAAATAGAAGATCACACCATCCAACCACCGACTAGTAGCCGATCCAAACAACTCGCTAGTTAAAAAATAGCAGCTATTAGATATTTTCAGCTAATTTTTAATGCTAACGTATTCAACTAGTCCCTTACCATTACTCGATAGTTTGTATGTATGGTATGGTGACACAATAAGAGTTCATCCATGTGAGCAGTTCAACCTCCTCTGTAGCTGCTACATAGATATTGTAGTATAGTGGGCCCAGGGGTGGGGGGCGCCGCTCGACACAGACAATGTTTGTCCAGATGGCTGCGTCGCTAGGAGCGATCAAGTCCAAACTAGATTTGGGCGAATGTATAGGATCTTGTTAGAAGCCAATTAGCGGTTGGGAATGGCAATGTGATAGTTGGCGCGTGGCATATGTGGCTCCAAAATCCACGTCAGGTGTGCCGTAGATCCGGCCGGCAGAGTAGCAGTGCAACAGGACGGTAGCGTGGGCGAGCCCTGTCCGGCCGTCGGCCAAACGCTGCATATCGACTCATCTTTCACCCTGTCTCATTGCCTTCCGGCCTCACCGTTTGTTGGGTGGCAGCGCGTCTTTTAAGGCCGGGATCCACCGTATAGTACATTTGGACAGGATTTCACCGTCTCATCGCCTGGCCATGGATCGATCGAGTGGTGTACTCACGCATCCATCCTCGCCCCTGATCTGCTGAGGTCTCCTCAACAGATCCAGTGTACGCTGTATGTATGTGGAGCATTACGTACAACGTTGTACACATAGTACAGATATACGTACACTCCAACTGCAAATTTCGAATTCGAATTCAAATGCTGTAGTACCCACGCACGTGACATAGATTGCCGATCTAGTATATCAGATTGCCGATGATACTTTCATTACTAATTTACGCCGTACTATATATCAGTAAATTATGAGTACTGTTTACAAACTTTCCAAAGATTCAAACGGGCTGTGCTTCGGTATTATGAGTGAGATGGTATTTGGGCCTGGAAACTTCTGGGAGATCAAGGACAGGCCGAAACCTCTAGACCTCTTTGTACAGTACTTGTCGTGTTGGGCCTGATGCTAAGTAAACTATTCTAAAAAGAAAAACAAATTAAATAAACGTCACTAGTCCACTCACGACTCTCAAAGTCCTTGTTTTTATTCTAAACACTAAGAATTCAGCAATCCGATTGCATCTCGTCCCACTAGGCATTATAGACCGGCGAAAGTAGTTAATAGATTATGCATGGCGACTTTTGGCCATTTTCCTTTTACCGTTTCTCGGTCAACTTCAACTATTCAATAGTCACTGACAAGGCAGGCAATAACTAGCGCACAGCTGCATAAAGGATTCAAGATCAACTAGCATAATCCAATGTCCAAATCTAGATGACAAAAAAATAGTCCAGAGTTCAATTAAACAATCGACTTGTGGTTTGCAAAATAAAAAAAAATCAACATATAGTAACCTTAGCTGATATGCTGCTACATCCTTACAGGAGCTAACAGAACAAGCATTAGAGAATGAACTACAACAAACTTGGCAGACTGGCAACCTCAAATAACACACGTCCAACAAAAGATGTCTGCTTTCATCAAAAGCGTAATTGTAGGAAAGACAAACCAACAACGCCATCGCCCATCTTACCAGCAAATTGGTTTAGTAACAGTAGCAGGTTCACGTCCATACTTAGTTCGTCAGTAGTTCAGTACTGGCCTAAACGAGGAGAAAAGCCTTCTTTGCAAGTTCTAACATCCACTAGACAGGCTTCCTCACACGGACAGTGAGCCCCACTCGTCGTCGTGTACGCCGAGGCCGCAGACATTGAAGTCGGGGTGGTCGTCAGTCCCCGTCCAGCAGAGCCTGCACGGCACGCCGCCGTCGAACTTAGCGTCCCGGACTAAGCCAGGCTCCACGGCTCTGCGGATCTCTAAGGTGTACTCGAGGCCGGCCATGGGTCGCGGGCCGACGGAGAGCAGCCCGAGGCACCGCCAGCGTCCCGAGGGGTCGTAGTCGTCGCCGTTGATTAGCAGGAAGACGCGCGAGTCGGACGCGTCCACGAGCACCCGGAACGGCATGCTCTTGTACAGCGTGACTTTTGCCTCCCCGTCGAAGGCGACGGCGGCGCCGCGTCGATCACCTCGATGATGATCTGCGCGATCCTGTCGCCGGTCTTCACGGCGAAGTCGTCGTCGGAGCGGTTGAAGAGGATGACCCCGACGGGCCCGCGGTAGTCCGCGTGGATCACGCCGGCGCCCACGTCGATGGAGGGCTTCAGCGGCAGCCCGGAGCTCGGCACTGCAACTCGACGAGAACCAGCCATACATTTCGTCAAAACACCCGCGGGGCGAACAAACGCGAACGAGACAAGGAAAAGAGTCGCTCACCGATGCGCGCGTAGGTTCCGTGGGGGATGGCGATGCTGAGGTCGGTCGGCACCAGCGCCTTGCCACGCGCCGGCACCACCATGTCCGCCGCACTGACAAGCAAACAGACCGTTAACAGATGGGCATTATTTACGACGTACCTAGAGAGGTCGTATCCGGCGGGGGACGGCAGCACGGCCTTGTCGGAGAGCTTCGTCACCTTGAGCAGGGGGGAGATCTCGGCGGCGGCGGCGGCGCCCATGGCTATGGTCGAGAGACTTGTTGGGTGCAGGAGGCCGGAGATGGGGACTGCGGGGACCAAGGCAGCCGCGTTGCCGGCATCGAGTCAGGCGCCATGACGCAGATTCACGCGTACCGACTCCTCCCGATATCTCGTGGCCACACGGCGATATCCATCAAGCGATGCACGGCTGGCTGTGCGGCCTACGGTGATCCAATGATCGATACTGTGCAGGTGGAAAGCACATGCAAAGTCAACTAGTCATCACCCATTTAATCTGCTACTCATTTGAGCATAGACAGAGTGGCAGAGTTGGAATTTCACTCCGACTTTTTTGCTAATTCATGCACTCCGACTTGCATTGCTGTGCACTCAAGTTATGCCACTGACAGCAACAACGCACATAGATGCAATGCACTCCGATTGCAGTAAGATAATATAACCTGTTAGAACAGAGTAAAATGTCAAACTCTCAATCTCAGCAAGAATGAACTTGTTCAGAGTTTTAGGATCAAAGGAAAACAAAAATCAGTAGTGATCGAATTTTAGCTAATTGTTCAGTCTTCTGGATCTCAAAAGAGACGACCGAGTTTTAGCTAATTCCTGCACTCCGACGCCTGCATTGCTCTGCACTGAAGTTGTTACTGCCAGCTATGGTATGTATGCACTATGGACGAATCACGGGCGTCAGCAACGGCTTCCCTGAGAAGAAGGCTTCGAGGTTCCCAATCATGAGCTCCTGGAGGTGGGCTTGTGACTCCTCGGTGAACACGGCCTCGTGCGCCGTCAGCACGACATTGTCCATTTCCCGCAGCTCCGGCGGCACGTGCGGCTCGTTCTCGAAGACGTCGAGACCCGCGCAGGCGATCCTCCCATCCTGCAGCGCCGCGACGAGCTCCTGCTCGTCCACGTTGCCCCCGCGCGTGATGTTCACCAGGACGCCGCCCGGGCCCAGCGCGTCCAGCTCGCGGCGCACGCGACGACCAGAGCGTCCGAGTCCGCGGCGAGCGCGTGCACGTCGGCGAAGTAGCGGTAGGGGACGGAGGCCTTGGGCTCCCTCGAGTGGTAGGAGATGGCGCAGCCCAACGCCTGCAGACGCTTGGCGATCCGTGAGCCGACGCTGCCAAGGCCGATGATGCCTACGCGCTTGCCGCTGAGCTGATGAATCAATTGTATGTGTTCAGCTGATTAATCGATTGAATGAAGAGGAAAAGAAGCCAAGAACGAAAAAAGATGGAACCCGGGTAGTCCCCTTGCGTTGGCCAGAGCCCGGCACGGACGTAGAGGTCGGCGGCCGCGACGCGGCGGAGCACGCCGATGAGGAGCCCGACGGCGTGGTCAGCGACGTCGACGGAGAAGACCTCGCCGGCGCCGGCGACGACGACGCCGCGGCGCTTGCACTGGGCGAGGTTGACGTGGTCGACTCCGGCGCCCGTGGTGACGACGCAGCCGAGGGACGGGACGGCGTCCAAGAACGCCGAGTCGACGAGGATGGCGCCGCCGGCCACCACGAGCGCGGAGCGCGGATGTAGATATTATAATTATAATTGTTATGTTAATGAACTTTAATTTTAAAGGGATGAGAATGGACTTGTAAGGTGGTCACGTTACGTACTTACGTGTCAAGAGAAAGTTGTCAGTGATAGATGATAATGAAATGCTGAGACGAACGCTTTGTATGCGAGAAGAAATAGAAATAGATAGTGGGATTATTATAGATTACACAGACGGCTGATCGAGACAAGCATGGATGGAGAAATCGAGCGTCAAATCCAGCGGCTGGGAAACCGTGTGTCGCGAGGAAACAAACAAAACAACCTGAGTGTTATTTAGCTTTCCCCTAAATAAATGATCGGTTATTACTGAATCGTCCACTAAATATTGCTGCTGGTTTTCTTCCCGCACAGAATCCTTCGCTCCCATAGATCCAATCGCACGGACGGCAAGGGTTGTGTGTTCAGTTATTAATTATTATTATTATAGCATGTGAATGGATCGGCTGGTGCGGTAGCTCGGGGATTGTGTTTTCTGCTGGCAATGTGCGGTCAGCAGTGCATCTAGTCTCGTCCCACCTGAATGATTATTGCAAATATTAAGGACCGTCACGTCCCCTGGCTTATTATTACATATGTATACTCGGCTCAGTAAATTGTCAACACCAGATCATCTACACATCGAATCGAGATGACGCCGCCGGCCGCCGGCGCGAACGCCAAGCCGTTGGTGCTGCTGTCGCAGCCGTCAGGCTCTGGCCTAACCCCGGTAATGGAGGGTCAGTTCCGCTTCGTCCTGGCCGCGGACGCCGACGCGGCCACGGCGGCGGAGGCCCGGGTCCTGTTCGTGCCGGGGCTCAGGCCCGTGACCGCCGAGCTCATCGACAGGCTCCCGGCGCTGCAGCTCGTGTCCACGATCTCCGTCGGGCTGGACCACGTCGACCTCGACGCGTGCCGCCGCCGCGGGATCACCGTCACCAACGCCGGCGTGGCGTTCTCCGTGGACGTCGCGGACTACACCGTGGGCCTCGTCGTCGCCATGCTGCGTAGGGTGGCTGCCGCTGATGCGTACGTCCGGCGCGGCAGCTGGGCCACGGACGGCGGCTATCCGCTCACCACCAAGGTAAATCGCTTGACTTTGTCAACACACCACGCAACCGATGCATATGGATGGAACAAGTCACACGCACAGTGCATGATTCTTGTTTTGCGCATGCAGAACTCTGCCCAACCCATCTATTTTTGTATGACGTGGATTCTAGGGATGTTTCAATATGGGACCAGATTATAGAATCGTATCTATCCCATTGTAGTAGCATCATATATGTTCTATAAAAATTAAATACACTTTCTTTGTCTTGAAATGATTTTGTAACTTTGACCAACTATACATAAGATACGAAATTGCTAATATTTGTCATGCCACGCGGCAACATTCCTGATCCATGGATTGACCAAGTCAAACACATGATGCATGATTCTTGCTTTGCACTTGAAAAAAACACTCTGCTCTGTGCCTAGGATGTACATCACATTATGATTACTTTCATATATGTTCTGCAAAAATATATATATATATATATATATATATATATATATATAGCTATCATGAAAGTTGAAATTTACATTAGTGTTTTTGTTGCATTTAACTTATTTTATTGTGAACACGAGTATACTTATCCCTTTATTCACCTATACTAGTTATGTTTTAAACATTACCTCACAGTAACTCGATAATCTACTTAAAAGGCTCAATAACTAAATTACTGATTGATAACTTTGACTTTTACTCTTAACATTTTGAGTAAAGATTTATTAATATATTAAGTTCAGTAAGTTGAGAGAACCATAATTTGATTGTCACTGCAAACATTAAACATGACACATATGTCTGTCTAGTCGCATGTGTTTACGTAAGAGACAAACAATCAACTATCAGACAGTAAAGTCAATGCTACCCGTTATTGTGAAACAGCGCACATTATTAGTTGACATATGTTTCTTAATTAATTCATTATTGTTGTATGTGTATGTGAGAACAAATATGCAAACAACATGTTACACTGAACATATGTGTAAAATTTTATCCTCCGATGAGTATTATATTACTTAATTTTAAATTCTGACAAAATAAAAAATGTTGTTGGTATACGATTAGGATCCAAATTTTTTGGGATCATATAGAACTCTAACCAATGATCCTAACCATTCCGAATTGAAATTCACGAATATATTGTTTTGGTGTCAATCAAAAGATTGTAAGATTCGATTTGGATCTTGAGTTCTTGACAACTTCATCAGTTGGATTATTGGAAGGGGTCCTCAAATATCACTGCTCCCGACGGATCAAATTATGTTGCGGTAGGATTTGGCATTTTGCTAAATATAAATATAAAGGAAAATAATCTCCGAAAGGGACCTTTCTCGTCTAGTCCCATTTGGACTGTAAGCTCACGAAAGACAAGCCCTGCCCATTTGGACGCTACCCTCTCGGCCACTCTTTTCCATCTCACTCCACAGTCGTGTCGTGCTCCCGCTTGCTGCTCGTGAGAGGAGACGATGGCGCCGCCGACCCAAGAACAAGAAGCCACCGAATCCGGCAGCGCCGGCCGCAAGCCACTCGTGCTCCTCGCCGACCCCCTCATCTCAGAGTTCCAGGTGGCCCTCTCGCCCCGCTACCGCCTCCACCTCGTCACGGGGGCTGACGCGGCCACCACGGCCTCGGCGCGGGCGCTACTCACCGTCGAGCTCCCGGCGGTGACAGCGGATCTCATTGACACGCTCCCATCGCTAGAGCTGGTGGTGGCCTCGTCCGTGGGCGTCGACCACATCGACCTCGACGCGTGCCGGCGCCGCGGGGTCCGGGTCACCAACGCCGGGGACGCGTACTCCGCCGACGCAGCCGACTACGCCGTTGGTCTGGTCGTCGCGGTGCTCCGCAGCGTCGCCGCCGCAGACGCGTACGTCCGGCGCGGCAGCTGGACGGCGGCTCATGACGAATACCCACTCGCTGCCAAGGTTCTTGATTTTTGCTACCTATTGGCCTAGAATTAATCGTGCTGATCGATTTCTCCTTTATTTATTCGCCCGCAGGTGAGCGGCAAGCGCGTCGGCATCGTGGGGCTAGGCAGCATCGGGTCGCTGGTGGCGCGGCGGCTGGCCGCGTTCGGGTGCCCCGTGGCGTACCACTCCCGCGCGCCCAAGCCGGCGCCGTGCCCCTACACGTTCTTCCCCACGGTGCGCGCGCTCGCGGCGGACAGCGACGTGCTGGTGCTGGCGTGCGCGCTGACGGAGGAGACACGGCACGTTGTGGACCGGGAGGTGATGGAGGCGCTGGGCGCCGGCGGCGTGCTCGTCAACGTCGGGCGCGGCGGGCTGGTGGATGAGCCAGAGCTGGTGCGCTGCCTGCAGGAGGGCGTCATCGGCGGTGCCGGGCTGGACGTGGTCGAGAACGAGCCGGACGTGCCGCCAGAGCTGTGCGACATGGACAACGTGGTGCTGTCGAGCCACAAGGCCGTGGCCACGGTGGAGTCCATCGGTAGCGTGCTCGACGTCGTCACCGGAAACCTCGAGGCCTTCTTCGCCGGGAGGCCACTGCTGAGTCCCGTGGCGCTCTGATTCTCGATGGAGTCAGTCTGAACCGTGAGACTGTCGTTGCATTGCCACTAGGGTATTTGTGCAAATAAATCGCACTCTCCATATCATCACCATTTGTTGATTCAGTGTTTACTAAGCGGTGTTCCTCACGTACCGCAATTTCTTTTCATGCCAACGTGATGCAACTTATAAATGATGGTGAATTAGTCTGTTGCATGACAAACATCCTCTAACTTAAACAAGATTTTAAATCTCTAGCTAAACAATTTAGCTGTCCTCCTTAATAGCTAAATCAGCTATAGTCCGAGATATTTGCAGCTCAGACATTTAGCTTTTTTTTTGCAAAAATGGGAAAAAAAACATATAACATTGGCCAAGAACCCAAGAAAGAGAATGAGTGCACAACTGCCACCATTGTCCCCGCTACTCCCTTACACATCCAAAGCATCTAAACGACTTGCTTTACAGGCATGGAGGGAACAAGGAGCTCAAGCTCCATTAAACCATGCAAAGGGGCCTTAAATTTGTTTATTTATCATCTTATATATATATATATAAGAGTGGCAGATGAAGTGTCACAAATACACGCACGTGTACAATATCCTGCAATGCTTTTGCCAATATCCTGCAATGCTTTTGCTTTCTTCTTTGGGTGCTTTCGCCATATATCAATTAATGAATGAACATTTAGATCCGCTCCTGCTTCTCTCCATAAGAATTTAGTAGTGGTGTATGACCGGAACCACATGGCGGTACGGCTCGTCTAACCTCCAAAACTTCCTCCGCAGCTCCGCGAAAAATGCCCCCGCATCACCGGCTAGGCCGCCGCCTTCGGGAGGTGACGTCGTCGGCGCCGCAGAAGGAGCCCGTGCCGGCACCAGCGAGAAACGGCTGTTGCTGTGACCATCTTCAGCAACATGGTGGTCTCTCTTGGATGTCTGGATTATGTGCACATCAGTGCCCGCCGAAAGATTGTCAGTCTCCTCGGATGATGACGATGACGGTGGATCCGCGACGTCGTCCACCACCTGGCGAAGCCTGGAGGCATAGGCTTGGGACGGCGAGCTGGCCACTGCAAGGACGACGACGACGACAACGACGATGAGGAGTGGGATGGTGACGTTGCTAGAAAGGCGAGCCATTGGCAAATCGGAATGAACGCAAGAGCCGCTTGTGTGCGGCCTATGACTCCTGTGCATCGAGATCAATTTATATATATGCGCTATACGGCGGCGATCGAGAGGGAGGAGAGACATGCATCGGCTGCCGTAACATCCATTCAGTTCATTCATTAACTAAGAGTAACTTATTCTAATACATGAATAATAACAATTCAGGAATCAACTGAATGCGGGGATTCAGTTTTATTAGTAGCGTTGTTGCCCCCTGGTGTGAGTTTTCCTATTATTAGCCTCTGTTTCTGTTTCTGTTTCTACTGTAAGGCTTACCTGGATTTGAGAAAGATTATGATGCTACATTTTACTATATAGAAATATATGCAAATTATAATTATGTTGATACATCTTTTATGAGTACTAAAGTATATATATTTTGGCTAACCGAATTTTTTTAATTCCACTACACGCTACATTTTTTTTGTTTTAACTCTGAGCAAAAAAAACCCTGTGCAGTATAAGAAAACATAGAGCTCAGCCAATAGGAAAATTGACAAAGTGTGTGTAAGCACAAACTCATGCAACAATAACTACACACTTTTTTGAGCAGAATAATAACAACATGTGGGTGTATTGGGACATGACGGACTGGCCGCCCAATTTTAGGCCAATGGCCCAACTGCCCAAGGGCAAATGGGCAAATATACGGGTGTTTTCAGACCACCAAGCACTACACAATCCATCTAATCTTAGCAACATAGTATTAAAACATGTTCAGCGCAAGACCGTGATTCAAACCACATGCACACAATGCGTGCCAAGGATGATGAACTATGCACACAACCTTTTCATTTGAAATCATTTATTAAAAGTAAAATATATTTAAATTTCTCTAATTTAAAATTCAAAATTTTTAAACATCCTCGTCACCAAAAGTTAACTTTCAGACACTCCAAAATTCAAAATTAACTCTAACAACTCTAGAAGTTGATTTGCTAAACTAAAGCTTGGACCGATGCCCCGATGGACACTCAACAACACGTTTGGAGACAAAAAAAATTCAAACCTTTAGTAAACCGATCGGACTGACTTTCACACCTTGGCAAACTACCCATCAGACCTTTCCATTGGTGATGCTCTTCGGA